>LPNX010273217.1:70586-115039 GCA_001517045.1 Pseudotsuga menziesii
TTTATTATATAATATATAATTGTTTTCTCTTTATATATATATATATAATCTCATAATAAACTAAGATATGTTTTTAAAAGTAATTATAGTATAGTTTTTAGCTTTGTTTTTAAGGATTTCAAGGATATTTCTCAATGTCTTCCGCCGAAAATAAGATTTCTACTTTAAAATAACAATTAAGTTTTTAGATCAAAAGAGTTTATTGATCACTTGTTGGCGAATAGTCATACTTAGGATGTCACGTAACACATTTTAAGTTCAATAAGTGAAGGGATAATTTCCTTCAAGTTCTTGATGCACTAAGATGATGCCAGTCCTCAAACTTGGGTATTTCCATCCATTTAATCCTCCCCACAATGGATTTGTGCCACTGTCGTTAGTTGCATCAAGCTCTTTAGTCTCCTAAGCCTACAATTTAAAATTACAACTTAGGAATTTCATAGTAATACATACATAGTTTACTAACATGGCCTCGACCTTGAGCTTCTAGTCAAGAATTGTTGCATAGTGCATTTTGTTTGTGATTGAGCAAAATATGAACAAACTTGAACTTTAAAACTTTAATCCACAATAACATTGCGTATAAATCTTATCAATAATCCAAAGACATAAATCAAACGATAGAATAGAGGATATACCCTGGGAAAACCCTCTACTAATTCCAAGGACGAAAAACCTAGCAAATGATCTTAGAGTATGGTTGATAAGTAACAGAGAATAATAACAACACAATAGCAGATTGCTTTCACCGAGAGCACTAGAGAGTGGAGATCGAATGAAACACTGTATCTAAATTTCCAAGTGCATAGCACTTTAATAACAAGTCAAATTAGGTTTTACAACAAACAATATAATGGTTGCATGTATCGGCAACTTGTTAACACTTAAAACACTGATACATATTCAATCATGTACCTTCCATGGATCTGGTGCCAAGCTGGTACTCCATAATTATCTCCCACAAGAAGATGTGTGCCTTCCATTAATTAACTAACTGTAACAAAGTTGTTAACTCATTGTACTGATTTGAATTGAATGGCACTACATGCAATTGAATGGAACTGAGTGTAACTGCATTCAACTGAGTGTAACTGGATTGAACTGAATGTAACTGAACAAAATTAAATGCAACTGAACAGAACTAAATGTAATTGAATATAACTATCTGAACATATTTGAATGTAACTGAACAATAACCGAATGTAACTGAACAAAACTGAATGTAACTGAACAGAACTAAATGCTTCTCCATCATTGTTTATTTCCAACAATGACTTGCATAAATTAAGGAGTTGATTTTCTAATTAACTGAACTTTTCTACCATAACTAATACCCAAATGATATCTAATCAATTCAAGTTTACTTGGTGGCAACATAAGCAATTCAAATTCTCTATCTATCTCTGTGCTTATATTAAATATCTCTGCATGGTCCATATGTGTTTTCATTAAATAATAATCTTTACCATATCATACTCATAAGATCGTTTCCAAACCTATGATCATATGTTTTGCCCTGGGTCATATAGTCACATTCTAAAGTAAATTACTCTAGGGGTAGCTAATCCCTAAAGGAGACTTGTAGCACATGTTGACCATGACTAGCCATACATCACATAGTATATCTACTTTACATGGTAAAGTACACCACCTCACAATGTGAGGATATTTGTAAAACTTGATATTACTCACAAGACTCAGCTTGATATTACTCACAAGCTTTACTGACTTGATATTACTCACAAGTCTATTGTCTTGATATTACTCACAAGAATCAGCTTGATATTACTCACAAGCTTTACTGACTTGATATTACTCCCAATTCTACTCTCTTGATATTACTCACAAGCTTTACAACATCACCACCTCAATCATATGAGAATATTTGTAGGACTTGATATTACTCACAAGTCTATTGTCTTGATATTACTCACAAGATTGGAGAATGACTCCTTATGCTGTAATCTCAACACTCTCTCTCAGCAAGAGAGACATTCTCTTCCATACCAATATTATCTCGAAAGTGTTTAAACTTTGTCACAAATAGAGGCTTGTCACGAATTTGCAACTTGCTAATCAGTACCTATGTACTGGAACTCATGACCATGACTTCAATGATGTAAAACTTCATCTCGAATGTGTTCTATCATAAAAGACATATAGGGTTTTTGAGAAAGCTTGACTATTAACACCTAATGATTGTAGGCTCAATTCTTTTACCCTAGTAGGTAGCTTCCCAGGCTATACTACTCCTCAGTATGTAGTACTATCCACAAAACACATTTTTCTTCTGTAGTACTATCCCCAAATTACATCACTTATCTCAGGATAAAACAATAGCTGGATAGCACAATCAAATAATAGGTATTCCATGTATCAAATGCAATAAATATCCTATTCCAATGTACCTCAAAGGTACTCAAACATATGCTTAGTAGTAAGCATAAAAGACAACAGGTCTGCTCAAAGACCAACTATCTACTTACACAAAGTAGCATCATCTGGATCCAACCTAGAATAAAGTTTCTCTAAACTAGAAACCATGGAATTTTAAATCCATCACATACAACATTATACAACAAATGTGTAATAACATGCAGAAACAAAGAGTTTCCTTTTCTTTCACTCTTCAACATTTGTTGACTTCTTGAATCTTCTGTTATCTAGAGAATTTCTTTGAGAACATGTCATTCTCTGTGATGTTCTTCAATTCATGATCACTTTCTTAGTGATCCTTCTCTTTATATTTACAGAACCCAAACTATCTCTCTGAGAGGTTTTAACTATTCTCTAACAGTCCAAAATATAAATAGTCTCTGAGACTTTTGACCATATCTCTTCTCATGTGGATTCTCTCCACAAGCTATCACATCCCTTGGTTGCCTAAGTCATGTACAATGTCTAACTGGTGGGGAATTTATCTTCTGCCTCCTATGAAGACACAACAACACTCCCTCTTCAAGTAGAGGATTTATTATGTACTATACCAAGCTTGTGCAATGTCCCCATTCAAATAATTACATAGCAGGAAAATTCCATCAATCCTACTAGTTCCCTAGGTTGGGTGGAAACATTGGGAAGTTAATAAGGGAGCTAATAAATGGTGTTTAGAAATTAGAAGGAATAAATATTTATTTAATGGATTTAATTAAATGAATGCAAGTGAAAAATGAAATGGCTATGGATAATGGAGACACATGGAGACTATCGGGACCACTCAAGCTAGAATTCCTATGTTAAATGGCATCCTCCTCTTGCAATCTCGAATCTATGGGAAGACTAATGTTTTTGGATGGACTATAAGGTTAATATACTTGTCCATATAATTCATAGGTCAAATTTGGGATGAATTGTAACTTACATGGGGAGAGGAAGGGCCAAATTGGGAATTTCATGGACACTTAGCTAGATTCCATTTACATTGATGACATCTATAACACCAATGATGGAGATTCTATGACAGTAATGACACAAGTCAGATATGAAGGCTGACATCTGACATATCTGACATGTCAGGACTGAATAAAGCATCTTATAGGGTGCTCATGGGAGTTGGAGAAGGCCAAGAGGCTCCTACTCGAATTTGGGAGAAGAGGGAAGGTGAAGAGAGAGGCCACATGGCATAGCATGAGAAGCCACACCAATTTGACTTGGCTTTGGTTTATGGATGCATTTGGTACCTTAGAAGACCAATAATTTTTATAAAATGCAGGGATCATCCATGAGAAGGCCCTTTTGATCATTTTTGAAAATTGTTATTGTGAAGAGAGAGACCTAGTGGATGACTAGTTCATGCCTTAGCCAATTTCGAGGGTGAAAGATTCCCATCCTAGTTGGTGTTTGGAGAGGCCACTCAGATCCTTCAAAGAGATTCAATGGAGTCATAAGTTATAGTTTCAAGCTACAACATCTTGTGGACATATCAAGTTCAACTTGTTCTTCCTTTCATCTCAAGTTTTCTAACCATATTTTAGCTCTATGGAGTGAGGCGCACTTGGTGAGCTATTCATCTATTTGAGGGAGATTTTCTTGCTTCAGTATTTTGTGTTCTAATGTAAATTATCTTCTATTTAAGTTCAAAAATCCCTCAGGTTGAAAGGCCAAGAAATCTCATCTATTATTGCTCAATAATGAAGAAAAAGTGCCATTTCCCCACTACCTTGTTGTAAACTCTTGTAATCTTGATGGATTGGAATGGATGTATAAAATATTGATGATTTATGAATGAATGGAATTTAATTAAAGTATATTATTGGTTTCATGTTCGGTAACTGATAATTTGTGTCCATTGGGTTGAATTTCATAGCAATTGGAGCAAATTACACCTCATTTCCCTAAGGGTCCAAAACTAGTTTTTTTTATATCTGATTTAAAGAAGTGATAATATCCATGGGAGGTTGATTGATTATGCATATGAGCATATAATAATGTATTCTACACATCCCCTACTTAAATTTAATAATTATAGTGTGTTTCTACACATTTCGGATGCCATTTCTACCACTTACCCCGAGGGGGATTTGAGCCTAAAATTGCCAGTAAAATAATCTATCTTGTTTAGAATTTAGTACAGACTTGCAGAAGTGATTGGAGGGCCATAATAAATCCATGAACATAATATTTAAGTTATTATATCATTAATACACCTTCTCTGAATATTTGGGAGCAATTGGGCTGATTTGGAGACCAAGACACTAAAACTAGTAAAGAGCCAAAATTGTGAAAAAAATTGGAAAATTGGGAATTTTGGTAAAAATTTAAAAAAGGGGACATTAAAAGTGGTATAAGAGCATGGTATTGGCGCCTGATGGTGTTAAAAAAGAGTCAAATAAATAAAACACCACCCTTAGAATCTGAATTTGAAGGTGCTCTCCTTGTAGAAGAAGAACTAGAAGAAAAAAATGTACGTTTGACTAAAGCTATGGCTCACGAGGGAGAAGACTACACTAAGGAGAAAATGGAGCATCTCAAACTTATAAAAACCATTTTTAAATAAATATCCAAGGAAATGACCCACCATATGGTAGAAATGGCCCAACAGATAGGAAAAGGATTCGAATTGATGGCCAGTCAAATGGGAAGCAAAGGGATAATATGAGATAGTGGTAGTTCACATTCAGTAGAAAAGAAGACAATGTGTGAGCACATTTTCTCATGAAAAAGACCTCATAATAGAACCAATGAATTTCAGAGCACACCAAGGCCTACTGCACGTAAATTTCTTATTCCCAAAAGAAGAGATTAACATTCAATTTGAAATTGAGACAATAACAAAAGAATGGGCTAAATTGGATGAAGAGTGTAGGGGAAGTATAACATTTGAGCAGTACTTCACCATGGAAAACAAACTCAAAAAGGAGGAGGAAAATAAGTCTCTACACCAAAACAAAGAATTGAATTGTACCATAGGTGAATTTTCACTCCCTACTTTTGATGGTACATCTCAAAGTTCTGCTAACACTTGGGTGCAAAAATTGAATGTGTATTTTCAGCTGAAGCCAATGGTGGAAGAAGATGCTTTAAAAATGGATATTTTTCACTTCGATGGAGAATCCAATGATTGGTGGTTTCATGGCTTGAAAAAATTGGGTCATTATCAGGTTAAAACATATGGATAATTTTTTGGCAGGGTATTAGAAAGGTTTGAGCAAAAAGATCCATAATTGTCTTTCAAAGAACTAGCACAATTGAAGCAGGTAAGGACTCCTATTGAGTATATGTTGGAATTCCAAAAATTATCAGTTAAGGTGGATAATGTATCTATGGGGAGGTTAGTATTGTTGTTCACTGAAGGTTTGGTAGATCCCTTAAAAGGTTTGGTCAAATCCCACAATCCTACTAACTTAAATGATGCAATGAGCTTGACTAGAGATCTTCAAAATGTGCTTCCTAGAACAAGATTTCCTCCCAAGCCTAACTTCAGATTTTAAAGAAATCCTTGGAAAAAGGATGCACCTGATAAGAAGTCTTGGAAAAGAGATACATCTGAAAATAATAATAAAGAAGGACAAAACAGGGATGAACTTCGAAGGAAAAAATTGTTCTTCACATGCTTCCAACCATGGACACCGGGGCATAAATGTGCTAAAGGAAAAGCTCAATAAATAGAAGTATTTTCTGATAATGATGAGTATGAAGGGGGTATGGATGAATAAGGGCACATATCATATCAAGAGAAGGAATATGAAACATCAAATGAAGAATAAAAACAAGAATAAAATCATCCTTCACCGGACAAAGCAAGAATGGCAGTGCTTTCAACAGTGCCTCGCTATCACACTATTCGATGCAATGGTGTGGTATTGGGACAAAGAGATTCAGTTTTGGTAGATGGAGGAGCTACAAATAATTTCATTGACGTAGAGATGGTGGAGAAAATAAGTATACCAAGTGAACCATTCGATGGCTTCATAGTTGTCATTCCATGTCACAACACAATGCAATACAACACATGGGTTCCAAAGTTGCAAGTCACCATATGTAACTATACTTTTGTTGATATTTTTTATGCGGCTGATGTTTCTGATTCTAATGTAGTCTTGGGATTGCAATGGATGTATTCTATAGGAGATAATTTAGTAAATTATCAAATTCCTGAAATGAAATTTCAAGATTCAACAGGTGTACTAAGGGTTGTAAGAGGGAAACACACTTACCCAAAACAGGTAGTAAATTGTAATAGTATGAGATCTATATTGAGGCATGGTGATATAGAATGGGATGCTAAATGTTATATCACCTTTTCCAATCCAAAAATCATAGTTTTTAAACACCCAAAGGAGATAGAGACACTTTCTCACAAATTTGAAAAAGTTTTCAGAGATCTTCCACATTGTAGACCACCTAATAGGGGGGTTGAGCGTAACATTGTTTTGGAGGAGGGTACTTCACCCATTTAGATACCACCTTATATAAATCCCAAGAAGTTCAGAGATGATATTGATAAGGCCATTCAATAACTCTAAGATTTGAGAATCATTAGACCAAGCTCTAGCCCTTATGATTCTTTAGTAGTGTTGGTAAAGAAAAAAGATGGAACTTTGAGGATGTGTATATACTTTAGAGATTTGAACAAGAATACCATAAAGAATAGATATACTATTCCTAGGATTGATGAGCTCATGGATGAGCTATTTGGAGATAATTAATTTTCCAAAATTGACCTTAGATCTGGTTATCACCTAATTCGAATGAAGGAGGAAGATGTGCAAAAGACTGCTTTTCGATGTCATTATGGTCACTTTGTGTTTCTTGTTATGCCATTTGGGTTGACTAATGCTCCAGCTACATTTCAAGCATGTATGAATAAAATATTTCTCAAGTAGCTTAGAAGGTTTTTTTAAGTATTCTTTGATGATATTCTCATTTACAATAAAACTTGGTAAGAGCACTTGCAACACCTAGAGATTGTGTTGAAAACTTTGCAAGAACAGACTTTGTATGTAAGATGTCTAAATGTGAATTTGGGATGAAAAAACTATTATATCTTCGGCAAATTATTTGGAAAGATGGAGTGAAAGTGCACATGGAAAATATCAGGGATATCCTAGAATGGCCATCACCAAAAAACATCACAGAATTTAGAGGCTTCATTGGAATATGTACATACTACAGGAAGTTTGTGAAAGGGTTCTCCAAGTTGGCTTCTCCACTCACTAATTTGACTAAGAAGGATGATTTCAAGTGGAATGAAGAGGCTGAAGAGGCCTTCCAAAAAATGAAAGAGGTAATGATTAGTTGTCCCATACTTGCATTACCTGATTTTTCTAATCCTTTTGTTGTTGAATGTGATGCCTCAGGTGGAGGAGTAGGGGCTGTCCTAAAGAAAGGACAACACCCTATAGCCTTTGAGAGCAGAAATTTGCAGCATCAAGAAAATATTTACTCCATATATGACCAGCATGAAAAAGGGATGGATCTGTAGAACTTCCTATGACGAGAAGAATCAAGAGATAGCACCCGTGATGATTACTAGCAATGATCCAGCTGTGATGATATAGATCCAGTGATGATCCAGATCCAGTGATGATGATCCAGATTGAGTGATGATCTAGATCCAGTGATGATGATCCAGATCGAGTGATAATCCAGATCCAGATGAAGATGACTTGAATATGAAGATGACGAGAACTCGATGATGACCCAAATAATATAGAGAAGAAGACTTGTGCTGATAAATTGTGTCGAGAGAATACCTTCCTAGTTAAGAGGGAGTGTTGATGTAATTGTAACTTCAGAATGTATTCACTTGTATATCTTATGTATTGTACCCCGATGTTTATTTCGGGAAATGGTTGAGTCATGTCATTCCCCGATGTTCCTATAGGGTACATTCAATAATGTAAACAAGTCATGTAAAGTCATTGTGGGTAACCCTCCTATTGATCAAGGGTTAAAGTCGCCGCAGTTGTGGGGCCGTAGGGTTATTAGACTCTCTTAGAGAAGTCCGCCCTAGTGAGCTATTGTCAATTCAGGAATTAGTATAAATAGAGAGTGAGCCTCTCTATTTATCACACATTCACTCACACTCAGTTGTAGCGCATAAATGAGAAAGAAGAAGTTGATGGGACAAGAGAGAGAGAGACAACTGCTGTCAAGAGATCATCTTACTGTTTTGGGGTTTTACTTTTGGTGCTGATTCTATCTCTAAGGAAGTTGTGGGGTTTTCTCCTTTATGGTTTCCCCAAGGAAAAACTTTGTTTTCATTGTCTCTTATGTTTGATTGTTGTGCTTGTTATTCTCTTAGTTAAAGATCCTAAGATAATGCTAGCCTAAATGATAAAATATAATAGATAAAATCCTCAATAATTTTCCATTCTAGAGTGCATACTTGAGCAATCTTCATTGGTATTGGACTTTCCTTAGAACCCATATTGAGTTCAATGACCTTCTCATCCTTATCATTGACCATTGAAGCTTTAAAAGCAACAGAATCATCAAGAAGTTTTTCCAAAGGTACCAAACCTCTAGGGATTTTATTACTTCTCAGTTGTACCATTTGTTGCTCTAGGTCACTATTTTCTTATCCTTGATCAATCTGGTGAGAGGCAGTTACATTTAGACTATTCAAACAGGGCTCAGCATGTAAGATTAGTGTAAGCACTGAAGTAATGAGAAGAGCATCATCAGGAGATTGTTGCTACTCGCTACTAATCGAGACACTAACCTACACTCGAAATCCCCAGATAGAATCAATTACGTGTACACAACAACCACAATAGAAAGTGTCAAATCAGAACCCACCTGTTGTTGGTTATAAAAAAATCAAAGCATTAAAAAACCATGAAGTTGGTTCAAAATTTTAGGATCACAGTATTAGGATTCTAAATAGAGGATGTTTTATGAAGATTGACTCTTGAAAGCAGTCTACGCCTATCTCTAAATCTGATTTTCACCATTTGAAATGACTTTACAAAATTCTTGCCAACTATATTGAGGAAAACTAGTCACTCTAAATCAATGATGATGAGACCCCTGTAAGCAAATTGAATTTACAAAATAAAGAAATAAAGGCACCATTCTGCTTCTTAATTTAATTAAAGGACTTGAAAAACAAGAAGTTAGTAAAACCTATAGAACAACAAAATCTAGACATAATGTGAAACTCTCCAAACGTCTGTAGTATAGTAAATTATAATGTTCCCCAATAAATCAGAACTACAGTAACAGAAGCTCGCTTAACGGGAGCAACATTGGAGCTTACTATTATCTTGTAGGTGTACATGCATGGGATAATGATGCCAACCAAACAAATTAAGGTTTCTGGTTGGTTACGAACAACTAATGGTCCTCTAGGTGTTATGGAATTCCTAAGCTAATTCTAACTATATATTTAGTTTTTCTTACAAATGCACTAGACAAAGAGGATATAAATGTTTATATTAGAAGGAATGTCATGTCATATCATAAGTTTAGACCATGTTGAAGGATTATGCTATGGGAATGTTAATTTACCCAGTGAAACTCTGCAATGCCACAACAACTTTCCACACTGATAGAATTTGTTTACATACAGATTACATCAAAACCTAGTGTAAATAGCTAAATATGGAGGCTGGGAAGTCGACTATAAAGAAATATGTAAAAATTGAAACACAACTAAAATTGATTCATTCACTTAGAATTGACTCTAATCTTGGATCTCTTACACAAGTTTCCCAAAACAATAGCGAATTTTCCACCTTTACTTCTTTCTTAAACACAAGTAAATAAATTAAGCAATATGATGGAAACCTCTACTGGTATAACGCTGGATGCATTAAAAACGTTGAATCTCACAAAATCCTAGCATCCTATGCAAATACTGTACATGCCTTTTTCTTCTCAGAAATACTAGCTACTAAATTTTCAATTTTTTCCTGCTTGTAAGTTCGACTGACTGAACTTGAGGAAATATGATTACCTAATCTCATAATGCCACAAAACAAAAACCAAACTTGATCCTTTAACTACCTGCAAATGTTTTCTTTTTTTTGGATGATGTTTTATACCAATTCAAATCCACACAAAAGAAATACATCTCAGTGCAAAGACACCAGGTTTGTTTTTGGCTATAAAAGAACTTTTACTTGCAACTGTAGGACCACTTGACATGGTAGCATCTTTTGTAATCAGGTTAATTCCACAAACCCATACTTCTGCATTGGCATCATTTATTTCTTCAAAGTGAAATTCTCTTTTATTCATAGTGACAATTCTAAATTCCCCTGGTATATTGGCATCACGTTTCCCACGATTTCTCTGGAATGTAGGACTCGGTCCCAACACGGCTTCCTTAATGTAAGCATTTCTTCTCTGTGACTTCCCCCATGTTAGCACACTATATTTAAGCATCCGAACTATCTTCATATGTGGAGCACCTTTACCTTGCTTTGTATGTTTGTAGAGCTTATCACTAGCAAGAACCAACTTCCTTGCAAGAATCCTTCCCTTTAGACCTTGATGTTTGATTTTGAGCTGGTGAAGTTCAGGGATTTATCACCCTTTGGGAGGTATGCACCAGTAGATTTATGCCTTACATTTTATATTTCTACCCATGCAATGAGTATTTCATTAATCCTGCAAATTGTTGTTTTCGAGGGTATATCTATCTTTCTAAGTGTCTTTCTTTGTTTAAAGATCTTGTCTGATGATACTTATACTAAAAACTGGTAGTTATTTTGAGCTAGAAGAGTCTGCCTTTGTCTAGTGGACAAGCATCAATCCTAAAGACAGTCCCTAATGCTTCATTTTTCTGAAGTGGATTGAAGAAGACCAGCAACAATGCCCCCCACACTTTCACAAAGGAAAATCACTTGAGGGTTGTTGCTGAAATTGATGAAACCAAGCAGACTGAAAAGGACAAATGGAAAGGTCTTGCATACGATGTATCTGCTGACCAATAGGATATTAGACGTAGAAAGGAAATGGTTGATTCCCTTTTCCAAGCTCCGATGGGGGCTGACACACACAATGTTATTATGATTTATTATGACTATATTAGTACTACTCAACGACAGTACATTTCTCTAATTTGTGTCCCTTCATTTCAGTTAGTTAGCTTTGTATTTTTCTATTCCCAACTTCTACTTTTCACTATTATATATTCTTTCAATTTCAATCAAAATATCAACCACATATCTTTAGTCTGCGAAACTTGGGTATAATTCTTAAGAACTAACTCATGTACTCCATGTTGATCTAATTGGATCTCTAATTTTTACTTTGGAAGGGGTATAAAATTATAAATTTACACCAGAAAAGTAGAATTTGCTTGATAATATATATAATTGTTGTTTTTAACCAGCTATGGATTTGACAACACAATGGATAGGCACTACATTGCTCCTGCTTTTATGGACAAGCCTATTGTTCTCATCTCGAAGAATTTCATGAATTTTCCTAACATTAAGGTAAGGGATGTTCTCCATTTGGTTGAATGTTCAGTATATGTTCTTCAATTCAATGGAAAACCCTATGTTGATTACAATTTTTTCATGTTTTTGTAGGTTCCACTCATTCTTGGTATATGGGGACGCAAAGATCAAGGAAAGTCCTTCCAATGTGAGATTGTGTTTGCAAAGCTGGGAATCAAGTGAGAAATATTTCCCATTCTTTCCCTTTGGCACAAATATGTGGTGTCATTCAATTTATAGGAAAGTAAACACAAATACACACCGAGTTTTATTATGCATGGATGCTTGTTCTTTTGATCTTAAGAGTGAGGTCTTCTCCAACATGCTTGGGAAAAATATTGATTATGGGGTCATTTTAAATGTTTAATTTCTTAGTGTGGCCATAGAGACTAACTGTAATCAATCAGAGGAATTTTGTGGAAAAGTAACAAAGTTTAGGCTACTTACAGATAGTGTTACACATAACAATGGAGTGTAAAATTCAAGGGAGATTTTCAATTTCTAATATTGATATGATTTCCAATCAATGAAACAAATAAGTTTTTTTTAGAAATTTTTGTAGCTTTCTTATATTTTTCCCAAATTTCCGCCAATAACAATTTAAGGGTTAATGTAATTTACAACAAAAATATACTTCCTTAAAACCTTCCCTATTTCAACAAGTCATTTCCTACTAGTTTTTAACTTGTCTTTGTTTTTTGTGTATTTTTAGCCCAATTATGATGAGTACTAGAGAACTGGAGAGTGGAGATGCAGGAGAGCCTGCAAAATTGATCAGATAATGATACCATGAAGCATCTGAGATTATCAAGAAAGGGAAGGTGTGTGTGCTCTTCATTAATGATATGGATGCAGGAGTTGGAAGAATGGGCCGCACAACTTGGTACACATTGAAAAACCATGTGGTCAATGCCACCCTCATGAACATAGCTGATAACCAAACAAATGTTCAACTGCCTAGCATGTACAAAAAACAAGATAATCCTTGTGTTCCAATCATTGTGACATAAAATTATTTCTCAACTTTGTATGCTCCATTGATTCGTGACGGGCGTATGGAGAAGTTATATTGGGATCCTACCCAGGAAGACAAAATTGGAGTCTACCAAGGTATTTTTTGAGCAAACAATGTAAACAATGATGACGTTGTGAGGCTTGTAGATTCCTTCCCAGGCCAGTCAATTGGTATGTGTATTGGACTGAATTTCTTCATTACTCCCTTCTCAACTGTAAAGTTTTAACAAATCAATCAGGATATGTGTGTGTGTGTGTGTGTGTGTGTGTGTGTGTGTGTGTGTGTGTGTGTGTGTGTGTGTGTGTGTGTGCACGTGTGTGTGTTATTTAATTCTACAAAATTCTATATATATAAGATATTTAATTCTACAAACTTCTACTAAGAGTCTTAAGAAAAACTACTATATTGTTGCTATCTTCTAGATTAAACTGTGTTGAAGTTTAGAAGTTCCTACTTTTTGAGTGGACACCTATCATCAAGGGTCTAGTCAGACACCTATCATCAAGGATCTAGCTATACTATGGTTAGACCCTGATAATGGGTGGGATGTCCACTTTGAAAGATAGAGACTTCTAAACTTCAACACAGTTTAATTCAGAAGATAGAAACAATATGACTAACTCTGGAAACGTTCACTCTTAAAAACTACTATAGTTCTGAAATTCAAGATAACCTTGGTGTTTTTCGAGTGTACACTCTACCCATCCATCATCATGGGTCTAGTCAGATCCACCCATAATCAAGGATCTAGGTAGATTTTGGATAGACCTTTGATGATAAGTGGAGTGCCCACTCGAAACTTAGAGACTTCTAAACTTCAACACAATTTAATCCAAAATATAGAAACACTATGTCTGACTCTGGAAACCTTCACTCTTAAAAACTACTATAATTCCAAAATTCAAGATAACCCTGTTTCTTTTATACAAATTTTATTTTCTAAACATATGTACATTATGCAATAGTATGACTTATGTCCTTGCAAAATGAACTTGGAAATTAGCTAAAACATCTGTACATATCCTAACCACTTGGCCACCTCCGTAGAGATGCAGTAGCAACACAATTTCCCAATAAGATTTGGCCTTTTATAAGGTTGACATAAGCCCTAAGGCCCTCCTTCTTTTAACATGCTAAATTTGAGACAACCTTTACACAAAGATGCTTGTAGGAATGCTTATTCATGTGTAATTATAGAAATTTCAAAAGTAAATCATAATAGTTGGGTGTATATCTGCCTATTCTAACTGAAAGTTTATCTTTTTCGTAGACTTCTTTGGTTCCTTGAGGGATAGGGTCTATGATGATGATGTGCAAAAGTGGGTCTTAGAAACATTCTACAAGGATTCGAAACATTGGCAAGAAACTTGTTAACTCAAAGGATGGCCCTCTAACATTCGAAAATACTGCAATGACAATTGAGAAGCTTCTTGAGTATGGTAACATGCTTGTTGCAGAGCAAGATAATGTGAAATGTGTGCAATTGGCCAATAAGTACATGGCCAAGGCTGCTATAGGAGAAGCTAATGAGGATTCCATCAAAAGGGGAACCTTCTATGGTTAGTTTTCTTATCCCTAAGCCACAGTGGGAACTTAATATATATGTGTGTGTGCATAAATAGGTAGAGTATATTTAGGATTAGGATTGTGTGGCAGGAAAGAGGGATCTCCTGACTTTGATGGTGGGGACTATAGGTCAAGTTTCCTAGCATGTCAATTTTCCTATTCCTGAAGGCTGCACTGACCCAAGGGCAGTGACTTTTGATCCAACAACGAGGAGTGACAATGGAACCTGTCTTTACAATTTCAAGGAGGATAAGTAGGCATTTGATTTCTTCCCAGTCTATGCTTTTCTCCTTTATAAACAGAAGTAAAGACCGTATTAAGAGAAGCAACTAAAGCAGGAAAATGGTGGTGGAAGTAGTTGTATAATTCTTTAGAGATGGACTAGACTCATATGTATGTGCAATGTAAACACACCATATACAAACTTATTGAGCTCCTATTGTGTGGAATGTAATCTATTTTGAGTGGAATGTAGTCTCTTTTGAGTAAAGAAATATCACTTCAAGTGTTTCTTCCTTAATTCATCTTTTATTGAAGCTGGTAAGTTAGTGAGCATTTGTTTTTCTATTTACAACTTGCAATAAGAGTCAAACAATATGCATCTTAACAAAATAAGGTGGGATATATTGGATCTTCATCAAATTTGTTTTCTATAATTAACATAACTTAAAATTAAATTTAAAATTTATAATACAATATTTAATTGCATTTAAAAATATATCTTCCACTAGTTGTACATTTGGTTGTCCTTTACTTAAGCTAGTTGTACACGTATTCTTGCTTAATAGAAGAAGCTTCCATCTTTCTTACTTGTGTAAACCCAATAAACTTACCTAAGGCCTTACCAATTTTCTCCATGACCTTGTCTTCCCATAAGGGAAAGGATAAACTCGGGACTCTCACCTAGAAAAACATGGAAGATGGGTTTAATTATGGGAACCAAGTCGCCAAGAAGAACCAGCCACACCCCAAGTCGAGGACCCTTATTCAATTACTCTCTTCATATCTTCAACTTCATTGTAACGAACTATGAAAATACTTGAAACATGGAATCTTACCAATAAATTTGTTGTCCAGTTGTCACTTATCCAGTTCATGAAAGCATCACAGTTTGGCCAATCTCTATAAAAAAAACAGATCAAGGCCTCATATTTGAAGGCTTTAATGTTATTACAAACATATTTTCAGAACCTGGATAGAGCCTGATATCTCCATTATGAATCTTCCAGCATGAGAAAATTTTTGGGGTTGAGAACCATTGAGTCATTGATAGATCTAACCACATATTTAACTTATATCACTTAAAGAAGAGAAGAACCTTTAATTGAAGAACTTGGATTAATACCCTTCAAAGATGGAACATTGGATGAAGACTTTGCAGCTGACTCCCCTCGAGAATAGGAGGGAATCTAACAGCGAGAATTTTCCTTCAAAGCAGCTTATCCTTAGTGCAGGAAGGAAGGACCTGAGGCCAAGGAGGGAACCTTTATCACCATAGACACTGATCTCCTGTGGGTCATGCACAGCTTGCTCATCGGCATACAAAAGACAGTGACTAATATCTATTGAGAAGAATGTAAGCATATTTATTGTTCCAAGTGATGAGTAAATTGCTCTCCAATGGATCTATCTTTTTTTTATAGTAATGAAATGTATTCTCAATATTGACTTGCAGTTGTTATCTATGTGATTTTGCAAACTATCTCACTTCAATGGCATATTCCTCTGTTGGGATTCCATTCAACATTAACACCCATCCTCTTCAATCAGTAAAAATAATAAATTCATCAATAAATTTCCCAACACAATGGTAGAGCCACAATGTATGTACAATTAAAAATGTCCCAACTCAAACATTAATACCCCTCCTCTTCAATCAGTAAAAATAATGAATCTGTTAATAAGTTTCCCATTGCAATGGTAGAGCCACAATTTAGATATAATTATAAAAGTCCCAACTCAACATCACAAGTAGGTTATCTCCCGTTTCTATCCAGATCCATTATAATAGATGAATACCTTATAAATTGAAGTAGGGATAACCTTGCCAGTCATTGAAATACACAGTCTAAGAAAAAGCACAAGATACTAGACTACCGATGAATTGGGGTTTAGATTTTGTTTGGCATTCTTTAGGACTCCATAATAATTGAACTGATAGACCAAAAATGAGGAACAGAAAGGATAGGGACTCTGAGAACAACAACTGAGAGACAAACTTAGCCTGTCCATCCAACAAATGGTCAAGGAGTCTTAATCCCATCAAAAATCAACCCTCCTACCACCACTTAAACAAAAACTTATACATATGTTGGATCCAATAGTAGTTAAAAATATGTAGAGAACCCTAGTTTATGCCACCTTGTTATCTCCCAAAATAAATTTATTTTCAATAAGTTCACTCATACAATTTATTTTTTGATAGAATGAAGATTTCAAGTCATATTATGAAAGACATTGGGGTGACTAACAAGGGTGGAATATATGGTGTTTTTTTTTTAAAGAAATTTGAAATTTTTCGCTTTCGGTGGCTTAGGTAAACTTTTCAATAGTTCATTAGCCACTGAAAAGCCAGTTTTCGGCAGCTAACAGTTTTGACTCAGGACCACGTTAACAATCGAAAGCCTGTTGATCATGTTTTTATAAAAAAAAATTGCAAAGGGAATTTTAGTGGCTTAGAAGAAAGTACCAATGGTTCATTAGCCACTGAAATCCCTGCTTTCGGCAGCTAAGACCGAAATTTCAGGCTGCTCCAAGCCACTGAAAGTGGCGTTTTACTGTGAAAAAGCATCATTTTAAAATGGTTATTTTGAGAGACTGGAGAAATATTTTGCACAACGATTGAAGGTTTTTATTCCTAACAGTTAATATAACAATAACCTCTCTCAGGTTTCCTACAGGTATTGCAGATTGGGAGAATCGAATCCATCTCTGAGACCTAATTTTTGGATCTCAGAATTTCTTGTTTGACACACGTTTTTGAAATCCAGATCCCGGGAAAATTAAAATGAATTCCAAAAAAATCAGAGAGTTTTTTTCTCAAAAAAAACCATTCTACAAAAACCTCTTCCAGTTTATACACAGGTGTCATAGATGTGAAATATCAAATCCATCTTCGAGCCCTACTTTTCAGTAGTTTGGCCAAAGTTTTAGGGCAAAAGTTGACCTGTCAATCCTCCAAGGGGCATTTTCAACCTCATCTATCAGTCCATGAAGATTTGATGCAGATGTTGAAGAGTTCAAAGATCAAACCTAGGTCCCAGAGAATCAACTAGCTATTAGGGAAAATACATCAACTAGAGGTCTTAGAAGGAAAATCCAAACCCTAACCCTAAAACACATCTTGTGTTGGAAACCCTAGCAGAGGCAGCAGCAAGCTTGCAGGATCCGGAGGCAGCCCATGATGCTGCTATTATGCAGGTTGAAGAAATCTGAGATTGATGAAGGATAAATCCACACTCTATAGGATGATAAGAAGGTCAAGGCTGCAGAAGAAAGATTCAAACCCTAGAACACATCTTGCGCTGGAAACCCTAGCAGAGGAAGCTATTAGCCTTCAGAATCCGGAGGTAGCCCATGATATTGTTGATATTCCAAATCTTATGAAGGTTGAGAAAGTACCAAAAGGATAGGAGTAAAGTGTAAAAGTCTGATTTAAAGGCTAAATAAAATTTTGCAAAAAACAGATCTTTCGGTGGCTTAAGCGAACCCAGCAGCTGTTCATTAGCCATCGAAAGCAGAGCTTTCGGCAACTAACAGACCCAGGATTCTGCCTCCTTAACCACCGAAAGTAGAAAAGGGTGCAAAAATATGTTTTGGCATGTAGAACCAGTTTTGGTGAGTACAACTACCTCAAGGGTGACATATAAAGCTGAAATTTGTTGGAAAACACCATTGGGAGAGGTCTGTTCCAGTTTTGAGGATACAACCATGGAGAAAAGGGTCACAAACCCTACCTATTTTTTACCAATAGTATCTTGTCTATCAGATGATAGGTTAAATCTATACTTCAGTGCTCAATACAGTCATCAAAAAGTTCAATGAGTAAACAAGAGTTAGCATTAGATAGACTAGTAGTTAAATTAGGGTTTCTGACCTAATTTTGCAAAAAACATTAATTTTATCTATTTTAGTAAAACAGATCCAATTTTTCAGGATCTGATTATTTTTGTAAAGGATATAAATCCTAAGACTTATGTTATATAAAATGGTCGAATTTGGGGACTTGTAGATCATTACTATTGTTAAGCTTCTCATATTGCTCATGACCTAATATAAGCTCTTTTGCTATCATATGTTCAGCTTCCATTTCTTGTCTTTTCAATGCTTATGCTTGAATGTGTTATTCAAGTTTATTGAGGTTAATTGATGTTTGATAGCTGTCATCCTATTGGCATATTGATGATTTGAATTATAAGTACTTTCCTTGTTATGATTAGCCATTTATATATATCTGTTTTATGTATGAATCTGCTAGCAAGATAAGTTCTCCATCTCTACACCATATTATCAAACCTCTGAACAATGGTAGTTAGAAGCCTTATCCATGACTGAGTTTCATGCATGTCTTGAGAGTGTGAGGTATTGTAGTTCACTTGACTTGATCCACTTAGAAAACCATAAAAAAATTTAAGTTAGCAGGCATCCTCGAGCTGCAACCTAGAGGAGTTTCCTGGAGTGAACAAATTGGCGTCGTTGCCGGGGAGAGGAGATTGAAGCTTAGCTTCCCTGGGAGATGACATAGATCCTAATTTGATGATAGAAAAAGTATGGACACTATTTTGGTTGTAATCATCTATCTGGAAACTCCATTGGAATAAGGTGGCTTAAAGAAGACCAAGTACCAGAGAAAACCCTAAAGGGCCACCAGTAACACATGTTTCAGATCGAGAAGAGATCCTAAGAAGAGCTAGGGATTCACTAAGGTAGACCTCTAGAGCTGCAAATGAAGCTACATCGGGATTGAGGAATATTCAAGCACTATTTCTTGTGAAGATCTCATCCTTGGCGACTCCATTAAGGATGAACTTAGTGGCGATTGCAAAATATTAAGATGTCAAAAGCATTTGCTGCTCTATTGGCTCGGAGGTTTGCACCTCTTGACTTCTCTTCAATTCCTGGTTTCCCACATGTTGATGTATATGTAACTTCGGAATGTATTCTTCTTTGTATTTTATATTATTGTAACCCGATGTTTATTCCGGGATGTTTCTATTATGTATTTGAGTCATGTGGTCATGCCCCGATGTTCCGATCGGGAGGATTATAATGTAAACAAGTCATATCAAGTCATTGGGTAAGTCCCCACTGTTTATGGGGCACTTGAGTTATTATACACTAATTAAGGTGTAGGCTCGAGTAGTAATTATTAGGTTGAGTGCACTTCAAGTCAACGGAAGAATATAAATAGAGAGTGAGAGTCTCTCTATTTATCACTTGTGACTTAGCTCTCTTGCTCTCTCAAGTGTGGCGCACTTTAGGAGAAGGAAATTCTTGGCTTGACAGAAGACAGAAGGCTGCTATTGTGTTGGGAGGTCATCTTACTGTTTTGGGATCACATCTTGTGGTGATACTATCTTAGAGGAAGTTGAGGGGTTTTCTCCATTTATGGTTTCCCCTCCTAAAATCTTTGTGTCTCTTGTCTCTTGTGATATGCTTATGTGATTGCTGTACTTGTTATTCTCTCAGTGAAAAGATCTTGTCATAATGCTAGCTTAAATGTTGAAAAACTAACACCACATCCAGTACCTGATATGTTTAAATGGGGAGGTTTTCTACCTGTCTTCAAATCGGAGGAAAAAAACAATCCTGCAGAACACCTTCTCAAGTTTCACGAATCCATTGATCTATTAGATCAGCAGCCTGAAGATGTTTGTATGAATATGTTCATGTATTCATTATATGGTGATGCACGTCAATGGTATTTTTCTTTACCTCTGTCATGTCCCCATCCCTCAGACCGACGAAGAGGAACGCGACGAATCATCGAATACAGACTGGGAAAACCGTCCCATGAACATTAACAGAAAAATCCATGCTGAAATTAAAACTTACAAACATACACAGATGCAAAACTCTTCAATCATACAGCGGAAACAAACATACTTCCCAGCAATGAACATGTTCATTATAATTCGTTTACATCAATATAATTTCAGAGATAGAAGAGCAGCACTTATCTGTGGATGAAGAATCCTGCAACCAGCTACGTCGCTGCAACGTTTCACCCAACCATAGGCCAGCGTGCTCATTAATCTCTCAGCAACACTGCCACCCCCGAGCTGGGCATGATTCCTTCAGGATAAGGGTCAATTGTAGGCTTGCACATAGCCAAAGAGGACACCAAACAGCCAAACCAACACCGCTGGGTTTATCAGGACATCAACAGATCAGCCAAGCCAGCACAGTCTAAAGACCAACCACTGCATACCAGCAACAAACCACCCTTCACATCCCTGTGAAGAAGGCAACACAATCGGGGATAATCCCAAACAAACAATGAGCATAGCTCAAGCCCACAAGGCAACTCAGAGTTGGTTTTGGCCCTAACGTGGCCAAAACAACTCAGCTGCAACCCAAACCAGGGTACCTCAGCAGCCACAAACACACAATGAAATGATAACGGCATTCCACGGTTCCAAACAGGGAATTTCAGCCAATGGTACTCAAAATTCCTCAATGAAATGGCTGGGCAACATCACACAGTCCACAAATAGAGGAGAGAACAACTCCCAGCATGGAAAGAAGAGAACACATCCAATGGATTAGCAATCCTCAGTGGTCCAAAACGAAATTGGAACCCACAGCCAACAAAACACAGACAGTGAGCATGGCTCACAACATGGGAAATCGACCCAACAACATCCAACAGCAAAAATACCCGGGGAAAACATACCCGATTTCTGCGTGAGGATTCCTGCCTGCGCAAGAATGAAACGCACGTCTCTCTGCGCGCGAATCCACAGACCAACGGACAGCGCGAGAGTGAACCACTCTCTGTGCGTGAAGGTGAAGGATACAGCCAGCAAAAGTGGGAGCATAGCCCACGAACGACCAAGAGAGCCCCCGACTGGTGCGTGCGAAGAACAACACCGACCTCTACGTGATGAAGATGAACCGGCCTCCTATGTGCGTGCGGGTGAACAGAACCAACGGAGACATGGGTGCGTGAGGGAGAAGAGTGGACAGTCGTGGGTGGAGTGGGCATGTGGGCAAGGCTGACAGACCGCCACAACCACCACCAAAGGCAATAACTCCCCCAACCACCAGCTGAAGCATTAAAGAGGTTGACAAGGTTGGATGAGACAAAGGGTGACAAACAACAAAGGTGGCAAAACATGGGTTTTCCCCCCATAGACTAAGGTTTGACAATCCCCCACTCCTTATCCTTTGGAACCATGCCCTTTTCATTCAACGTTGCACTACTGTAGCTGGTTGTGGTTTTAGTTTATTTGATGTGCGTGTTTACATGATGCCGAATTATAATGTGCTTTATAGCACGACATACCATCGGCAATTATCCCTATTGCCGAAACATACAAAACCAAATCGATGGTGGGGATTTTGCCTTGAGCTCCTCATTACGATTAATTACAATATATACATCATGCAAACGGGGTCAAAACCGGGGACATTACAACCTCCTTCTAGTATTTCATCATTGAATGATTTTCAAAGAGCATTCACTGAGCATTGTAAAAGGTACTATTTAGATGAGTTTGCATTTGATAATTGTTGTGAAGAATATAAGTTGCATTCTAAGGATGAAAAGGTAAATAGAGAAGAATATTTTAAGTTTTGTGAGGATTTGTCCACTTCTATAATTTATTTTAGTTCTACTTTTCAGCAAAGAGATGATCAGAGACATATGCATGCTGTGGTTACTGATAGCTATGAAGAGTATGTTGCACTAGGGGACACCTCTCATTGTGATTGAGATATTAATGATCTTTAGAATGTTAACCATAATATAGATGCTTTTGACTTTGTACCAAATGCATTTGCTGACTTAGGGTGCCAAGAAGATCATTTTGTCCCCTTTGGAAACCCGAAAGATAATGAGCATATTGAAGGAACAACATGTAACAAATTTGCATTTGCAGCAAATACTAAAGGCATCCCTCAGTTTTCTCATTTGCAGAAAAAGGAAGAATGCAATAGATATGAAGAGGAAGATGATGATCTGAAAAGTCCAGATCAACAGGGCATAACTCATCCTTCCTAGTCAGAGGTTGAGCAATCTACAGTTGACATGGAGATCACTAAAAGCATCCAGCAACATCATTTCATTCAGTTGGAACAACAACATAGAGAGGTATTCCTTTATGGTTTTTATGACCCTGTTGCTAACTACCTGGAACTTATAAGCAGTGTAGATATCAAAATATTTTTGTCAGATGATAGTTGGTTCTATCACCCTTTGAAACTACATTACTGCATGCTAGGGTTTCATTTATTTTTCAAGTCAAGATCAAGGATAAGTTTAGTAGAGCAACTTCTGACATGGCTTCATTGGAAGCATGATGTCACATGATAAGAAGCCTCTACTGATTAGAATTAGGATTAGGAATAGATAGGAAAATAAGCTCTTAATATGAGGAGCTAGGTCATTTTCAGTTGTTTTCGTGAATAAGCAAAGCGAGCTATAGGCAGGGTGCAGTGGATCAGTTATAAAAGACAAATGACTCCATGCCCAATGGAACACTAGAAGATAGCTTTACTTATTCTTTTTCAGGAAAGGCATTTTGGTCTGGGGTTCTTGCGACCTCATAGGGAGGTTCCCATCCCCAAGTAGTTTTGATGTATATGTAACTTTGAAATGTATTTCACTTGTATTTCTTATATATTGTAACCCGATGTTTATTCCAGGATGTACTTGAGTTATGTCATGCCCCAATGTTCCTAGCGGGAAGGTCTATCATGTAAAAAAGTGATATTAAGTTATTGTGGGTAACCCTCCTATTGTCTAAGGGTTAAATTCCCCTTAGTTCTGGGGCACTAGGGTTATTAGACTCTCCTAGTGAGGTCGGCCCTAATAGGGTTTTTGTCATGTCGAGATTAGTATAAATAGAGAGCTGGACTCTCTATTTATCACACAACTCATACACACTCAAGTGTAGCGCATAGTTGAGGAAGGGGAAGACACTGGGGCTAGACAAGAAGAAGGTTACTGTTGTCGGGAGATCACTTACTGTTTTGGGTTCTACTTTTGGTGTTGATTCTATCTCTGAGGAAGTTGCATGGTTTTCACCATTTATGGTTTCCCTAAGGATAAACACTGTGTTCATTGTCTCTTGTGTTTGATTGTTGTGCTTGTTATTCTCTCAGTAAATGATCCTAATATAATGCTAGCTTAATGACGAAATTCTAACATGGTATCAGAGCTAACCTGAGAAGAAGACACTGTGCAGCTGTGGGAACTAGTACTTCCTAGTTTGTGGACCTTCCTCCATAGATTTTCAGAAAAAGTAAGGTGGAATAACTCTCCTCCTTAGGGTGCATCTTTCTGTCGAAGCAGAATCCAATTCTGAGGTTTTTCAGTTTTGGACCCGACACTGCTGCCGAAAATTAGGGATTTTCACAGAAGAGGAATTTTTTAGTGAGCCCAGGCCTAGATTGATCTCCTCCACAAAATCGAATTTAGGGATCAAATTCAAAGCATTTGGTTGGATAGAACTCCAGAAAAGCAAAACCCTAATTTGCTACTGAACCAACACTGCAGGATTTCAGCTCCAAATATAGATCCGACATCTTGACCTGGTAAGATCTAAATATTTTGTATTTCCATTTGAGGTTCTTAGTTTAATATGTCTCATCATACCAAGCTTGATGAAAATCTTGAGGGAGCTGATAACTTCCGAGCCTGGAAGTATAGGATCTCCCTGGTCCTGGAAGAAAATGAGTTGGACTCCTATATCAATGAGGAGGTTCCAGTTCCAGAGGGATATGAGGATAAGGCCTTACATAAGAAGAATTTGGTTATGGAAAAGAGAATCATTGCCGATTCTATCAAGGATCATCTCATACCATAGGTGTCCTCCCTCAAGACACCTAAAGTTATGTTTGATGCCCTAACCAAATTGCTTGAAGGGAAGAACATAAATAGGAGGATGACTCTGAGAAACCAATTGAAGACTGTGAAGATTCAGAATGCTAAGACTATTCAGTCTTACTTTACAAGGGTTTCTCAGATCAAGGAGTAGCTAGAAGTAGTAGATGAAGTGGAAAATGCAGATATTGTGATGACCACCTTGAATGGTCTCCCTAGATCATGGGACTCTTTCATTCAAGGAATCTATGCAAGAAATAAGTTAGTCAAGTTCAGCAGACTATGGGAAGAATGCTCTTAGGAATAAGCTTGAATAGTAGCTCGAGAAGAGAAGATGGGAAGTGAATATCAAGCTCTCATAGTTCACTCCAAGAAAAACAGAAGGAGCCATTATCACTCCAAAGGTAAGATCTCACACTCAAGAAAAGATATGAATACTATTAGATGTTACACATGTGATGAGAAAGGTCACATATCCAGATTCTTCCCTAACAAAAGAAACCTAAAGAAGAAGGGAAACAAGAGAAGAAAACATGCCCATGCTGCAGAGGATGATGAACCTTCCACAAATAGAATTAGACAAGAAAGTGATGATTCTTCAAGTGAGGAAGAATATGTACTGATCTCCGCTCTCATGGGAACTATTTCACATGGAAGCAATGATTGGCTCATAGACAGTCGTGCTTCCAAGCACATGATGGGATTCAAAGAATAATTTGTGAAGCTATCTGAACATGAGTCACCTCACAAGGTGAAACTTGGGGATGACTACCAATATCCAATAAAAGGTAGTGGTGAATCCTCCTATAAACTAGACTCAGGAAAGTCTTTGAAGATGAAGAATGTATTATTTGTTCTAGGACTAAAGAAGAACCTTCTCTCCATATCTGCATTGGATGCAAAAGGAATGAGGGTTGCTTTTGTAGATGGCCAAGTTCTTATGTGGCCAAAGGGAAAGACTTTTGACGATGCAATAGTGATTGGAGAACAAGAAGGAGGTCTATACAAGTTGAAGGGCCAACCAGATCAAGCTTTGGTTCATGACACAATAGAACCAAGTGAACTTTGGAATAGAAGGCTTGCACATGTGCATTATAGAGCACTACCACTTGCAAGCAAAGCTGTTGAAGGTCTTCCAGAAATTCAAGCAAAACATGAAGGGGTCTGCAAAGGATGTGTGAAAGGAAAGAACACAAAGAAGACATTTCCAAGTAGCAAAAGCAAAGCAAAAGGAATCTTGGAAATTATCCACTACGACGTATGCGGACCAATGTCATCAAGCTCACTAAGCGGGTATGTGTACTATGTCTCTTTTATTGATGAATTTTCTAGGAAGACATGGATTTACTTCATGAAGAATAAAGATGAATTATTCAGCAAGTTCAAGGAATTCAAAGCCTTGATCGAGAACCATACTGAAAAGAAGATCAAGACTTTTCGATCAGACAATGGCAGAGAATTCACTTCAAATGAGTTCAAGGAACTATGTAAAGACTCGGGGATTAAGAGGGAGTTGTCTACTCCTTATAATCCACAACAGAATGGGATTGCAGAGAGGAAGAATAGAACTATCATGGAAGCTGCAAGAGCTATTCTTCATGATCAAGATCTTCCTATGCATCTTTGGATAGAAGTAGCTAGAACAACAGTGTATGTACAGAACCGTACTCCACACAGAGTACTCGAGAACAAGACTCCTGAAGAAGTATTCTCTGGCAAGAAACCAAAATTCATCCATCTCAGTATATTCAGCTGTCCTATGTACATACACATTCCAAAAGAGAAGAGAACAAAATTAGATCCTTCAAGAAAGAAGGGTATATTTGTGGGATACTCTGAAAGCTTGAAGGATTACAGAATATACTTCCCAGGGTTCAGGAAGATTGACATCAGCCGGGATGTAACATTTGACGAAGATTCAGCCTACATCAAATCCAGAAAGAAACCTACTGAAGAACCTAAAGAAGCAGAAGTTCCCAGAATTCATGATACAATCATGAATGAAGAAACTCAAGAAGAAGATCGAGAATTTGAAGAACCACAAAGACCTGTAGATCCACCACAGGAGAAGAATCCTCACAAGAGGAAACCTGCTTGGGTACGAGAGATTATCCAAGGTGTGGAAAGATATGGGGTTCCAGAAGAGAATCTCAGAGAAAGAAAGAGAACCAAATCATGTTCCATTTATGTAGCTTTACTATGTGAATTTATTGATAAAGAAGCTTCCGAGTATGAAGAAGCGGCATAACGAAAAGAATGGAAGGATGAGATGATCAAAGAGTATCAATCGATCATGAAGAATGATATTTGGGATGTTGTCCCAAGACCAGAAGGGAAGTCAGTAGTAACTTCCAAGTGGATCTATAAGATCAAGCATGCTGCAGATGGTAGCATTGAAAAGTATAAGGCAAGATTTGTGGCTTGGGGGTTCTCTAAGAAAGAAGGAATAGACTATGAAGAAACCTTTGCACCTGTAGCCAGATACACTTCCATCAGATCGGTACTTGCTTTGGCTGTAGTGATGAAATGGAAGATACATCAAATGGATGTTAAGACTGCCTTCTTGAATGGTGTAGTAGAAGAGGAAGTGTATGTGGAGCAGCCACTCGGTTTTGAGACACATGACAGGGAGTCTCATGTGTATAGATTGAAGAAAGCCCTGTACGGTTTGAAGCAAGCACCCAGGACATGGTACGATAGAATTGATAGCTTTCTATCCAGTTTGGGCTTTATCAAGAGTAAAGCAGATTCCAATATTTACTACAAGGTGGAAGATGGCAACCCAGTGATGCTTCTACTATATGTAGATGATCTACTTGTGACAGGTATGGATGGGTTGATTGTTGATACCAAGAGAAAGCTTGTTGTTGAGTTTGAGATGAAGGACTTGGGAATGATGCATTATTTCCTAGGTATGGAGGTGTGGCAGACTACAGATGGAATCTTCCTTAGATAAGGGAAGTATGCGGTAGAGATCCCGAAGAGATTTGGGATGATGGACTGCAAGACATTAACCACACCTATGGCATCAAACCTGAAGCTATTGAGTGATGCTTCATCAGAGATAGTTGATGCCACGATGTATTGTCAGATGATTGGGTCCTTGATGTACCTGAAAAACACGATACCAGATATCTTCTTTGCTGTGAACACCTTGAGCCAATACTTGACAGATCTGATACATGTTCACTTGACTGCTGCAAAGCATATATTGAGGTACCTGAAGGGTATGGTTGATTATGGGCTCAAGTATAAGGTTGATCAGAAGATTAACCCAGAGGGTTATGCTGATTCAGTTTGGGTAGGCAGTGCCATCGATAGGAAGAGCACTTCAGGGTGTTGCTTTAGTATGGGATCAGGTGTGATCTCGTGGTTTAGCAGGAAGCAATCCTATGTGGCATTGAGTACAGCTGAAGCAGAGTATGTTGCAGCCTGTTCAGCTAGTTGTGAGGCAGTATGGTTGAGTAAGCTACTGTCTAATTTATTTGATCTCCAGTTAGATGCTACTTGTATATAATGTGACAACTAGAGTTGTGTAAAGTTGTCAGAGAATCCAGTATTCCATGAAAAGTTGAAGCATATCAAGATCAAGTATCACTATATCAGGGATATGGTGCAAAGAGGAGCAGTGAAGCTCTAGTATGTTGCGACGGATGAACATATAGCTGATGTGTTGACTAAGCCATTGTCTATGGTAAAGTTTGAGTACTTCAGGGAGAAGGTTGGTGTTCTCCAGATCGAGATTCCTCCCAAGAGGAAGTGATGTGTCCATGCTGAGCCTTTCTGACATGGTGAGATGATTGGTTCCTTCCATGGTCAGATATAATTGATGTGCCCTTCCTACATGGTGAGAGGATTGGTTCCTTCCATGGTCGGATGTAAGAGATGTGACATGGTGAGAGGATTGGTTCCTTCCATCATTAGGTATATGTGTGAATGCCACATCCAACATGAAAAGGGATGGCTCTATGAAGACACATCTAGTATGAAAAAGAACTAGCTCTATGTAGATGCCACATCCAGCATGAAAAAGGGTTGGCTCTGTGAAGACTCATCTAGTATGAAAAGGGACTAGCTCTGAGTAGCTACCACATCTGGTATGAAAAAGGACCAGCTCTGTGATGCCTCATCTGGTATGAAAAAGGACCAGCTCTGTGATGCCTCATCTGGTATGAAAAAGGACCAGCTCTGTGATGCCTCATCTAGTATGAAAAAGGACTAGCTATGTGAAGACTCATCTAGTATGAAAAAGGACTAGCTCTGAATAGCTGCCACATCTGGTATGAAAAAGGACTAGCTCTATGATGCCTCATCTGGTATGAAAAAGGACCAGCTCTGTGATGTCTCATCTAGTATGAAAAAGGGATATCTCTATGAAGACTCATCTAGTATGAAAAAGGACTAGCTCTGAGTAGCTCCCACATCTAGTATGAAAAAGGACCAACTCTGTGAAGCCTCATCTGGTATGAAAAAGGACCGTCTCTATGAAGACTCATCTAGTATGAAAAAGGACTAGCTTTGAGTAGCTGCCACATCTAGTATGAAAAAGGACCAGCTTTGTGATGCCTCATCTGGTATGAAAAAGGACCAGCTCTATGATGCCACATCTAGTATGAAAAAGGACTAGCTCTGTGATGATACATCCAGTATGAAAAAGGATTGGCTCTATAGAGGTTCCTATGACGAGAAGAATCAATAGATAGAACCTATGATGATGACCCAGTGATGGTCCATACCGAGTGATGATCCAGATCCAATGATGAAGATGACTTGAAGATGAAGATGACGAGGACTCAAGGATGATCCAGAAGATACAAAGAAGAAGACTTGTACTGAAAATTGTGTCGAAAGAATAACTTCCTAGTTAATAGAGAGTGTTGATGTATATGTAACTTCGGAATGTATTTCACTTGTATTTCTTATATATTGTAACCCGATGTTTATTCCAGGATGTACTTGAGTTATGTCATGCCTCGATGTTCCTATCGGGAAGGTCTATCATGTAAACAAGTCATGTCAAGTTATTGTGGGTAACCCTCCTATTGCCTAAGGATTAAAGTCCCCACAATTTTGGGGCACTAGGGTTATTAGACTCTCCTAGTGAGGTCGGCCCTAGTAGGGTTTTTGTCATGCTAGGATTAGTATAAATAGAGAGTTGGACTCTCTATTTATCACACAACTCATACACACTCAAGTGTAGCACATATTTGAGGAAGGAGAAGACACTGGGGTTAGACAAGAAGAAGGTTACTGCTGTTGGGAGATCACTTACTATTTTGGGTTATACTTTTGGTGCTAATTCTATCTCTGGGGAAGTTGCAGGGTTTTCACCATTTATGGTTTCCCCGAGGATAAACACTATGTTCATTGTCTCTTGTGTTTGATTGCTATGCTTGTTATTCTCTTAGTAAATATCCTAATATAATGCTAGCTTAATGATGAAATTATAACAAGTAGGAGCCAGATGTTATCTCCCAAAATAAATTTATTTTCATTAAGTTCACTCATACAATTTACTTTTTGATAGGATGAGGATTTCAAGTCATATTATGAAAGACATTGGGGTGACTAACAAGGTTGGAATAGTTGGTGTTCTATTTTTTAATAAATTTGAAAGTTTTATCTTTTGGTGGCTTAGGCAAAATTTTCAACAGTTCATTAGCCACCGAAAAGCCAGCTTTTGGCAGCTAACAGTTTCGACTTAGGACCACGTTAACCACCGAACGCCTGTTGATAACGTTTTTATAAAATTTCATTGCAAAGGGACTTTTGGTGGCTTAGGAGAATGTACCAATGGTTCATTAGCCACTGAAATCCCTGCTTTCGGCAGCTAAGACCGAAATTTCAGGGCACTCCAAGCCACTGAAAGTGGCATTTTACTATGAAAAGGCATCATTTTAAAATCGTGATTCTGAGCGACTGGAGAATCATTTTTCAAAACAATAAAAGTTTTTTTTTCCTAACAGGTCAAAGAACAATAATATCTCTTTGTTTTCCTACAGGTGTTGCATATTGGGAGAATCAAATCCATCTCTGAGACCTAATTTTTCTGATCTTAGAATTTCGTGTTTGACACATGTTTTTGAAATCCAGATGCCGGGAAAATTAAAACAAATTCCAAAAAACTGAGAGAGGTTTTTTTTCACAACAAACCACTATACAAAAACCTCTTTCTATTTATACATAGGTGTCACATATTTGAAGGACCAAATCCATCTCTGAGCCCTAGTTTTCAGCAGTTTAGCCAAAGTTTTAGGGAAAAAGATGACCTGTCAGTCCTCCAGGTGGCATCACTAGTGGAAAATGAGAGATTAGTGACCAAAAAAATGACCAAAATCCACATATCAATGACCACTTTTGGTTTGGCGATCGTTGGTGGCTAATTTACGGTCTTTTATTACGCGACCAAAATTGGTCATTTTTATTTTGGTCATTTATAGCTTGTTGGTTGGTCATTAATTTGGTCATATATTTGGTCATTGATTTGGTCATGTATTTGAATCAATGACCAATTATATGACCAAATTAATGACCACATGACAAGCTAGAATATGACCAAATTTTGTCGCGTAATAAAAGACCGTAAATTAGCCACCAAAACTATTTTTTGGTCATTGATATGCGAATTTTGGTCATTTTTTTTGTCATTTATATCTCATTGTTTGGTCACATATTTCTCGATTATTGGTCACTAATTTAGTCATTTTTAGTCGCTTTATATGTGGTCATTATATTTTAGTAGTTTGAATGGTGTCCATTATTAATCAATATAAATTTTTAATATGATATTATATTTAATTAAAAAAAGAATCATACATTTATTCTCATCTAATACACTTGTGAATTATGTAATGTCACATTATAATTAATTATAACACTTGTAAATAATATCTATTACACATATAAATCATACAATGTCACATTAATTAGTTAATAATTACAACATTGGTACATAACACAAAGTACAACCATATATATAAGTTTTAAACCACAAATTATATTATATGAGATGTCAAAAGTATTACAATAAATATGAGTTTTCTCAAATACTCATATTAATTTCCATATAACTTTACAGGAAAATCATCACTTTTCAAAATATTGCAATGGCTAAACCATCATACTTGCACTTGGCTGCAAAACCATACTTAAATCCCACATCAACAGCTTCAAAACCATACTCAACACTAAACCATACTTAGATCCCACGTCAACAGCTTCAAAACCACACTTAGCAGCTTGAAATCCTTAACATCGGGTTCTTCATACTGAATGGCAAATATTCAATAATAGGCTCTTCATACTCAATGGCCCACTTATAAGTTAAGCTCACTCCTGCAAAATCCAACAAAAAAATATCACTTGTAAAGTAGAAAAACAATGAAGCAAATTATTTATCTTGTTCAACAGCTAACAACAATAACCAAGATCATGTGCAAAATAATAAAATCTAATATAACAAATTCAATTGAAGAATTGGTTGAAATTAAACTTGAATGGATAAATCTACAACTATTTAGTACCTAAGAAAAGTAAAACTTAGCTCTAAACCAGGAAATGGATTTCAACAGGAAAGATAATCAATGAATCCACAAAACAATTATGCTCGACTGCACAGGTAGAAACCTGCATACATAGTGCAATCTGTGAAGGAGTTCACCCCTATATGTCATGTGGTTAGTGAATGACATGACAACTATGGAAACTAATGAATGATTCAGAACCCCATCAAACTATTGTGATGTTATACTCAACCACCAGTATAATCAAAACCCATCAAATAGCATCAACATTCCCAATTTCCTACATGCCTACCTTGTCCTTGTTTCAAACATATATTTGTATATAAACAAACAAAAATTATAAAAAGTTCTTTTTAACTTGTCAGCCTCAAAGTGTTCATGACATAGTTTAGGCATCAAGCCAACAACCATCATATTTTACCCTCTATATATATATATAATCAAAAAAATTCATGAGTTTTTCTTTGTTAGACTCTGGACTCTGGAAAATTCACTTGGACGGGCCTGGCAGATAATTTCATGAGTTGCAGTGAAAGTAAGAGAAAAGAATAAATGGATTAGATATTTTAGCTGGGTGAAGTTTCACCCTCCTATCAACTGGGCCTAGCTTGGTTGGTTGACAGGAACAATAGTTATCCCCCCACATGGGTTCAAATCCCACTTGTGACATGCTTAACTCTTCATAAGCCAATCATTGTTTGAGGCTCTTCTTGATCCAAAAGGAATATCTCACCCTTCCTTACAGGCCAGAGGGTGGGTTGCTTGGTTACACCAATTTTTTGGTCATTTGGGTCTACCTTGGACGGTTACAAGGAGAAGTTATTATCCTCTCCACCCAAGTTTAAATCCTGCTTGTGACATATCTGCCCCTTCTAGGCTAACTGGGGCTGGCAAAGTACCAGCGATCTGATTCTCTCTTAAGTGCTTGAGGGAGGGTGGGACAAGATGTTTCATCCTCCCCAGTTGGGGTCAAATCCCACTTGTGACATGTTCTGTTCTTCATGAGCCAATAGTTTGATTGAGGCTCTTCATGGACCAAGAATAAAAACTCACCCTTGCTTATGGGCTAGAGGATGGGGTGCTTGCTTATACCATTCTTTTGTCAATTGGGTGTAGCTCGGATGCTTGGGAGGAGAAGATGTTACCCTCCCCATCCAAGCTCAAATCCCACTTGTGACATATTTTCTCTTCATGAGCCAATTGTTCACTGGGGCTCTTCATGGGCCAATTGTCCACTAGGGCTGACAAAGTACCAGCAATCTCATTCTTGCTGGAATAAGCTAGCTATGGAGCAAACCTCCCTCCATCGGATGGAGGAGGAGCAAAGTCAACGTTGACTTTGCTCCTCCTCCGTCCAATGGAGGGAGGTTTGCTCCATAGCTAGCCCACACCCATTCTTGCCTACAGTCTGGAGGGTAGGACCAGTAGTCACATGTAAAAAAAACTACACCCTCCCAACACCACAAGGATTTGGTTCGCTTGCTTTCAATTTGTCATCTTTAACGAGAACCTGTGTCCTGAATCCAATGTCTGCCACAAGCTTTCTACTATGAACCTGTTTTGTGTCCCAAACATAATATGATTCTCATTAGTATCAGGATAAATTATAGAAATTATAATTTACAAAAGGAATTGAACACCTAAAAATGTAAGAAATTGTTGGTACATCCCAAGCTTGTATTCATTCCCACTAAGCAGAGTGCACTTTCCCTACACCAAGAATGCATCCTCTGCTAAACACCCAAAATACAATAACTAGCAAGGTGATACATATGGATCCTACTGATGAATACTACAGGAAAAAATGGATACTTTTCATTCTTGACAATATATCTTGCCACTAAGAAAGCCCAGTGGATTAGCTCGAGTGGTTGAAAGCTGTGAATTGTCAGCAGGAATTCACAGGGTCAAGTCCTCGGCATGGCTACCTCTGTGAATATTGTGGGTCTTACTTGATGTCCCCAATGGGTTAGGTTGACAAAAACTGCAACCAAACAAATTACCCCAAGAGCCCAGAGGGTTTCCATGATGTGTATTTCATCGGAAAAAAACATGTGCTGCTACAAAGTGCTATAAGGATTTTGTGTTTTTTCTTATCATTGCAATTTGCCACTATAAAATTTAACAGCTATGGTTTTTGCACAATGAAATAAAAGTACCAAAAATGAAATGGAGAACTTTACCTGAGGAGTTGCATAAGGAGCATTAGAACCCAGGATAGACCTAACTTCATCACAATCAAGTAATAGGTCAGATGGTTTATAAAGCTTCCCATCAAGACTTGATTTTACCCAGCAATATTCACGAATCTTTAAAACACATGAAGACTCTGTATACTTTCCTTCCTTCACACCAGGACTGCCACAGCAGTAAGGAGCTTTTTTGGCACCATATAGGTCGTCCCACACACTATCAAGAACTTGAAGGAAATGTGAGCATTGATCTACATATGTGCTTGAACTTGACAAGGCTGTCAGTATATCCACCAACTCAGGAGATTCCCAATCCTTTACAGTCCAGCCTACTGAATTCACATTCTCTTCCCATGCTAGGTCTTTCCATATACTACAAGACTGGTCTTCCAGTTTCTTCTCAATATTAACTACCTGCATAAGATCAGTGACACCAAGCTCTGTGAAAAATTTACGCCACTGTAGCATGTTCAATGATTTCACTTCATTCAAAGAAAATTGTAGATACACACTATCAATTTCGTTCCAGATAACACTTATGCCAGCAAGAACTTTTCTCATGTCTGCTGGATTACCAAATTCTCTGCTAAAGTGAAGTGGTTCTGAACCAGCACGTCTATATCCATTATTTTTTACGATTACAGCTTTTTCTTGCAGCTCTCGTATTATTTTTGGCCTTTCCAAGTGGCATAGTGAACAATTTGACTGCAAATGTATCATGATAAAGGCCAGGTATTCATCCAAAATCAACTTATCTTTTGTCATGCATTCAACACTTGCCATAGCTTGTAAAATATGTTTCATCGCAACTTCATGTGCTGAAAACTGACCAATTCCAACACGCCGTAGCATGCATACAATCATATCCGAATCGGTTCTAATCACAACATCACCACCTACTGCTGGAGAGAAAAAGAGAGAAGGGTGTACAGTTCTTAACTCACAATATAACTTTGGGAAGTTTTTTAAAATATGCATACCATCAAGCCCAAATCTATTGGCCTCACATGGTAACCAAATAGAATCTTCTCTAATTGAAGTATATGATCCATCGGAAAGTGGAATAAATGGAATTTAAGCAAGATCATTAAGGCAGTCAGATTCTAAGGGCTCACAGGACAAGGCAAATGTTACTAAGGGCTGAGGCCATTCTAAACCATAAACACTCCTTATTGTTTCCTCTTTGTCCTTTTTTCCACCCTTAGGATAGGCCTGATATACATATACATGGGCACAGTTGTTAATAAATTACAGACAAAATTATGAATGAAAGTTGCATTCATTCTTTTACCCAAGGGCCAAACTATATCAGATCATAAATAAGCTTACATCTATCGAGTGATAGGGCATCCGAAGTATGAAATGTTCAATAGTCAATGCATTCAGTGAGTGCCCACCTACGTTAATTACGACCTGCATCATTCATCCCCATACAAGGCACATACAAGAATCAAATGGCTGCATATGAAGAGCATAACAAAAAAATGCCACAGGTTCAGTTGCATTCCTTGTCATCCAATCCTCGTTCAATTTAAAAAATTTCAAAGTAGAGTAAACAGGTGAACCATGATATTGGTAATGCTTGAGTTTTGCATCCATAAAACATTTACAATATTTAAGGCATGACATACCTTGCGCATAAAAGCCACGACCATCTGAGGAGTTGTCGGTAATCCATGCTCAAGGAATGCCTGTAGTTGAAGGAAAGGTAAATCGTTTATTTTCTACACATGGATATATAACTTTAATGACTGCCTTTATTTTTAAAATGAAAGGTCAGAAACGAGGGGGAGATGAGGGGAAATGCTTTACTATACATACGTTCATCATGCAGACATTGTAAATATTGATCCAAAATGCCAACTTCTGCTGATGTAACACGCTTTTCAAATCCACAGAACTTAGTTTTTCAGCAAGAACCCTGCAGAAATTCCAAAATTACAAATCAACCAAATTTCAATACCATATCATGCCATTAGATAAAGTGCTAAATGTGAAAGAAATTTACAATGAGAAAAACTTACTTTAATCTCCTTAGAAAAGGAATTGCAATTGGTATCTGACTTAAGTCAATGGAGGTGGTTATGATGTCATGAAGGTGTTTGTACGGACCAACATCTCTTACTTTTGAATCTGCACAAACCCCATATGGATCTCGGAAATCTATTTCTTCAGAACTCTGTATGGGAGTCTTACAGCTCACAGTGCTTCTGGAACCATAACTCCTTAAGTTTATACTTGATGATGTTGATCGTGACACTACTGATGATATATCCTGTTCTGATCCTATGGACTGCTTTGTTAGCTTCAAAAATATACTCGACAAGCATTTCACCATCTCTTCAGAAAGCCTGTTGGGATCCATGTCTTTAACATCTTGTAAATAACTCAAACCAGGCACATTTTCTGGTCCCAAATTACAAGTTATCATAGTATGTTCTGTCTCGCAGAAATTTTCAAAAAAATATGAATGAGCTTCCATTCCTGTAAATTTCATTATGGAATGGTAACTGTAAAACTTTGGAAACAAAAAGAGAAGACAACTTAAAGATAAACCAAAATTAAAATCATGGACATGTTTACCATAACCTATATAACAAGTCCTATCGGAAGAATGTCTCAAATTTCAATACCTGTACTTTTAGAATATGTATCTGCCTCTTCGAAGTCTTGTTGTCCTTTGGAGACCATTTTTAAGATGCAGTCCCTGGTTTTGACAATCGAGGAAAAGAATGTGGATTTCTAGGGTTTAAATGCAACTGATTCTCTTTTCCATGGCCAGGCTCCGAGGGCCCCAAACTCTTTTGCACCCCCTTGGACAGTTTTGGGGCCTCCTCGGCAACCACCTTGTGAGGAGAATGCTTGAAATTTGTAGCTTGAGTTACAAAATGAAGGCCACTGGCCTCAGAGCCAGAGCCAAATGATGCTTTCCTTCTATGTACACTTCCAGTTTGAGAAGCCACATTAGGCGGGGATTCATTTATAGAGGGAAGCAAACCTCCAAAAACAAACTCTCTTTTGCCTTGTTGACTTTCTTGGACAGAATGGTGACCCCATGAAGGAGACCTAAGAAGCTCTGGCTTCTTTGCTGTAGATGATTGTTCAGCATTTTCAATAGGTTCTATTTGTTTCCTGGATAATGAGATATAAACAGCTTCTTGATACAAACCTTGCCTTAAATGTACAATTTGTTCCTCGAGACGAACAACCTCCTCCTCCAGCACAACTACTTCTGCAAGGAGCTCCAGTGTCTGAATACAAAATCATAGCAATACAACTTGTTAAATCCTGGCCAGTCAGAGTAAGCTGGAAATGGCACACTGCACTTTTATGCCTAAGACACCTGAAAATGCTTTTGTAGAAGATATAAAGATCTGTAGGAACTAACAATACTAAGTTATTGAACTAAAATCTAATTGTAGATTCCCACAACAATAAAAAATTTGAATGACATATGAAGTTGTATCTAAATATATTTTGTCTTCCGATCCTAGCATAAAACTTCCGAACTATAACCAAATGATCAAATTCAGACCATTCTAAGACTTAATTGACATTTTAGGAACATGTATAAAGAGTTTAACCCATACCTTCGCAGAAAGATACGGTGGAAGCCGAGGAAGAGCACCGAGAGGTCGTGTAAATGCTCTTTCCAATGCTCTGTGCACGTTCTCCTCATACCTAAGCTTCTTCCTTAGCTTCTCTAGCTACAATTCACAGCAGAAATTTCTCAATGCCAGAACCTATGTTCTATCCAATCAGAACTCTGATTCCTTTTCTTTATTGTATGAGAATCCAATAAAATACATTAAATTTTACTACCCTTTCCATTTTCTGCTAGTAAGTGAATGATTATATATAGGAAACGGAATCGTGACTATCAAATAAATAAGATAGATCACTGTGCTTGTAATTGAAATGCCCTGGTAGCACCCCTCTCCAAGGCCTTCAATTGATTCATTTCCATGCGATCTTTCTGTTCCTCAGTGATCTGGTTCTCGCTTTTCCCTTTCCCAATCACCTCACTTTGGGACTGTTGCAAGCCCTGTTACTCCTGAGTATTGTTGAGAGTCGGTGCTTGAGAGAAACAATGGCTATCAACTACATTTTCTGGACCCTTAGTTTGTCAGCAAGAACCTTGCAGAAATTCCAAATTACAAATCAATCAAATTTCAATACCATATCATGCCATTAGACAAAGTGCTAAATGTGAAAGAAATTTACAATGATAAAAACTTACTTTAATCTCCTTAGAAAAGGAATGGCAATTGGTATCTGACTTAAGTCAATGGAGGTGGTTATGATGTCATGAAGGTGTTTGTATGGACCAACATCTCTTACTTCTAAATCTACACAAACCCCATATGGATCTCGGAAATCTATTTCTTCAGAACTCTGCATGGGAGTCTTACAGCTCACAGTGCTTCTGGAACCATAACTTCTTAAGCTTATACTTGATGATGTTGATCGTGACACTACTGATGATATATCCTGTTCTGATCCTATGGACTGCTTTGTTAGCTTCAAAAATATACTCGACAAGCATTTCACCATCTCTTCAGAAAGCCTGTTGGGATCCATGTCTTTAACATCTTGTAAATAACTCAAACCGGGCACATTTTTTGGTCCCAAATTACAAGTTATCATAGTATGTTCTGTCTGGTAGAAATTTTCAAAAAAATATGAATGAGCTTCCATTCCTGTAAATTTCATTATGGAATGGTAACTGTAAAACTTTGGAAACAAAAAGAGAAGACAACTGAAAGATAAACCAAAATTAAAATCATGGACATGTTTTCCATAACCTATATAACAAGTCCTATCCGAAGAATGTCTCAAATTTCAATACCAGTACTTTTAGAGTACGTATCTGCCTCTTCGAAGTCTTCTTGTCCTTTGGAGACCGTTTTTGAGATGCAGTCCCTGGTTTTGACAATCAAGGCAAAGAATGTGGATTTCTAGGGGTTAAATGCAACTGATTCTCTTTTCCATGGCCAGGCTCCGAGGGCCCCAAACTCTTTTGCACCCCCTTGGACAGTTTTGGGGCCTCCTCGGCAACCACCTTGTGAGGAGAATGCTTGAAATTTGTAGATTGAGTTACAAAATGAAGGCCACTGGCCTGAGAGCCAGAGCCAAATGATGCTTTCCTTCTATGTACACTTCCAGTTTGAGAAGCCACATCAGGCGGGGATTCATTTATAGAGGGAAGCAAACCTCCAACAACAAACTCTCTTTTGCCTTGTTGACTTTCTTAGACAGAATGGTGACGCCATGAAGGAGATCTAAGAAGCTCTGGCTTCTTTGCTGTAAATGATTGTTCAGCATTTTCAATAGGTTCTATTTGTTTCCTGGATAATGAGATATAAACAGCCTCCTGATACAAACCTTGCCTTAAATGTACAATTTGTTCCTCGAGATGAACAACCTCCTCCTTCAGCACAACAGCTACTTCTGCAAGGAGCTCCAGTGTCTGAATACAAAATCATAGCAATACAACTTGTTAAATCCTGGCCAGTCAGAGTAAGCTGGAAATGGCACACTGTACTTTTATGCCTAAGACACCTGAAAATGCTTTTGTAGAAGATATAAATATCTTTAGGAACTAACAATACTAAGTTATTGAACTAAAATCTAATTGTAGATTCCCACAACAATAAAAACTTTGAATGACATATGAATTTGTTTCTAAATATATTTTGTCTTCCGATCCTAGGATAAAACTTCCGAACTATAACCAAATGATCAAATTCAGACCATTCTGAGACTTAATTGACATTTTAGGAACATGTATAAAAAGTTTAACCCATACCTTCACAGAAAGATACGGTGGAAGCCGAGGAAGAGCACCGAGAGGTCGTGTAAATGCTCTTTCCAATGCTCTGTGCACATTCTCCTCATACCTAAGCTTCTTCCTTAGCTTCTCTATCTACAATTCACAGCAGAAATTTTTCAATGCCAGAACCTATGTTCTATCCAATAAGAATTTTGATTCCTTTTCTTTATTGTATGAGAATCCAATAAAATACATTAAATTTTACTACCATTGCCATTTTCTGCTAGAAAGTGAATGATTATATACAGGAAACTGGATCGTGACTATCAAATAAATAAGATAGATCAATGTGCTTGTAATTGAGATGCCCTGGCAGGACCCCTCTCCAAGGCCTTCAATAGATTCATTTCCATGCGAGCTTTATGTTCCTCAGTGATCTGGTTCTCGCTTTTCCCTTGCCCAATCACCTCACTTTGGGACTGTTGTGAGCCCTGTTACTCCTGAGTATTGTTGAGAGTCGGTGCTTGAGAGAAAGAATAGCTATCAACTACATTTTCTGGACCCTTAGTTTGTTAGCAAGAACCTTGCAGAAATTCCAAATTACAAATCAACCAAATTTCAATACCATATCATGCCATTAGATAAAGTGCTAAATGTGAAAGAAATTTACAATGAGAGAAACTTACTTTAATCTCCTTAGAAAAGGAATGGCAATTGGTATCTGACTTAAGTCAATGGAGGTGGTTATGATGTCATGAAGGTGTTTGTACAGACCAACATCTCTTACTTCTGAATCTGCACAAACCCCATATGGATCTCGGAAATCTATTTCTTCAGAACTCTGCATGGGAGTCTTACAGCTCACAGTGCTTCTAGAACCATAACTTCTTAAGCTTATACTTGATGATGTTGATCGTGACACTACTGATGATATATCCTCTTCTGATCCTATGGACTGCTTTGTTAGCTTCAAAAATATACTCGACAAGCATTTCACCATCTCTTCAGAAATCCTGTTGGGATCCATGTCTTTAACATCTTTTAAATAACTCAAACCGGGCACATTTTCTGGTCCCAAATTACAAGTTATCATAGTATGTTTTGTCTGGCAGAAATTTTCAAAAAAATATGAATGAGCTTCCATTCCTGTAAATTTCATTCTGGAATGGTAACTGTAAAACTTTGGAAACAAAAAGAGAAGACAACTGAAAGATAAACCAAAATTAAAATCATGGACATGTTTTCCATAACCTATATAACAAGTCCTATCTGAAGAATGTCTCAAATTTCAATACCTGTACTTTTAGAGTATGTATCTACCTCTTCGAAGTCTTGTTGTCCTTTGGAGACCATTTTTGAGATGCTGTCCCTGGTTTTGACAATCGAGGAAATGAATGTGGATTTATAGGGGTTAAATGCAGCTGATTCTCTTTTCCATGGCCAGGCTCCGAGGGCCCCAAACTCTTTTGCACCCCCTTGGATAGTTTTGGGGCCTCCTCGGCAACCATCTTGTGAGGAGAATGCTTGAAATTTGTAGCTTGAGTTACAAAATGAAGGCCACTGGCCTCAGAGCCACAGCCAAATGATGCTTTCCTTCTATGTACACTTCCAGTTTGAGAAGCCACTTCAGGCGGGGATTCATTTTTAGAGGGAATCAAACCTCCAACAACAAACTCTCTTTTGCCTTGTTGACTTTCTTGGACAGAATGGTGACCCCATGAAGGAGACCTAAGAAGCTCTGGCTTCTTTGCTGTAGATGATTGTTCAGCATTTCAAATAGGTTCTATTTGTTTCCTGGATAATGAGATATAAACAGCCTCCTGATACAAACCTTGCCTTAAATGTACAATTTCTTCCTTGAGACGAACAACCTCCTCCTCCAGCACAGCTACTTCTGCAAGGAGCTCCAGTGTCTGAATACAAAATCATAGCAATACAACTTGTTAAATCTTGGCCAGTCAGAGTAAGTTGGAAATGGCACACTGCACTTTTATGCCTAAGACACCTGAAAATGCTTTTGTAGAAGATATAAAGATCTGTAGGAACTAACAATACTAAGTTATTGAACTAAAATCTAATTGTAGATTCCCACAACAATAAAAACTTTGAATGACATATGAAGTTGTTTCTAAATATATTTTGTCTTCCGATCCTAGCATAAAAATTCCGAACTATAACCAAATGATCAAATTCAGACCATTCTGAGACTTAATTGACATTTTAGGAACATGTATAAAGAGTTTAACCCATACCTTCGCAGAAAGATATGGTGGAAGCCAAGGAAGAGCACCGAGAGGTCGTGTAAATGCTATTCCCAATGCTCTGTGCACATTCTCCTCATACCTAAGCTTCTTCCTTAGCTTCTCTATCTACAATTCATAGCAGAAATTTCTCAATGCTAGAACCTATGTTCTATCCAATCAGAACTCTGATTCCTTTTCTTTATTGTATGAGAATCCAATATAATACATTAAAGTTTACTACCCTTGCCATTTTCTGCTAGAAAGTGAATGATTATATACAGGAAACTGAATCATGACTATCAAATAAATAAGATAGATCACTGTGCTTGTAATTGAGATGCCCTGGCAGCACCCCTCTCCAAGGCCTTCAATCGATTCATTTCCATGCGAGCTTTCTGTTCCTCAGTGATTTGGTTCTCGCTTTTCCCTTCCCCAATCACCTCACTTTGGGACTGTTGCGAGCCTTGTTACACCTGAGTATTGTTGAGAGTCGGTGCTTGAGAGAAAGAATGGCTATCAACTACATTTTCTGGACCCTTAGTTTGTCAGCAAGAACCCTGCAGAAATTCCAAATTACAAATCAACCAAATTTCAATACCATATCATGCCATTAGATAAAGTGCTAAATGTGAAAGAAATTTACAATGAAAGAAACTTACTTTAATCTCCTTAGAAAAGGAATGGCAATTGGTATCTGACTTAAGTCAATGGAGGTGGTTATGATGTCATGAAGGTGTTTGTACGGACCAACATCTCTTACTTCTGAATCTGCACAAACCCCATATGGATCTCGGAAATCTATTTCTTCGGAACTCTGCATGGGATTCTTACAGCTCACAGTGCTTCTAGAACCATAACTTCTTAAGCTTATACTTGATGATGTTGATCGTGACACTACTGATGATATATCCTGTTCTGATCCTATGGACTGCTTTGTTAGCTTCAAAAATATACTCGACAAGCATTTCACCATCTCTTCAGAAAGCCTGTTGGGATCCATGTCTTTAACATCTTGTAAATAACTCAAACCAGGCACATTTTTTGGTCCCAAATTACAAGTTATCATAGTATGTTCTGTTTGGCAGAAATTTTCAAAAAAATATGAATGAGCTTCCATTCCTGTAAATTTCATTCTGGAATGGTAACTATAAAACTTTGGAAACAAAAAGAGAATACACCTGAACGATAAACCAAAATTAAAATCATGGACATGTTTGCCATAACCTATATAACAAGTCCTATCCGAAGAATGTCTCAAATTTCAATACATGTACTTTTAGAGTATGTATCTACCTCTTCGAAGTCTTGTTGTCCTTTGGAGACCATTTTTGAGATGCAGTCCCTGGTTTTGACAATCGAGGAAAAGAATGTGGATTTCTAGGGGTTAAATGCAGCTGATTGTCTTTTCCATGGCCAGGCTCTGAGGGCCCCAAACTCTTTTGCACCCCCTTGGACAATTTTGGGGCCTCCTCGGCAACCACCTTGTGAGGAGAATGCTTGAAATTTGTAGCTTGAGTTACAAAATGAAGGCCACTAGCCTCAGAGCCAGAGCCAAATGATGCTTTCCTTCTATGTACACTTCTAGTTTGAGAAGCCACATCAGGCGGGGATTCATTTATAGAGGGAAGCAAACCTCCAACAACAAATTCTCTTTTGCCTTGTTGACTTTCTTGGACAGAATGGTGACCCCATGAAGGAGACCTAAGAAGCTTTGGCTTCTTTGTTGTAGATGATTGTTCAGCATTTTCAATATATATAGTGCAAAAAATACATGGGTACATTCATATTCAACATATTACAAGGGTTTTATTAAAGTCGGTGGGTTTTTAATCAAACAGAACCTCTAAAGCTCGATGAGTACCAGAAATGTTTTGAAGACTGATCAAACCAATCTCAATGGCTGTCAGCGATAGCTGCTTCTAGGGCTTCCTTTGGGACCCAAATCATTAGGTCCGATGATCGAAACCCTCTGCGGATTAAATAACCAGGATTTCGTGAAGAAAATTGAGGGTGTCTGGGGTTTCAACCAATGAAACGACTTGTGAAATCAAGGTAAAAACCCCTTTTCCAGAGGTTGCGAGGGTCAACAAGTTCTGTCCATCATTTGGACATTAGATTTGGTTGCTTGGTCACTTTGGGAGTATTTAGTACCAAATTTGTTCCATATTGTCCAAGGAGTTAGTTACAGTATTATGTTTA
>LPNX010273217.1:115747-146688 GCA_001517045.1 Pseudotsuga menziesii
AGAAAAAATTATGGTGACGAAAAATTGTGGTCTCCTGGTCACTAATCTCTCATTTTCCACTTGTGCATTTTCGACCTCATCTATCAATCCATGAAGATTTGTTGTAGATGTTGAAGAGTTCAAAGATCAAACCTAGGTCACAGAGAATCAATTGGCTATTTGGGAAAATACATGAACTAGAGGTATTAGAAGGAAAATCCAAAACCTAACCCTAAAAGACATCTTGCGCTAGAAACCCTAGCAGGGGCAGCAGCAAGCTTGCAGTATCTGGAGGCAGCCCATGGTGCTGCTATTATACAAGTTGAAGAAATATGAGATTGATGAAGGATAACTCCACACTCTATAGGATGATAAGAAGGTCAAGGCTGTAGAAGAAAGATTCAAACCCTAGAACACACCTTGCGCTGGAAACCCTAGCAGAGGAAGCTATTAGCCTTCAGAATCTGGAGGTAGCCCGTGATATTGCTGATATTCCAAATCTTATGTAGGTTGAGAAAGTACCAGAAGGATAGGAGTAAAGTGTAAAAGTCTGATTTAAAGGCAAAATAAAATTTTACAGAAAACATAGCTTTCGGTGGCTTAGGTGAACGCAGCAGCTGTTCATTAGCCACCAAAAGCAGAGCTTTCAGTAGCTAACGGACCCAGGATTCTGCCTCCTTAACCACTGAAAGAAGAAAAGGGTGCAAAAATATGTTTTGGTACGTAGAACTAGTTTTGGCGAGTACAACTAACTCAAGGATGAAATATAAAGCTGAAATTTGTTGGAAAACACCATTGGGAGAGGTCTGTTCCAGTTTTGAGGATACAACCATGGAGAAAAGGGTCACAAACCCTACCTGTTTTTTACCAATAGTGGCTTATCTATTAGATGACAAGTTAAAGCTATACTTCAGTGCTCACTGTAGTCATCAAAAATTTTAATGGGTAAACAAGAGTTAGCATTAGATAGACTATTGGTGAAATTAGGGTTTCTGGCCTAATTTTGCAAAAAACATTAATTTTATCTATTTTTAGTAAAACAGATCCAATTTTTTAGGATCTGAGTATTTTTGTAAAGGCTATAAATCCTAAGACTTATTTTATGGAAAATGGTCGACTTCGGGGACTTGTAGACCATTACTATTGTCAAGCTTATCATATTTCTCATGACCTAATATAAGCTCTTTTGCTATCATATAAGCTTATCATATTTTCAGCTTCCATTTCTTGTGTTTTCTGTGCTTATGCTTGAATGTGTTAGTCAAGTTTATTTAGGTTAATTGATGTCTGATATCTTTCATCCTATTGGCATATTGATGATTTGAATTATAAGTAATTTCCTTGTTATGATTAGCCATTTATAGATATTTGTTTTATGTATGAATCTGCCAGCATGATAAGTTCTCCATCTCTGCACCATATTATCAAACCTATGAACAGTGGTATTTAGAAGCCTTATCCCTGATTGAGTTTCATGCATGTCTTGAGAGTGTGAGGTCCTGTAGGTCACCTGACGTGATCCACTTAGAAAACCATAAAAACATTTAAGTTACCAGGCATCCTCAAGCTGCAACCTAGAGGAGTTTCCTGGAGTGATAACACACCTATACTATTTTCCTTGAATTTTCTTATAGGTATTTTATAGGCACTTAGTATGTTATAGTTGCTACAAGTTATGCTTAATATGTACTTGTATCAGCAACTAATGGTGTTGGTGCTTTGACTAAATCTACCCTTGCTTCCTACGTTACTCCACAAATAATACAAAAGACACGAATACATGAATGAATTTCATACAAGTTCACAACTATATGATTGATAATGAAACAAACTACATGTCCAGACAGGAAAGTATCTTGCAGTGGGAGGGTAGAATTCTTTCCAAGCCAGCAGTGCAATAGAGTATAAGCTTCCATAATTTGTAAAGAAGCAAACTGTGTCAAGACTGAAGAATATCCTATTGTGGGATGAGGATAGAATTCCTGCCAAGCCAGATGTGGAAGAAAGTATAAACTTCAATAATAAGCAAGCATCATTTAAGGCCCGTAGCTAACCCACATGTCAAATATTCTAGTATGGGTCCTAGGATGATGACTACCTCAACTGGTTGAGTTGGAAATCAAATAGGGCACTAAAACTACCTCTGAATGTGATACAAAGAATGCCAGCTCCTTCTGTCAACAATGTAAGGGCAAGTGCCAACTATGACAAACCATCCAGAAAATATAATGTGAGGGGAATCCATAGATTTCTATACCATGAAGATATGATATCCCGAGCATAAATACTAGAATTACATTTGGGCAAAGGATTCCTTGCCAATATGCTTTGCTACTATTAAAATCAAATGTCAAATCAAGTGTTCCTAGCTCCTCTTCCTAAAATTGTAGATGACCCACCATACTATTCCTTTTATAGGCCAAAGGGAGCCATAGTCACCATTAAAGACATGGAATTTGAGTCTCCCCTAGATATAATATATGCCTCAGTGAACTCAAATGGATTCAATAACCACAATAGAGGATCCTATTAGAAGACGAAGAAGTATCCGAAGAAATAAGAGGTGCTATACTTTGATCTTCCTCAGGATCAAGAATTTAACAAATATATGATAACCTTCACCATGATGAAGCGAAAGAATCAACATCCAGGGATGATGATGATGGATGTAATTGGAAGCAATTGAATCATTTACCTTCCTTGTCTCACGAGTCACATTACCCAACAATTGGGATCAAGGTGGAATTGTTGGAAATTGGCTCTAGGCATGGCTATAGAGGTTTTAAGAAGATAGGGGAAGGGAAGGTGTTGTACACCACACATGCTGGAGAATGAGTACACACTGCTCAGTTATTTCCATTCTTGTAAGGGATGAAAACACATTAGTTTGGGACTGCTTCAGATATGATCTATCACTATTATGAAGCTACTAATTCATCATTACAGACCTATATCAACATGTAAAAATAACCAAAAGTCATAGCCTACTCCAAAAAGGCCTAAAACAATTGCATCCCTTTCTAATAGGATGGGCAGACCTTAGGAAATTTACGGTTCAAACTTAGATATCTCACAATGATCACAACTTAATCCAAACATCCTTTAAACAGTCATGGATGAGTTTAACAATTTAACAAGTGTTCATGGTTTAGATCTAGAAGCCCACAAGGTTCACAAGCCATATATAGAAGCCCAAAAAGTCACGGCCCTATCTACAACAGTCCACAAGGTTAAGTAAGATCACAAATGTCGTGACCCAACATAGAATCATCAATACAGTCACATATCAGCCTAGGAAGGTTCAGTAAGGTTCAGTAAGGTTTAGTAGCCCGATCAAGACTACGACCCACCTCAAAAAAAACAAAGCAACAGCCTCAACAATATACAGGAATTAAACAATAGAGAAGTAGTACCATCAATGAAGTACAAACAACCTCACAAGCTATTTGGTTGATAATGATAGTCTTCTGGAATAATAGTTGTCACTGGAGGCTAATACAATTATGCATTGTAATTATGCCAATTGATTATTGCATTAGATGAATGTTGGTCTCATGCCAATAGGTATCCTATGATCAATTCATAGGAACCTAGTGCATAGACCATTTTTGTCTTCGCTTAGCTATGTAGAGCTCATTTATTTTTTTGAATAATGATGAGTTTTTACAAAGAAAATATGCAATCAACATAAAAGAATCGAGATTCAAAAAATTGAAGACTATTAATTTATGCAACTAAAATATAATAAAAATATATTTTCTCAAACCTTGAATCAATGGAAACCAATTAAAACCAATATTGATTCAAGCTACAACAAATGGCTAAATCAAGCATCAAATGAGAACTATAAGCATTCAAGGGACTAACACAATATTTAACCAAAATACACACAAACTTCAAAAAGCAATAAAATGCTTCAAACAAAAGCAATAAACCAACCGTAAAAATTTGTCAAGATATTCCTGTTAAACACCAACATGGTTTCATGTACTTGAATGAGCTCATTCTTGCTTAGCGAAAGTGTTGTCAAATTAGTTATTTATCCTTTAATGTTAGGACACTATCTATGTGAAGAGATAGCTCCTAGGCCTAGATTTCTCAAATTCCACCATCACTTCCTGCCACTGTTATACCAAAATCCTGTCATCATCATGTGATAAGACCTTTGACATACCTATTTTCCCTTAATCCCAGCACTTGGAGTGGAAACCCATGCTAATTGTCAATCTTTCATGAAAATTCCCAGCATCGCACTTTCCCTGTTGTCCAGGAGCGGTATCTTGTTTGCACCACCTATCTCTTCTTGTCCACAAGTGGTGCCACCACTTATGGCTCTTAGTCCATAAGCGTTTCTTACTAGAACCGCTATGTCATTGAAAGAGAAACATTGTACCCTGGGTAAAAAGGGAAAAAGAGAAGTTTCACGAGACTTCTAGATCATGAGCCTCGTGTCCTCCCTTATCCCTATCATTGTGGGTCAGTTGAGCTCGAGATCCCTCATTCTAGGATCTTAGAGGCCACCTCATCCACTAATCTTTCAACCATCTCTATCCATTGAGCCTTATAAATACAAGCTCATATCTATGGTTGAGGGGGGAACTATTAAGGTATTTTTATGCTGTTGGATTGATCACTTGGCCCAAGCCATTGGAGAGCATAGAGAGCTAAAGTCGGAGCTTATGGGGATGAGAGTGCTTGGTTTCATGGAGATGCATGTCAACACTAAGGTTTGATTGGTTGTAAACTTCTCCATTTTTATATTAATACAAAGCTGATTTCCATCCCACATTATTGTTGTTGTTTGATTTCACATGTATGTTGTTAGATTCTTTAGTCACTAACATGGATTAATAGATCATATTCTAGAAGCTTTGATGTGTTTGCATGTTTAAGATGATTGTAGGTACACAGGGTTACTATCGAAGCATCACATTCCAGGTATCTACGGTGTCCAGGGAGGGTCTTCAACCTTTGTCCTTCATTTGTTCTGGATCTGAACCATTCAGAACAGTGGAACACCTTACTTTCCGCACAAGGTGAAATATTCCATCTAACAAATCTGGCGACTCTGCTGGGGAATAGAGATATGTATCAGTTGTTCTAATCTTCCTCAGTTCTCAACTCTTGTTTGAATCCAGGATCCTTCTCCAACTCTCTTCAATCATATCTGCTTTCTGACTTAGTCCATTTGGGTTTGAAACTTCCAGATCTGTTCAGATCTGAATCATTTCGACCTTTTGTGCTTTGTTTTTATACTCAATCTAGCAGTTTTGACCTCGATCTAGTATTTTTCTGACTGGGTCTATCGTTCTCTTTGTGTTTTGGAATTTTACAGGGAACCACGCCCATGTAGTGTACGAGGAGCGGTGCCACCGCCTGAACAGAGTGGGCAGCACGTGGTGCCACCTCTTGTATCCCGTTGGTGAGAAGCGGTGCTGGGATAGAACTTCCCTGTCAACACTTGAGAAGCACAGTGCCAGGTAGGCATCATTCCAAGGCCCTTTTTCCTCATTTTTTTTTGTAAAAATTTGAGTCGTGTTGCTTTCAGTCCTGCACTATCAGGCTTGTGTGACAGAATCTGATTCTTGCAGCTTGAAATTGTATGGTTTAATATTGGTTTGATTAGGAAATTCAAAATCTAGATTGGGCCTTTTGATTGTTCATTCACTTTGGTGCTTGTTGGTTGGGTTTGCGAAAGGATTTCTTGTTTCTTGAAAAGATTAGGGTATTAATAAGATCTCTTTTCGTTTTTGTTATATAGACTAAAAGAAGAACACTAGATTAGCTTCTAGGTTTCATTTGTTGTTTGCATAGTAAACTTCTTTTTCCTTCCATTAAAAAAGAAATTTTTTAACTGAGACTAGGTTATCATCATTGAGCGTGGGACATTGGTTCTCTGATTGGCTTCATAAGCTTTCAGGATCTTCATGTTCTTTCATCTCTTATGCATTTAGAACTATCTCAATCAAAATAAAAAATATGGTATTTTTAAGTTAGATTTGCTTATTTTTTGAGAAAATTGAAAAAATAGAGTGCATTTGCATATAGTGTGCTTCTTGTTTTTCTTTTAGGAAAATAGATTCTTCCCCTTCTCATTGCTTTCAGAAAAGAGAAATTAGTTTGGAAAAGTACTGCTATCTTTGGTTTTGTGTTCAAGACTGTTGTTTGGAAGTAATTTTTTAGGTTTTGAAACAAAAGAAAATGCTCTCTTTCCCTCCCGTAAGTAGGCATACTGAACGGTAAAGTGAAATATTTGCACAAGCATACTACATGGTTTTACTTTTCTGTCAAAACATCATGCATTCACCTAACTGTCCATTTTAAAATTAACAGTACTTATAGGTTAAAATTTACGTAGAAATTGGAGTGATAGGTTAGAGATGTGTTCGGGAGTCATTAAGCATAGGAGCTATTGTTATTTGTCCGCATTACATTTCAGGACTTGCATGGTTCTTCCACGTACTATCCATAAATCGAACAACCTTTCACGTACCCTTGAGGTATATAGAAAGGTACTTCACGTACTCGATTTTACATCGGAAGGCCCCTTGTGTACGGTTATGCATTAGACAACACTACTATCGATTCAAATTCCCACGTACCTTGAGTATATCGGGAGACCCCACTAGGATACCCTATCCATCTGAGAAAAGCCCTTTGGCTGTTTTTCTTGGAGCCATACACCAAAAATAGCATTCGGGGAGATTACTACACACGTACCCTTGAGGTATATCACGAGTGGCACCTTCTTGACAATCTTGGTGAGAGACCTGACTTTTTGAACTCCTGCTATCATTTTAAGTGTGCTTGTTTTGACCTATTGCTTGTGTAGGGAAATGTTTTGGTGTGTTTTCTAGTTTTTCAGACCCTAGGTTAGATAGGAACTGTACAAACTGCAGAGTTAAGACAGTCCAGAAGAGTACAGGGCTTTCCATCTGATTTTACTCCTGGTTCAGGAGAAAATCCAATGGAAGCTATCGATCAAGGAGCTGCTACCACCTCCCAAGTGGGAGATAATGTGGTTGCAGAAAGTGGATTACCATATTCTTCATACTCGCCTCCCTTGGTCCAACAACCTTCTCAGCGAAATACTTTGTTCCATTCTCCCATGGAAGGTCATGTTGACGATACAACCCGTCCGGATTATGGTCTCAATGCTCCATTTTGGGATACCTCTATAGGACAGGCCATTGCCTCATTTGGCACCCGTTTAAACTATTTTGAAGATGAAGAAGAATGTAGTAAATACCGTGTTGCCATTCTCCATGTACAGGATATTGACAAGCAAATAGATGAACTATTAGGCCCGACACCATCACGTTCCACATCTGTTCCTGTGGGATATCGTTCACTTGCCGATTCTATGAGACCCATTGAATCGATTATAGATCGTGCGATAACACCACACAACCCAGGTAAAATTACCACCCCCACCACCTCTCATGTTATGTCTGTTCCCAATCTTCCCAGGTCTTCTGCACTTGGGGCCCAACCTTCAATTCCCATTTCGTCAGTACCTTCTAGTGCCAGGGGGCAACCCCCGACACGACCTACGTTATCTGACACCGAAATTGTACCTAGTCAAGGGCAGACCTATAACATAGAACCATCTACAGTTTATGTCCCTTCCACCCATACTAATGTGGTGAATCCCCCACGTTATAGCTGATTTTACCACACATGGTGAATCACACTTTTATGGCCTTCCCTGTCCCTATGCAGACTCCTTAGACCCCATGGACCATTTTTGTTCCTTTGATGTTTCCTTGATCATCCCTAAAAACATGTAAAAGTTTCCATACGCAACTTTTAAACCCTTTATCGCGTATATACGCAGGTTTGACCCCTAAAACCGTGTACATCAGGATGTGTGCAAAAGGCCAAATTATTTTGGACTTTTCCTTGATGTGGATTCGACTCAATTGTCTCTTGGCCTTCCATATGCCTTGAGATCGCTCGGATTCGACCTTTCATTACCCCATTGAAGAGCTATATAAGGAACCCTTTGGATACATTGAAGGCATGAGGAATTGAGAGCAAGAGAACTATAGTCCATTGTTACCGGAACTTGTACTTGAGTCTGCATCCCCTTTTTCCCTTGGAGCACTTTTGTGTTCTTCCCAAGCTTATCTTTTGTTTGTGAGCTTGCTATCGAGATATGGAGGATTGAAGTGGTGGAGGCCCAAGTGGGGGACTCAATTTCTCCGATTCGCAGATGTGCCGACAAAGGTTGTATTCATTGTAATCTCTGATTTCATATTAATAGAAATATCTTTTCCTGTCCAATAATGTGTATTTGAATAAATATTTTATCCATGGATGATTTCAAATGCTTATATGTTATTGATTATATATGCTAGAGTAGAGCTAACACAATTATATATAGTATGCTTGTCTTGTTTATTGAATTTTGGGGAAGCAATTTATCAATTCAAGCTAAAGTTGGAAAGCTCAATGGGGATCTACATCAATCATCCGGAATAAGGTACAAATTGAGATCCTTTAGTGTTAGTTATTTGGTTTCTCTTGCATATAGGAAAGGATTGATTTCTGGAGTTAAGTTGTCTATTGTGGTACCCTAATCCATAGGAATTTCTCTCCGTAACAGAATTAGCGACTCCGCTGGGGAGTTCCTAATAGTTGTCCTTTGGGGGTTTTTATCGGCATTCAATGTTCTTGAATTTTTCTTATTTCTCTATTTTTGAGTTGGGTATGGGGGCATGTTTTCCTGGTAGTGTCTAATTGGTGTGAAGTTTTTCTCAGTTTATCCATTTGCCTTCATTTTTATACATTTCTCTTCCTGTACATGATTTTTTTACTCACATTCGCGTATACGCGCGGCTTTGACTGCTATATCCGCGTACATACGCGTTTTTACTGCGAACAGTTGCGTATGCCCTTAGTTTTGCCTTCTAGAGGAAGATTGATAGTTGCTAGCTGAATTTTGATGATTGCTGAGTCTCCTTTGATACTGCTAGAGTCTGTATACACCTCTGTTTCTGATAAGAGACACCTTTGTTTAGGGTAAATTTCTTTTTTAAGAATGTTATTGTCATTGCATTTTTTTGTTTTGTTTTGGGATTAGTGCATTAGATTTCTTTTACCTTAGTACTTTGTGTGAGTGCTGTTTGATTGTGCTTTCCAAGTCTGGGGGTATTAGAATCATTATTTTGCTTTAGTATCTCATTTTTATTCAAAAAATCCAAAAATATTTGCTTCTTTGCATCATTATGCATTGCACTTTGCACTTTGCATGGTACTTGCACTAGGTTTGCTTAGAGAAGTACTAGTTAGGCTTTCATATAGGAATGACTGCATTTCACATTTAAAGAAGAATTTTGCATTACACATAGTAGCATGCCCTATTTTTCATTCGACACAATGCATTTTCATTGATTGTTAGGTGTGCATTTTACATCATGTTGCGTCATAACACCATTGGTTGCACGGCCATCTACTTTTTTTGAGTAATAAAGCCAAATAAAATCAATGCTAAATTGAAATGGATTACAATTTACACTATTTCTTTGATAGGGTACACCAACAATATTAGGTTTTAGGGTCTTGGAATAGTTCATTGTGAGTAAATTCTCCAACACCACTAAACAACAACATGTATGTGTCTGTCCAAGTGAGAGTGTGAAATTCCTTGGTATAATTAGTGTTTCTCAGGATCCTCCTCTTACAAGGGAGTTAAGCACGAGGCAGTGTGAGTGGTTATTAATTGGGATGACCCCTAGTCATAACTGAGTAGCACTGGAGATATTTCCAGGATTGTATTCGTATCTAAGGGCTCTTTAGAGAGTTTCGGGCTTTGCTACCCTACCCATACGGTCAATCCCACCTCCGACTGTCCACTTGAGCATTGATTATATTGAGGTTACCTTAGTTTCCTTACCTAGGTTATCGAGGGGGTACTTTTCAAGGGTTATTCTACGGGTGTCCCGGCCAGGTTGGGGTCGGACAGCATAGTCGCTATATGCATTGAAGCTGAGGGCCACAATAATTGGTTATGAACCTCTGCTTGTTGTGTATCGGAGTCTCAAGCCTCTCCTGGGCAAGACTTACCTGCTTCATTTGGGAGCTCACATATCCTACCCTTGTTTTCTTGTGATTGGATTTATATTATATTGGTGTATGCTCTATGCACGTTAGCTTACCTAGGGTTTGTGTAATTTAGAGAGTCTTTTTCATTTTTTGAGTCATTGTGGATTCGGGTGCAGCTCCTCGCCATTCTCGTCGCTTAGTAGGACTTTCACCTTCTACATCTCCTCCTCCTTTGGGAGAGAGAAGCAGACGGTCCAGGCGGACTCATACTCACATTGATTCACACATGATGGGAGATCATGAAGATGAAATTCCTGAGCTACCTTCTTCACTTCATGAGGTTGAAGAAGAATACCCTACCCCTCCATATGATCCTTCACCTGATATACCTACACACTATGGGTATGATCCTTCACACAATGTACCTACACACTCTAGGTATGATCCCTCATCCTCAGGTCACCGGTATTGGATGTCGGGCGATGAGACTCATCATGAACCTGCAAGCACTAGTTATGGTAGTTATGATATTTCTGGTATTCCTACACATGATTCGGTACCACACGCCGAGTCGAAGTTTGAACCTAACACTATGCCTGGGGGCATTCCTAGTCACTTCTATGAGGAGAGATTTGGGAACTCGAGTCACATTACACCCTCCATCCCGATGGTGGAGGTCACATCACATATTCATCCTAGACCTAGTGCTAGTGATCCTATTCGAATACCAGAGCCTAGACAAGTGACTGTAGGGAATACCACTTATGTAATTTCACATGTCCCTTCATCCTCTATTCCTAGTTATTCAAATGCTATCCCTCCCCCACATTCATGTGGTCCTTCGGGCTGGAATGTTTCTATGAGTCATGTGTGTACTGCTGCTACTCACATCATTGTGTCTCAGAGTCAAGTACCTCTTGTTGTATCGGGAGGTCGTATTCCTACTTCTGGAGGTCATATTGCTATTTTTGCAACATCTATTCCTACCTATGGAGTTTCACATGGGATATCTCATGGGGCTTCTTATGGACCATATTATGGACCACAGTATGCACAAAGTTATTCACCTTATGGGTACAGGTATCAACAACCTGTTTGCTCTTCGAATTATGGATTTGTAGCTCCACATAGTCAAGGTACACCACATTATGGTGCTTCCATGCCACCCTACACGGGTCAAACGGGAGGAGGCTACTATGGCCATGGCCATGGTGGTTACAGTCATCAACCCTATGTGAACCAAAATTATCAGGGAGCACCTCATAGACCTGCTCAACCTAGTCTCCCTTTCCTCACAACGTTAAATTTTCCTGACTTGTCGAGACTAACGAACGATCCTATATCTTATGACCCGACTTGGCCGGTTGTTAACACCCAAAAAAGGTTCAATACCTCATCTACCCCATCACATGGCTCATTTGTCCATTTTCATACCATATTTCCATCCAAAACCCGTAAAACCATGTAAAAAGCCTCCAAAAGGCTTAAAATGCCTCCAAAAGGACATAAAACCCTCTTTTCAGCTAAAAAGATCCAAAATTCCTCCAAAAAAGAAAAAATATCCAAAAAGAAAGAAAAAATATTAAATAATGAGGAAATGAGGAAAAAACCCTAAACAGCTGAAACCCTAACCCTAAACCGCATGGTTTCCAACTATAAAGAAGGGGTGGAGATCCCTTATTTTACATCCACAATCACAAGTATCCTGCTTCTGCCAAAATTGCTCTTGAAATCCCAGCTCACCATTGAGCTGCTTTCACCGTGAGAGCCCCTTTTGGCCCATTTCCACCATTGGAGAAAGAGAAGAAGCAGCTTGAAGCTCGGAGCCACCGACTCGGATCACCGCAAAGGGCTTCACCAACCTTCACATTGAAGGTCAGATTAATACAAAATTACTATTTACTTTTTACTATTTTGTTTAATGCACTTGTTTAGATTTAATTCTCATTATTGTTTAGCATCTCTTTATTTCAAGTTATAGATTTTAATTCATATATCATTGAACTGCTACTAAGGAATCCATTGTCCTTAGTAGGTACTCATTCGTACAAGCTAGGGCGAAAACCCTAGCAACAATTTTGGCGACTCCGCTGGTTTATTTTTTGCAATTTTATTTTCCGTTTTTCCTTTCGGCTGTCGTTTTCGGCCACCGCCGACCGTGACTTTCAGCCCCATAGCTGCGTCTCGACCGCGCCTGTCCATCCCTTAGCTGCGACCCGAACGCGCCTGTTTCGTCCAAACCCGCGGTCCGACCACAGCTGTCAACTACAAAACCGCGATCTGAGCGCGCCTGTTTCGTCCAAACCCGTGGTCCGACTGCCACTGTCAACCACAAAACCACGATCTGAGCGCGCCTGTTTCGTCCAAACCTGCGGTCCGACCGCTGCTGTCAGCCAGAAAACCACGATCTGAGCGCGCCTGTTTTGTCCAAACCCGCGGTCCGACCGCCGCTGTCAACCAAAAAACCGCGATCTAAGCGCGCCTGTTTCATCCAAATCAGCGGTCTGATTGCTGCAATTTTTGCTGTTTTTGACACTAGCCCTTTTGCTGCCATATTTCCTGCACCTGCACAGCCATCTGTCCCACCTGCAGCCCTACAGCCTTTCTGTCCCATGTTTACAGAATTGTTTAAAAAAAATAAAATTTTAGCATTGTTTATTCAGCATTGTTTATTCAGATAAATTTTGCATGGCATAAATTTTTTCATTCAATTATATTGTTATTTCGGAATTTGCCCTGGAAATTCTCTTCTGGGTTCATAACCTCACAAGCACACAATCTGTCACCTAAATCAAGTGAGACTTAAAAAATACTTAACTCAACCAACATTCTAACCCCACTTGGGGAACATAAAAGAATTTTTGTAGTTAGGTAGGATCAAGGGGATAGGCTTCCAATAACACCCCTTGGTTATTTACACTTGAGACATAGTTGTTGTCCTTTAGGGAACCAAAATCCCCTAGTATTTTTTGACACGATCACAACCAGATTATCAGAGGCCTCTCCCTTAGGAGGGTTGAAGTCGTGAGATTGGTTCCGGAAGTCTGAGTGGAATACCGAACTCCATTCAGTAACTGAAGGGCTACCTTTCGCAGTTCTCGGGATATCCCTGTATAGGGGTATTGCGGTTTAAGGACCAAGCGGCAGATTTACCTTTCTGGACATGTCATGAACGGGGTATCTTAGTTGCCATTCTTCTAGGATTTGACTACCCGGTGTCCCTCCCGGTAGGGGGATACTTTAGCCACTTGACTTTCCTCTTCATATTGTCTGACTTGGATTTCATCACCTTGCAGAGGATATGTCTAGTTGAGTCATAATACTACTAGTTAGGCGTTTGCATGCTCCCTTACCTCCTTTTAGTCTAGTGAGTCCACCATTTTTTATTTTTGTAGGCAAACTGCTATTTTTTGGTATTCTGACCATTTCTGTTGATACTCCGCCTGTTGTAGCACGCAGTTACAGTGGGTGTTTTGAGTTGTTGTTGGCCTGAGCGCCCCATTTGTTGAGCTCTCCTTCTACACACTCGGTTGCATTAGAGTTTTTTGAGCTGTTTTGTAGTTACCTCAACCCACACAGATTTGACTTCATTTTGTCACCATTGCTTCCCCGAGACATTCTCGGTGCCTCAGAGGCGAGCCCCCACAGCACAGATCACTTGATACCACTCATCGTAGATCTCGAGCCTTGTCACTTGACTCCACTCGTCAACGGCATAGGACTCCGTCACCAGATTCTGACGCCCCTTATTTTACATCAGACTCGGATCCTGAATCCGAGAACACCCTTTACACTGCCCCTACTAGCCCCATGGCTGGCGTGAATCCCACTCCCTTAATGGGAGGGACCGTTGGTGGCACATCCACCACTACACCAGTTATCACACCTATCATGGGTATTCCCTCCATGGGAGGCCCATCTACCATTCCCCTCACCGTACCTATTCCCACGGAGGGAATACCTATTCCCACTCCATTAGTGGTTCATACTACCCATGTTGGTGCAGGACTGTCCCATACCACCTTAGTTCCTCCACTTGGGGGTAACCTCCCTCACATGACCCATCCACTTGGGGGCATGGGCCCCAACTTGATCCAACCCACAACCGTGTCACACCCTTCGTCCAGTTTGCCATACATGGCTAGCCTCAACCTACCTGGCCTAGCCAGATTAACCAACGACCCCATCCGACATGACCTTGCGTGGCCCCACATGCCTACCAAGCTCCCCTCTGACATCCCTAAGTTCGAGGGTAAGGCAGGTGAGGACCCACAGAACCATATCATGTCCTTCCATCTATGGTGTTCCTCAAATTCCATAGTAGACGACTCCATTGGCCTTCGTTTATTACAACGCACTTTCACTGGCTCTGCTGCCAAGTGGTATATCGAGCAACCCCATGGAACCCATGTCACCTTTATGTCCCTTGCCTCGACCTTCCTACAGTTCTTCCAGTTACCTGTCTGCTATGACACAGGCGTTGAGATCCTCCTATCGTGCAGACAGAACATGGCTACCCACATCACAGACCACATTCACGAATGGCGGCGATGCCGTAGCCTATGCAAAATCAAGTTAGATGACCGGATCTTCCTAGATTGGTTCCTCAAATCCCTCCTTCTACTCATTGCTAAGGATGTGGTAGCCGAAAGACCCCAGTCAAAGGAAGAGGCTATCCTTAAATCCCAGCAATTCGATCTCATTTACGCCCAATCGGGTTATCTTTATACCATCATACCTGACGCCCCTCGCGGCGATCCCTCCCAGCACAATGCACCAAGGGCATCCCATGCTGCCGACGGCATCATTGGCCGTCTCTCTTCATAGCCTCAGCCATTTTCCATATCCCGTCCTCCCCCTGGCCTTGAACCTTCGCGGGCTACATCACAGTCCGGAGCAACCAACTCGTATGCTCAAATGCCACATCAACACCATTCCCATGGACCCTCCTGTCCACCTCAGTGTTTCGGCCTTATGACTTCCGCTTACGCCCCCCCGATCGCACCTCAGCCCTACTATCATCAGCAGGCTGCACCAGCTCTTGCGCCACCACAAGCCCAACCTCATTATTATCAGCCACAGCCAGCCCCTGCGACAAACCCACAACCCGCTCCACATCACTATCAACAACCCCCTCAAGTAGCTGCACCAGCGCAGCCTCCACCTCCATATTATCCACCGCAGCCCGCTCCCGCACCTGCGCAAACTCAAAATCCACCTACTACCCAAGGGCAGGTTTACGCCCAAGAAAACCCGCCGCTAAACCAGAACAACCAACGCAACCAGGGCCAACAAAACCGCGGAAGAGGCCGCAATCGTGGGAACAACCAATAGACAGAGTAAGCTGGTCAACACCCTAATCCCCCCGCTAATAATAACGCGGCCCCTACCAACCAAAACCCTGATCGCCCGCCCAAGCAGGCTAAAAACCCTAATTTGTGAACGAACTATCCTTGTTCTGTTTGTGGGATCTATGGCCACTACACACATTTTTGTCCACATATGGAGCGAGTTCAACAACTTCTGGCTGTTGATAGACTACGCCAAGGACAGGCGGCTCCTCAAGCACCACCCAATCCCCCACAACCTCAGCAGCCACCTTTGGTGCTACAAAACCCCTTACCAAACCAAGGCTTAGTGAACACTAAACCATTGGCTCCCCCTCCAGCTAATGCGCCCATCCAACAAATCACTTACGCAGCTCCTGATCAACCCATATTTGACTCAGGTACCCACCATCTGTTGATGATGTCCTCCGATGAGGTCAACCTCCAGACTCGGCGGAACCAATATGGCTCCACCCCGGAAGCCCCTCCTGCCAATAACCCCGCTAACGCTCATCCCACTGATCAGATGTTACGTATACCTCCACCTCCACTAGATGGAGCTCCCAAAACAGCCTGTTTCCCACTTCGCCGTATCAACAACAACCCCAATGCGCGGGCTGCGTCTAACTACAACATTGTTGATGATTTAGCCCAATCCCCCGCAGCCATGTCTGCGTTAGAAGTCTTGAAAAACTGCCCTTCGCAGCGTAAGACGTTACTCTCAGCCATTGGAGCTATCGATCCAAATGATTCGCAGTTAATGGCATTTGATTTGGACCAATCCGAACCCCGCCTGCCTTCCAATTTATCATTCCAAGTTTCTGTCTCCATTCAGAATTTTGTCATCCATCGATGCATTATTGATGAAGGTGCCTCTACATGTGTCATGCCCATCTCCATCTGGCAGAAAATGGGATCCCCCCCTCTCCAGCAGTCCTCTACTGCATTGCGAGCCTATGACGGTCGTTTAGCTCAACCACAAGGCCTGTTGACCAATGTCCCCGTCCAGCTGGCTGGCAAAACCGTCCTAATCAACATCGAGATTATCAATGCCCAGCTTGATTATAACCTTTTACTTGGCCGCAGCTACATGTATGCCATGCGGGCAGTCGCTTCTACTGTTTTTCGTATCATGATGTTCCCCCATGAGGGACGCGTAGTCAAGGTTGACCAACTTACTTACCACGATCCTAATGCCCCTGCGGCGCCCGAAAATGTTCTCCCCATGGTGGAACAACCTATCTCAGGTGCCACCAACACGGTCGTTTCTTCTATAGGGCCCGTGCTCCCCATGGTTGAACAACCTATTTCGGATGCCACCACCTCATTCGTGTCTTCAGTGGGTCCTGGCATTTACTCAGATGCACCAATGATCTCAACCTTCCCATCTATTCCACCCCCGTCTCCTACCACTGAAGTGTCCGACCTATGTACCCTGTCCCACATCACTCAGACTCCTACTAATCAAACACCTTTGTTGCCTAAACCCCCTCTGGTACCTAGTCACATTGGTGCTACACCCATTCATACCATTCCTTTCCTCTTCCCTCCCTCAGGAGTGGCTAGCGCCCCGGTCATGGCTACCCTCAACCTCCCTGGTTTAACCTTAGGATTGCCCGTTTGGTATCTTTCGCCTCTCGTTCGTCCCCCAACACCAGATGTCGTTCTGCAACCGGTGCAACCCATCATCACTACTAGTCAACCACCTCCCGGTGTCGCTACCCCGTCACCCTCCGCAAAACCTCCCCCTCCTCTTACCAAACCCACTGGGGGCAGAGGCCCCCAACCTTACACTGCTGTCCCACCTGCTAAGATAGTCAAAAACCCCCCTGTTTTTCATGCTCCTCCCAAATGTGCGCTATGCGATGAGTTGGGCCATGCGAATCACCTATGTCCTCAATTACCAGCATTAAAGGAGTACATGCAAATGCTCGACGATGACCCCACCATCCCGGTTGTCCATCTAGATCCAACCCCTACACCTCGCGACAAATCCCTGCGCACTAACCACTCCTGTGCCTTATGCGATGTTTACAGGAATTACTCCCATCACTGTCCCGATCTCCCCGAGTACAGAATAGCTCTCTTTGAGATGAACAATCCGTATCTTGAGACGGCACCACTCACCATTAAGGAAATCCATTCCCCGGTCTCTTCCCCTTCCGAAGAGGTTAATACCACTCTCTTTGAGATAAACAATCTGGATCTCGAGATGGCACGCCTCACCATTAAGGAAATCCATTTCTCGGTCTCTCCCCCTTCCGGAAAGGTCAATCCCATTCTTTTTTAGATGAACCATTTAGATTTTGAAAAGCCATCACCCACCATTGTGGAGATCCACCCCCCGGACTCTCCCTCTTCCGAAGAGATTAATACCATATATATGATCTCTTCCGTCACTACACCCCCGTCAATCGATTTGACGACCCAAACATTCTATACAGATGAGGAAATTCTCGAAGCTCTCACTACCCCGGATTATCCTTGGGATGACATGCACCATCGTTCCTACTTCCTCCCGGATGAATCTCCCTCCAACACTGCTACCCAATTTGCAGTTGAATCCAAAGACTTCCTTCCTCCCAAGGTCGACTGGTTCAAAGACCCTATTCCTGCCCCTGACGCCTTTGAAGAGGGTAACATGGCCAACATCTCACTTGTCATCCAAATTGATATCGCTGCCCCTGGCGGTACCCCCGAACTCATCGCTTTAGGAGCATCTTGCACTGCGCAAGAGGTTGAGGAATACAAAACACTATTCAAAGAATTCTGTGATGTCTTTTCCTGGTCCTATACCGAAATGCCTGGTCTTGACCCTGCCATTATAGAACACCACATTGACACGTGGCCTGATGTACCCCCCGTTCATCAGAAACAACGTCCCATCCATCCCTCAAAACTCCCAGCTGTCAAAGTAGAGATTGAGAAGCTTCGCACGGCATGATTCATTTATCCTATTGCCTATACCACTTGGGTTTCAAACCCTATTCCTGTCAACAAGAAACAAGGCACCATTAGGGTATGCACTAACTTCCAAGACTTAAACCACGCGTGTCCCAAAGACAATTTCCCTACGCCATTTATTGACCAGCTCATTGATGCATGTGTGGGGCATGAAGTCCTCTCGTTCATGGACGGTTTTTCCGGATACAATCAGATCCAAATCCAAAAGGAAGACCAGTACAAAACCGCTTTTACTACCCCATGGGGCACCTTTGCCTATAGCGTCATGCCTTTCGGCCTAAAAAATGCTGGTGCCACATTCCAGCGGGCCATGACCTATTGCTTTCATGATTTGGTCCATATCCTGCTCCTCTACCTTGATGACCTTACAGCTTGTTCCCGAAAGCGATCAGACCACCTTGATGACCTTCGACAAATCTTTCTGCATTGTCGCAAATATCAGATCTGCTTGAACCCACACAAGTGCGTCTTTTGCGTTCCAGCTGGCCGATTGTTAGGTTTCATTATTTCCCAGAAAGGAATTACTGTTGATCCCCTCAAAGTCCAAACCATCTTAGACCTTCCCTCTCCTCGAACGCTACGGCAACTCCAAAGTCTACAAGGGCGATCCAATTTTCTTCGACGCTTCGTTCCTGATTATGCCACAACCGTTCACGGTTTCTTGCGCTTGCTCCGTACCCACACCCCCTTTGTTTGGGACGAGCAAGCCGAAGCTGCATTCGAAGACCTCAAGAAAGCTCTCACACAAGCCCCCTTGATCTCCCCTCCGGATTTCTCTCAGGACTTCATCCTCTACGTCTCGGCATCCGAGCATGCTGTGTCCGGAGTCTTGGTTCAAGAAGACACCTCACGCCAAGAGCATGTCATTTACTACGTCAGCCAGACCTTGTCCGGCCCACCCCTACATTACCCACATGAGGAGAGACTAGCCCTAGCAGTGGTCTTCTCCGTCCAAAAATTGCGACACTACATTTTACTTAGTCATACCACAGTCATCGCCGATTCTAACCCCATGGTATATCTCTTAAACCGGCGGCTCCTGCAAGGTCGTGTGGCTAAATGGGTCATTATCCTCCAGGAATTTGACCTCACATTCCAAACACCTAAGAGCACTAAATCCCTTGCGCTTTCCCAGCTCATCACCGATCTCCCATCCTTCCTCCCGGCCCCACCTATCTCCGAGGAGTTACCCGATAATCACTTGTTCGCTATCTCATCCGATGACCCGTGGTACGGTGATATCCTATTATATCTGCGCACGCAAAATTTTCGACCCACCGTCACTCGTAATGAGCATCATCGTATCCATCACCTGGCCTCTCGCTATCTCCTCATAGGAGATGTCCTTTACTGACGAGGAGTCGACACAATTCTTCGTCGTTGCCTCACACACGAAGAAGCTGAACAGGTCCTTAATGATTGCCATAGCGGTGCCTGCGGCGGCCATTTCTCAGGAATGGCCACTGCCCAAAAGGTAGTCCGCGCTGGATATTTTTGGCCCACACTTTTTACCGACTGCATCACTGCGGTCAAGCATTGCCATAACTGCCAACTTTTTGCCCCCAAGACCCGGACACCACCTGCTCCGTTACATCCAGTCGTCACCGTTGGTCCCTTTTGTAAGTGGGCCATCGACTTCATGGAGTGTAGACCCACATCTGCGAACGGCCATAAGCACATCATTGTTTCCATCGATTACTTCACCAAATGGGTGGAAGCCATGCCCACCTTCAACTGTACCGCTGAAACTGCTGCCCGTTTCTTTTTCAACCATGTTATCACTCGATTCGGGGTCCCTAAACAGTTGGTCTCAGACCATGGATCACACTTTGAAGATTCAGTTTGGCGCGAATTATCTACTTTCCTCAAATTCCAACACCAGTTTTCCTCGGCTTACTACCCTCAAGGGAACAGTCAAGTTGAAGCTGTTAACAAAATACTGAAAACCATACTCCAACGCACTGTTGATCAGTATAAGTCCAATTGGCACCATATGCTATTCCCTACCTTATGGGCTTACCATACCTCCACCAAGACCGCCACTGGTTTTACCCTGTTTCATTTAGTTCACGGTGTAGAGTCTGTCCTCCCCATCGAGTGTCAGATACCTGCCTTACACATCGCCGTTGAGCTTCTCCCCGATCCCTCCCCCCTTGAGCAACGTCTGCTATCCCTCAAACAAGCCGATGAAGATCGTCGTGCCACTCTCTAGAACATCGAAGCTGCCAAAAACCGCTCCAAATCCCACTATGACAAACATGTTCACCCTCGAACTTTCCACGAAGGGGACCTCGTCCTCGCCTACGACCAAGCCCACGACAAAACCGGTAAAGGAAAGTTTGAGTCCATGTGGCAAGGCCCTTACATCGTTCAGACTTGCCTCGGCAAGGGGGCATATGTTTTAGCTGACTTGGAAGGCCACCCTTTATGCAATCCCCGCAATGGGTTGTATCTTAAACGTTTTTACCCATAACTAAAACCGCGACCCCATTGGTCCGCATTTGTACAGTTTGCTCCTTTTTTGTTTTTTTACCATCTTTACCATAATCTCACATTCATCGTTTTTTGCATGCCCGCAGATGGACCATCTTCCACCTCGTTACATTGGATTCGCTGATGGGGCAAGCCGCTGGTCTCCCAACCTGGCCTCTGCAGCATGGGTCTTATATTCCCCTTCCAACGAACTGATTCACCTTGACGGAACATGTATAGGCGCTGCTACCAATAACCAGGTGGAGTATGATGCTGTGACCGGTCTCCTGACTGCTTCCCTCCAGATGGGCATACGTCACCTTCATGTGTTCTTGGACTCCCAACTACTTGTCTCCCAGATCAACAACTGCTACCAGGTGCGTGATCCTTGCCTATTTAGAAAATTCCTGCGTACAAAACAACTTAGCCGACAGTTTGAATCCATCACATTCACACATGTCCCAAGAGCTCAAAATAGTGTCGTAGATCAAATGGCCAATAACATCCTAGATTGGCATATCAATCACACCATATAAACATCTCCATCATGCATCATAGCATCTCATCCAACCATATAAAAAACCAAAAAGATTTAAATCTCATCATGCATCATAGTAATGCACTTGTTTAGATTTAATTCTCATTATTGTTTAGCATCTTTTTATTTCAAGTTATAGCTTTTAATTCATATATCATTGAAATGCTACTAAGGAATCCATTGTCCTTAGTAGGTACTCATTTGTACAAGCTAGGGCGAAAACCCTAGCAACACCGGTTGTCCCTACGAAGCTTCCCTCGGATATTCCCAATTTCGAGGGAAAACCAGGAGAAGATCCGAGTGAAAATGTTACTAAATTTCACCTATGGTGCTCTTCTAACTCCTTACATGATGATTCGATCTATTTAAGGCTATTTCAATGCACCCTCACCTAGCCTACCACGAAATGGCACATAGAGCTACCTAGGGGGGAATTCGGTTTGTTCGATGACCTAGCTATGACTTTCTCAACCACTTCTAGCTACCAGTGCATTACGACATTGGTACTAAACTCTTGTCAACATTTCAGCAGGATAAAGCCATGCATATCTCGGACCATATCCAGGAGTGGCATAGACAGAAGAGATTGATTAAAGCCTTCATACCGTCAGAGTTTCTCCTCGAGTGGTTCCTTAAATCATTACTACCTTATATAGCAAAGGATGTTTCTACATCCGAAGTTCAGAACAAGGAACAAGACATTTTTAGGGCACAGGAATTGAACTTGATTTATGCTCAGTCTGGTTTGTTATATGAGACCATTCCTAATGCTTCGCGTTCTAGTTTCGACCCTAAAGTCAAACCGGGACCACATGCCGATGGCATTGTTGGTTGTACAAGTACCAAACCTACAGATTCGGTTGTGAAAAAGGTTAGTCAATTATCTATCAACCAATTTTCCTCGGGACAATCCATTGCTTCATCTCAACCCACCCAAATGGTGACTGTGCTTGTGGTACAATCATCGGACCAGAAGGGTGACCAGCAACCCAGAAGGAATAAAAATAAGGGTAAAAACAATCGTAAGGGTGGGAATAAGAATGAAAATGCCAACTCTAATGACAAGAACGCCCGAAATGTTTGCGGGGACAAGCAACCTAAATGTAAGGTTAATTTTCCTTGCAAGTTGTGTAAGGATGATCACCTCACTCACTTGTGCCCTCAGATAGAAGAAGCCTCGAGATTCATAGCGCAGGGCCCAGCTGTGCTAACCAACCCTTTACCTCATAATCAAAACATGAACTCGAGGACCCATGATCAGTCTGGTGAGGATTAAGATCTGCCAGAGACTTGTAGTGGTCATGGTTGCATCAATATGGTGTGTGCTGCTAAGGTTGTGACTCGTGCGAAGGATTATGGTTTGTCACAACCAGACCTTGGAAAGGAACCTGCTCCACCTGAGAGTCCTTTGTGTATTGAAAAACCTGTGGATAAACCTGAAGTTGCTCCTTGCATTCCTAAGGGAGTCCTTAAGCATTTAGGGCACAATCCTAATGCCCGAGCCACCCAGAACTATTCCGTTGTCGAGGATTTGGGCCACACTCCTAGTGCGATGTCTGCACTCAAAGTACTTCAGATTTGTCCTTAGCAAAGGAAAGTTTTGCTTTATGCTCTTGGTGTTAATGATGATAATTCTTCCTCTGTCATCAAATTTGAAACTGTGGGACTTCAGCCTCGCTTTCCTTACTATGTGTCTCTCTTGATTCATGTAGAATGTCTTAACATGACCGTCAAATGCACTATGATTGACGAAGGCGCTGCTGCTTCTGTGATGTCTTTGCCATGTTGGAAGGGTTTGGGTTCCCCTGAGTAACATATCATTTAATTTCTTTTTCTGTGATGGGTTTGGGCTAGCTTCACTCCACCAGGCCTCCCAGCCTCGTATGTTCTATGCAGTGGAGTGCATGAGACCCACTGTGTATGATTGGAGCACTACACTATTGGGCAACATGAAACACCAGCTCAGTGAGTGCAAGATGGTAAGAGTACGAATCTTCGGTTTCAGTAGCATATTGAGCACATTTTTCTTTGAGTATGTTCTGGGATTGAGCCCTAGAGTTGGTGTTCCTCTTCATGGGGTTCGATATCTGGCCCAACGACATTGGGTAGATGCGATGCGCAGACTGGGTGGAGGTAGGGTTTCCAACCCCTATCCAGCTGATTTCTTTCCATGGTGGCGACGACATATAGTTTCCATCAATGATTACCCCTATGCGGGGATAGATTTTCGGGGAGACCCCGACATGCCATTACCACCAGGATCGGCATACAGTGACATTGGTAATGAATCTCAACTCTCTTATTAAAATTTCTGAGTTATTTAATTTTTTTTATGTTTTTTGATATATGGAATAAAAAATACATGTTTTTGCATGACAACACATAGTGACATCCTATCATATATATGCAGATGTAGGACCACGGTGGCCTGAAGGCTTCCCTCGCCATAGGCAGAGTGGAAGAGAAGATGACATTACGGGTGTGGATGCAGAGCAGATGCTCCAAAGCATTCATACCAAATTCGTGAGGCTAATACACAGGGTACCCATGGCGCAGGTCGAAGACCTGCCTGAGGCCATGCAGCATCAGGTGGTGGGTGTGCTACGATCATGGGTGCGATTATTTAGACGGATATCTAGAGCCGTGGTGACATTCCACGATCAGAACCCCCCTCCTCCTCCTAAGGCTTAGATACCTGGGAGTGATACATTTTGTACTACCATGTATTTATATTTTGGTGGCTCAAGAGCCCCATTTTTGTATTATGACACTATGTATTGCCACATTTTGGATGTTTTAATGAAAACCTTTATGATGATCAATTTATTTATTTACATGTGTAAAAATGTATGTTTGTGATGAACTTATTGTCTATGAAACAAATGCCAATCTAACATGTAGTTAGCATATGAGTTAGCAACTTGATTAAAAATTCTTGGAATATGTATGTATGTTATGTTCTCAAATTGTCGTTTTAACAATATCACACGTAAGAATCTCCGTAATAATGTTGGATCTTTAACATGATACAAGCACTTAAGCTGTGACACTACTAACTCCGAATCAAGATGTACCTCAAGAGAGAGAACACCGTGTAAAATGGCATCCCGTAGAAGCTCAATAACGACACTATATTCAACAACATTGTTTGAAGAGGGCCGTAAATATACGCCTCCTGAAGACAATACCTGACTCGTAGGAGTATAAATCACCCAAGCAGTAGAGGCTCAGTGTTGAGTGTGACGGCTTGCATCATCCAAAAATCCTATATAGATGGAAGACTCCCTTGACATCTGCCATAAGAAACAGAAGCTAATCAACAAACCCGATCACCATAAGAAAGACCTAACTATGCAAAAATGTTGTACAATAATATACAATAGTCAGCCCTGGCTAAAAATCATGCATAGTACTTTTTAAGATAGAGCCCATTTCTAGGCTCTACCAAGGCCATCCCCTCGTAATCTACTAGCTCATAAGCGCCCTTCTCTAACACATGTTTAACCACGTAAGGACCATGCCACATGGGCTTGAATTTTCCTGCCCCCAAGGGTTCTTTAGCTTGATCCCACAAAAGGACCAAATCTCCTCCACTAAAACTCCTTGGATGGACATATTTATCATACTGAATCTTAACGCCACGCTTATTCACTTCTAGAGCCACTAAAGCATCTCGACGCTGCTCATCAAGCTGCTCTAAATGGACCAAACGTTCCTCCAATGGAGAAGTGTCTGGTAAGAGCTCTATGGATAGCTTCAATGAAGGGATCTCACACTCAACTGGAAATACAGACTCCACTCCATGTATAAGCTGATATGGAGAAAAACCAGTGGCAGTCTTAACCGTGGTCCTATAATCCCACAAAGCAGGATGTAACATAATATGCCAATTGGTCTTGCTTTGTGTGATGGTTCATTGGAGAATAGACTTGAGTGATTTGTTCACTACTTCAACTTGTCCATTCGATTGAGGGTAATAAGAAGAAGAATGCTCCTAATTATACCCTAACTTCGAGGCCAACTCTTCCATCATATGATTCTGAAAGTGCCTACCATGGTCAGTGACAAGCTCTTTCGTAATACAACCGAGTAATAATCTGGTTGAATACGAAGTGTGCGGCTATCTCACCGTCGGATTTAACTGTAGGCATAGCCTCAGCCCATTTCATGAAGTAGTCAACAGCCACGATAATATGATGATGCCCCCCAGCTGAAGCTGGGTTGCAATTCATGAAATCAAGCCCCCACTTAGTGAAGGGACCGGCGATGATAATTGGATGTAACGGGGCAGGACATGAGCACATATCATGTGTGAACACCTGGCAATGGTGGTACTTCTTGACCGCATTAACACAATATTTAAAGATCAACGGCTAGAAATAACCTGCTCTCAATATTTTTTGGGCTGTAGAAAGCCCAGATAAATGACCACCACACGCCCCTCCATGGCAATCATTCATCACAAGCTCAGCCTCCTCATGAGTTAAACAACGACGTAAAATGGAATCTACCCCAGGGCGGTACAATGTGTTATCCACTATGAGGTAATTCTTAGAAACGTGACGTAACTGTCGTCGTTCATCCCATGAAAGGTGAGTAGGGACCTTCAATGTTTGTAAACATATGATAATGTATCCATACCATGGATCCAAAGTTGAGATCAAGAAGATGTGCTCATCGACAAATATATCGTCACAAGCCTCCTCCTCCTCCTTGCTTGGGAAATTAGATATAAGCTCTGCAAAAATCAACGATTTCTTTGATTTTTCTGAAACAAACTCAAGATCGAATTCTTGCAGGATGACAATCCACTTATTATACTTTCCCCCTATCATCCTTCTAGTGAGGACAAACTAAAATGGATTGACATGGGCAATTGCTAAGGTTTGGCGAAGAAGAATATAGTGTCTCAATCTTTGAACCGCATGAATGGTAGCTAAGGCAAGCTTCTCCACATGGGAATAATGGATCTCCACATCTATAAGGTTCCCACTTAGATAATATATGACATGCTCCTGGAGCTCCTGATCCTCTTGAACCAAAACCATACCAATCATCTCCATGGACGAGGTCACATAAAGTAGAAAGTCACGGCTATAGTCAGGTGGACTAATCACCAGGGCTGATGCTAAGGCTCGCTTAAGTGCATCAAAGGACTCTTGGGCTCGCTCATCCCAGCAAAAGGTAGTGTCCTTCTTCAAAAGACGCATAAAGCCTGTAGTCAAATTGGCAAAATTCACGATGAATCTTTGTAAGAAGTTTGCCATGCCCTGCAAACATTGAAGATGTCTAATGTTTTTTGGGGGAGACAATTGAAGTATTGCCTCAACCTTTAAAGGGTCGACTCTTATACCCTCTTTGGAGACAATGAACCCTAATAAGCAACCAGACTTTACGCAAAAGATGCACTTGTGAGGATTTAACCTGACCAAATAATGGCAGCACCTTTCGAACACTAATCTCAAATGGTAGGAATGACGCATTCTCATATGAGAATGAGCAGCATGGTCATCCAAAAAGACTTCCATAATCGATTTGAGATCATGGAAGATCAAGGTCATAGCCCACTGAAAAGTGGCTTCAGCATTTTTAAGGTAGAAGGGCATATTTCGATATGAAAAGGTACCCCAAGGACAAATGAAAGTAGTCTTATGTTGGTCCTCGGGTTTAATCTATATCTGATTGTATCCAGAAAATCCGTCCATAAAATAAAATACCTTGCTTCCTGCACACTCATCCAAAATATGATCGATAAATGGTGTGGGAAAATTATCTTTAGGACAGGCATGATTCAAGTCACGGAAATCAGTGCATATGCGAATCATTCCCTGCTTCTTATCAACCAGAACACAGTTTGAAACCCACTCCATAAAGGGAACGAGATAGATAAAACCGACATTCAACAACTTTTCTATCTCATCTTTAATCACGGGTGCTTTCCTAGGATTCACCGCACGCAAACATTGTCGAACAAGCTTAACATTGGGATAAGTTTTAATCTCATGTTCAACAATGTGAGGGTCGATACCTGGCATTTCCTCATATGACCAAGAAAATACATCATGAAATTATTTGAATAGCTCGGTATACTCTTGAATCTCAGCATGGGAACATTCTGCCCCAATATAGACATTCTCAATCTTGCCAGGATCGCGAGAGATATTGATAGGAATGGTAAGAGATATATTTGCCATGTTTCCATCAGCCATCGGACTAGGAGAGCTTAACAGAACCATGGGACTACCAATTCTCTCACTAAGAATCTCCCTATAGTCTTCACACTCCAAACGGTCAAGCTCGGGAAGGAAATAAGATCTATGATGCAACTCTTCCCAAGGTGGATCAATCCCAGACATAGCCTCAATAATAGCCTCATCTGAAGGAAAAACACTATCAAGGTAGTCTTGTGTGTGAGAAGACTACACTTCCTCATCTGTTGCTTGGGCCCTATAGAAGAAACGGCTGTCTTGGGGGCAACCGAGATAGTTTGTTCAATCATGGGGAGAACATTTTCGGGTGTCGCGGCGGCCTTGGGATCGTAGTACGTGAGTTGGTAAACTTTGACCACGCGTCCCTCATGAGGGAACATCATGATGCAAAAAACGGTAGAAGCAACTGCCCGCATAGCATACATGTAGCTGCGGCCAAGCAAAAGGTTGTAGTCAAGCTGGGCATTGATAACCTCGATGTTTATCAGGACCATTTTACCAGCCAGCTGGATGGGGACATTGGTTAATAGGCCTTGTGGTTGAGCTGAACGGCCGTCGTAGGCTCGCAACGCAGTGGAGGACGGTTGGAGAGGGGGGGATCCCATTTTCTGCTAGATGGAGATGGGCATGACACATGTAGAGGCACCTTCATCAATAATGCATCGATGGACGACAAAATTCCGGATGGAGACAGAAACTTGGAATGATAAATTGGAGGGCAGGCGGGGTTCGGATAGGTCCAAATCATATGCCATTAACTGCGAATCATGTGGATCGATAGCCCCAATAGCTGAGAGTAAATTATTACGCTGCGAAGGGCAATTTCTTAAGACTTCTAGCGCAGACATGGCTGCGGGAGATTGGGCTAAATTGTCTACGATGTTGTAGTTTGACGCAGCCCGCGCATTGGGGTTGTTATTGATACGGCGAAGTGGGAAACGAGGTGCTTTGGGAGTTCCATCTAGTGGAGGTGGAGGTATACGTAACGGCTGATCGGTGGGATGAGCGTTAGTGGGGTTATTGGTGGGTGGTGCTTCCGGGGTGGAGCCATATTGGTTCCACCGGGTCTGGAGGTTGACCTCATTGGAGGACATCATCAACAGATGGTGGGTACCTGAGTCAGACGGGGGTTGATCAGGAGCAGCGTAAGTGATTTGTTGGATAGGCGCAGTAGCTTGAGGGGGAGCCAATGGTTCAGTGTTCACTAAGCCTTGGTTTGGTAAGGGGTTTTGTAGCACCAAAGGTGGTTGTTGAGGTTGTGGGGGATTGGGTGGTGCTTGAGGAGCCGCCTGTCCTTGGCGTACTCTATCAGCAGCCAAAAGTTGTTGAACTCGCTCCATATGTGGACAAAAATGTGTGTAGTGGCCATAGACCCCGCAAACAGAACAAGGGAAGTTTGTTCGCAAGTTGGGGTTTTTAGCCTGCTTGGGCGGGCGATCGGGGTTTTGGTTGGTAGGGACCGCGTTATTATTAGCAGGGGGATTAGGGTGTTGACCAGCTTGTTCGGTCTGCTGGTTGTTCCCACGATTTCGGCCCCTGCCACGGTTTTGTTGGCCCTGGTTGCGTTGGTTGTTCTGGTTTTGCGGTGGGTTTTCTTGGGCGTAAACCTGCCCTTGGGTAGTAGGTGGGTTCTAAGTTTTCGCAGTTGCGGGAGCAGGCTGCGGTGGATAATATGGAGGTGGAGGCTGCACTGGCACGGCTACTTGAGGGGGTTGTTGATAGTGCTGTGGAGCGGGTTGTGGGTTTTTCGCAGGGGCTGGTTGTGGCTGATAATAATGAGGTTGGGATTGTGGCAGAGCAAGAGCTGGTGCAGCCTGCTGGTGATAGTATGGCTGAGGTGCGACCGGGGAGGGGTAAGCAGAAGTCATATTTCTGAAACACTGAGGTGGACATGAGGGTCCATGGGTATGGTGTTGATGGGGCATGTGAGCATACGAGTTGGTTGCTCCGAACTGTGATGTAGCCTGCGAAAGTTCAGGTCCAAGAGTAGGACGGGCTATGGAAAAGGGATGAGGCTACGAAGAGAGGTGGAAAATGATGCCATAGGCAGTGTGGGATGCCCCCGGTGCATCATGATGTGGGGGATCACCTCCAGGGGCGTCCGGTATGATGGTGTAAATATAACCCGACTGGGCGTAAATGAGATCAAACTGTTGGGCCTTAAGGATAGCCTCTTCTTCAGTCTGGGGTCGTTCAGCTGCCACATCCTTAGCAATGAGCGGAAGGAGGGACTTGAGGAACCAATCTAGGAAGATCCGGTCATCTAGCTTGATTTTGCATAGGCTACGGCGTCGTCGCCATTCATGGATGTGGCCTGTGATGTGGGTGGCCGTGTTCTATCTGCATGATAGGAGGATCTCGACGCCTGTGTCATAGCGAACAGGTAACTGGAAGAACTGGAGGAAAGTCGAGGCCAGGGACGTAAAGGTGGTGTGGGTTCCATGGGGTTGCTCGATATACCATTTGGCAGCCGAGCTAGTGAAAGTGCGCTGTAATAAACGGAGGCGAATGGAGTCGTCTACTATGGAATTGGAGGAACACCATAGATGAAAAGACATGATATGGTTCTGTGGGTCCTCACCTGCCTTACCCTCAAACTTAGGGATGTCAGAGGGGAGTTTCGTAGGCATGTGGGGCCACACAAGGTTGTGCCGGATGGGGTCGTTGGTTAACCTGGCTAGGTCAGGTAGGTTGAGGCTAGCCATGTATGGAAAACTGGATGGAGGGTGTGACACGGTAGTGGGTTGGACCATGTTGGGGCCCATGCCCCCAGGTGGAGGGGTCATATGAGGGATGTTACCCCCAAGTGGGGGAACTACGGTGGCATGAGAAGGTCCTGTGCCACCAAGGGAGGTAGGAGTTACTAATGGAGTGGGTATGGGTATTCCTGCCGTGGGAATAGGGACGGTGAGGGGAATGGTAGACGGGCTTCCCGTGGAGGGCATACCCATGATGGGTGTGGTAACTGGTATAGAGGCGGATGTACCGCCGGTGGTCCCTATAATGAAGGGATTAGGATTCACGCCAGCCATGGGGCTAGTGGGGGCAGTGTAAAGAGTGTTCTCAGAATCTGGTGACGGAGTCCTATGCCACTGACGAGTGGAGTCAAGTGACAAGGCTCGAGATCTACGGTGATGACGGGTGGTGTCAAGTGAACTGTGCTGTGGGGGCTCGCCTCTGAGGCGACGAGAATGTCTCGGAGAGTCAATGGTGACAAGTGGTTTTCAAATATGTGGGTTGTGGTGTCGAAAAAACAACTCAAAAACCCTAATGCAACCGTGTGTGCAGAAGGAGAGCTCGAATGATAAGGCACTCAAGCCAAAAAACAACTCAAAACACCTAGTGTAACTGCGTGCTACAATAGGCGGAGTGTCAACAAAGTGGTCAGAATACCAATAAGCAGTC
>LPNX010273217.1:147171-253413 GCA_001517045.1 Pseudotsuga menziesii
CAGGTATGGGGCGGACTCGCGCGGTCGGACTGCGGGTCTGAAGGCAACAGTCGCGCGCAGATCGTGGGTTTAAAGGAAACAGGCGAGGTCTAGGTTGTGGGGTTCTGGCTGACAGCGGTGGTCGGATCACGACTATGTAATGAACAGGCGCGGTCGGATCGCGACTGTGGGCTGAAAAAACGCGGTCGGGGCGCAACTGGGAATGTTCAAAGACGCGTCCAGGACGCAGGAGAATGGCCGACAGCGGCGGGCTGGTCGCAGGTTAGGGCCTGAAATGTGCGGTCGGGCCGCGACTGCGGAAGAAAAAAGTGCGGTTTTCGGCGGCCGAAAACGACAGCCAAAAGTACAGTACGGAAAAATTAAATTAAAAAAGACAACGGAGTCGCCAAAACTATTGCTAGGGTTTTCACCCTAGCTTGTGCGAATGAGCACCTACTAAGGAATATGGATTCCTTAGTAGCAGTTCAATGATATATGAATTAAATAATGATAAACTGAAACGAAAACTAATCTAAATACGTTCTTGAAGCTAAAACAGTAAAAAGTAAATAACATGAAACAATACGGTGAAAAGTAAATAATATAAAGCAGAAACGGTAAAGAAATAAATAATGATCTTTATTGATGTTACCTCCAATGAGGAGGTTGATAGATTCCGTTGCGCTGGTCCGATGTCGGTGGCTTCGAGCTCCAAGCTGCTTCTTCCCTTTCTCCGGTGGTGGAAATGGGCCAAAAAGAGTTCTCAATGGTGAAAATAGCTTAATGGTAAGCTAGGGTTTCCAGAACGATTTCGACAGAGGTAGGATGCTTATGATAATGGAAATGGAATAATGGGTCTCCATCACTTATTTATAAAACCATGTGGTTTAGGTCAGCTTTTTAGGGTTTTAGCTGTTTAGGGTTTCAGCTATTCAGGATTTCCTCTTTTTCCTCATTATTTTACATTTTTTATTCTTTTTTGGATATTTTTGGAGGAAAAAAGGATTTTATAGCCTTTTGGAGGCATTTTAAGCTTTTTGGTGACCTTTTAGATGGTTTTATGGGTTTTTGATGGAGATATGGTAGGAAAGTGGACAAATGAGCCATGTAATGGGGTAGATGAGGTAGTTAACCATTTTTGGGTGTTAACACCATCCAGGCAGCACATAAGGGTCCTCCTCCTCCATCCACAAAGAGGAAGGACTAGGCTCTGCAACAGATCCAAGATTAGCTTGATATGCTATCGTAGTTGCAGGCAACAGCACATCCATTTCAATGGGCTCACATAAAGGATTCGATGTAGGAAGAATCCAAGGATCATCCATATAGTTTGTGTGAAAAGACACTGATCTCACAGACGATGTAGCCTCACCAGAACTAGACCCTATCATAAGGATAGGTGTAGGAAAACCAAAGCTTCCCATAAGGGATGGATACATGCCAACACCCACACTCCCAGTTTCCAGCTGAGAGTGCTGGACAATTGGGATAGAAGCTCCCGAAGATGCAGTAACAGGCGGATTCTTGAATGATGTTTGATCAATCGTAACTATCTTCCCATTAAACGGAAAGCATACAACTCGAAATAGAGAAGAAGCTACGGCTTGCATACTGTACATCCAATTCCTTCCCAACAACAAATTGTAGTCAAGGGGCACATCAACCACCTCGACCTCTATCGCAATGGTCTTCCCTCCCAAACGGACCTTAAGAGGAGGAAGAATGCCGTGCGGTCGAAACAATCTTCCATCAAAAGCAGTCAACATGGTAGTGGATTTAGACAACTTAGGGGAACCCAAACCCTTCCAACATGGTGAAGACATAACTGAAGCAGCAACACCTTCGTCAATCATAGTGCATTTGATGGTCATGTTAAGACATTCTACGTGAATCAAGAGAGACACATAGTAAGGAAAGCGAGGCTGAAGTCCTGCAGTTTCAAATTTGATGTCAGAGGAAGAATTATCATCATTAACACCAAGAGCAGAAAGCAAAACTTTCATTTGCTAAGGACAAATCTGAAGTACTTTGAGTGTAAACATCGCATAAGGAGTGTGGCCCAAATCCTCGACAATAGAATAGTTTTGGGTAGCTCGGGCATTAGGATTATACCCTAAACGCTTAAGGACTCCCTTAGGAATGCAAGGAGCAACTAGGGCACCCTTGTTTTTAAAAATGAAGGAACCAACTTTAAGGGGGAATTTGATATTGGAGGATTTTTTGAAAGCCCTGAAATGTTCCTCTTCTGCATGTAATTTCTGTCTCATGTATTCCAATGCAAATATCTTGGCGGTAAGGAAAGCAGGCATCCTGTAAGGCTCTCCAGTGAAACCGTATACTCTCAAAACTATAAAGTCTTTGTACAAGAACCAATCTCCAATCCTATCTTCAGGTGACACTTGCATCATACTCTTCATTTCTTCCAACACTCTGGGCAATACTTCGTCAAACAACAACTTATATATTTCTGACATAATGGAATTTACAAATTCAAACATATTGATTTGCTTCGGCAAATATGAAGAGAATATAGTACTCAAGAATTGCATTTTAGTTACATTCGAATATAATAACATGTTTAGAAAATATGATTGATACTTGAAAAATATGAATTTTGAGAACTCGACCAATCAGATATGGATATCTTCTGCTAGATATTCATCCAAACTAAAAACATGGACCGGTTGGGACTCAGACCCAAGACTAATTGAACTCATTTTTAATAAGAAACCCAAAAAAACTTCACTGACATGACAGTCATGATCTAGACCTAAAACCTGACAAACCAAAGACACAACCAATTGAACCTCCTCTATGAAGATGTGAATATGATATGGAAAAAAGAGACCTTCTAATGACTGACCTTCATTAAGAATGCTAGACAAGAATTTACATCGAACATCAGTTTTACAATTTCTGTACACTTCATCCAAAACAGACTCGTTTACAGACTCACGACTATCAGGGTAATTATCGGGCAAATTCAGGAATCCACAGATAGTTTTTGCATCGATTCTACACAATATCTTGGAGGTGGAACGACTCACAATGACTCTCTCAGAAGACGAATAATTACTTGCACACCACTCAGTGAATTCAGGAAAGTGTAGGGTCTGCTCAATGGCAAAATAATAGAGAAATGACTTATAGGATTCAAAATGTCATTTCCCTGTGAATTATATCGCCACAATCTTTCTTTAATAACTGATACATTTCCCACAAACAGGAATGGGTCATATACACCTCTATCTCTATCAACCATGAATTCTTCTCTTTCATCCAGAATTTGGTTAAGACCTTCTAACCCTTTCTCTTTATCCATAATATAAAAATGACGGTAATTCTGTGAATAAAGCTCGAGTATTTGAGACTTACCTGTGACTGTAATTGCATATACCTAAAGTTGACTGTGAAAGGGTGGTGGGCGGTCCTTTTCATTCGTCCCAGGATGTACAATAAAAAATGATTCTTCAAGTAAGTCAACTTCACTTCATATAGAATTCCATTCCGGAGACTCCTTTTAGTGGTTTTGCTTAAACCATTTTTCTCCACGGAATGTACCACAAGCTACCATGTGCACCACGGTTTTAATTCCACTACCGCTTTTCTACTCCAATCGTCGTGCAACTCTATCCTCTGGATCCGATGATGACCGTTGATGAATTTTCACTTTATTTTCAAGTCGTTGGATTAACTTACACGTACACATTCCGCTGAGCCTTTTTGTTTTTAACAACGTGCAACTTTATGGAGAGGAATTCTTATCAACCATAGATTTAGCTAACCCAGTTTCATGACCGTCGATCTTCGTAACATGTTAACTATCTCCGCATGCATTTATCTTCTGTGCATATACATAGAGTGGATCTATTATAAACCATCAATTTCCACCTCCTCGTTCTATACCATTGGATTATACGATGATTTCATTGTTTATGCGCCCTTTTATCATGCATTCACATTGTTATATTTAACCAAAGTTCAAACAACTATCATTTCTTTTCACCATGCTTCCTTCGATACTTTGCTAGTTAGAATTTGTTAACAACTGGCTCCATCTGGGGATGATATCCTCCCTGTGAAGTATCAAAGAACTCATAGACCAGGTTCCTGTCTTTAATCTTTTCATGATAGCTTCCGAAAAATTTGTCTTTCTTGTTGATATATTTAATAGAAAGGAATGGCATTCCTCCTGAATCTTAGGGATTTCACTGCGAGCTTCAAAAACATTCGGCTTACCATCTGTACTGATTTTTAAAGAAAATAAATATTTACAGCCTCTGATACAAATTTTACCTTCCTTCTTAGGATAGGTAATGTTTCAGAAACTTCCCATTGACAGGGTTACTATCCAAAGAAATCTCGTTCGGATATTCCAAAAGAAATGTATTTTGTCCTCTGTATCTAGCAATAACATAAGGACCCACCCACATATGATCAAAATTTCCATGTTTATCTTCTTTAGGAGCATCCCACTTCAAGACCAAGTCATCAATCTGAAACTGTTCTTCTTTCACCTTTCTGTCAAAAGTAATTTTTATTTTTTCTTGATGTAATTGTACATTATCATAAGTTTTATTCCTTTGCTCTTCTAGCTCAATAATCTAATTTATCATCCTTTGCATGTGGTTTGGTTCTTCTTGCTGTTCTTGGAAATATCTCATAACTAGAACACCTAACGATGCTAGAAAAACAACTTTAGTTCCATACACCAATTGGAAAGGAGACATTCCAATTGCCCTTTTGGTACTAATCCTTTCAACCCATAAAGAATATTTGAGCTTGGTATGCCATGATCTTTTATTATCTTCCAACAACTTCCTGATAATCCTTACTAAGATTTTATTTGAATATTCGGCTAACCCATTTCCTTGCAGATAATAGGCAATTGAATGATTGAGACTTATATGATATTTGTGACAGAAATCAATCATTTTCTTGGATTTAAAAGCGGCTGCATTATCTGTTACTATTCTTTTGGGGCATGCAAATCTAGCCAATATGTTTTCCTCAAGAAAATCCACGATTATAGTTTCAGTGGCTTTCCTGGTGGGAATCGCCTCAATCCATTTTGTAAAATAATCCATAGCTGTCAAAATCCATTTGTGTTGTCCTGACGAATTGGGATTTATTTTTCCAATGAAATACAAACCCCATTGTTGGAAAGGAGCTTCTTTGTTATTGGATTTAAAGGAAGAGGAAGTACCTTTCTTTTACCATCAAAAATTTGACACTGATGACACATGCTAGTTTCTTTATATACATCTGAAAATAATGTTGGCCAATAGTAGCCTACTCTTAGAATTTTATTTGCAGTCACCTTCCAAGAATGATGCTCTCCACAATCTCCTTTATGAAATTATTTAACTGTATGTTGAGCTTCATTTTCCAAAAGACAGTTTAGTAACACACCTGTGGGGTCTTTCCAATAAAGATATCGATTTATAATACAAAATTTGGCAGCTTTCAATTTTACTGACCTTGCCCTTGACTTACTCAATCCTACTAGTGATTGTAAGTTTCGGAGTACGTAAACAATGCCAGAGTACCATGGAGACGCCACAAAATCAATCATTACTTCCACCTCTGTATCTAACTGATTAAACTGGGGGGATAATAAATTAATTTGTAAAGATTCACACTTTGAATTTGTCATCATTTTTGCTAATCCTTGTCCCTTAACCAGCTTAGTAGGATTTATCTCTATGTCGTACTCCAGTAGTGTAGCTATCCATTTTGCCCTTCAACCTTTTGGATCAGGTTGTGTCAAAATTCCTTTTACTGCAGCCGTTGGAACATGCGCAATTACATGTGAGTGTAGAATATATACTCTGAAATATTTCAATGCCTTGACTAAAACATATGCCTATTTCTCCATGATGTCATATTTCAATTCTCCATCCCTCAACATCTTGCTGAAAAATGCTATGGGCTGCTCCATGTTCTCGTCATTCTTCTGCAATAAAAATGCTGCAATGGTATACTCTAAAGCATACGAAAATACTAAGAAATCTTTGTAAAATCTAGACTCACCAACACCGAAGCATATAAGATTGCTTGTTTGATTTCCCAAAACGACTTCCTAGCTTCCGTATTCCATTTTATCTCATGACCCTTTTTCAGCATATTTGTAATATTCATTAAGATTTCAGAAAAACTAGGCACAAACCTTCTTAAAAAATTCACCTGTCCCAAAAATGATTGTATTTCCTTTTTACTCCTGGGTTCTCCTACCTTTAAAATTGCGCTTACCCTTTCAGGATCAATTTTTATTCCATCTTTAGATATTATATGGCCCAACAATTTTCCTTCTTCCAATGCAAAATTGGACTTCTTTGGGTTCAATGATATACCAAATTTCCTGCACTTCATGAGAACTTTTTCTAGATGATGAATATGTTCTTTGTTAGATTTTGAATAGACTGTGATGTCATCCATGTAAATTACCACAAAATTTCCAATTTCTCCTGCAAAAGCAATGTCCATGGCTCGCTGGAAAGTAGCTCCTGCATTCATTAAGCCAAAAGGCATCTTTACATACATAAAAGTGCCCCAAGGTGTAGTAAATGCAGTTTTTTCTTGATCTTCAGGTAATACTTTGATTTGATTGTAACCAGAAAAACTGTCCAACATCGAAATTCTCTCAGCTCCAACTACCTTCTGCAGTATATGATCCATCTTCGGCAAGGGATAATTGTCCTTCATAGAAACGTTATTTAAATTCCAGAAATCTATACACAGTCTTATGTCTCCGTTCTTTTTTCTAACAAGAACCAAATTTGCAACCCACTTCGAAAATATTAGAGTCACAATGATTTTGGCGTCAAATAATTTTTTAATTTCCTTCTCAATAATGGGAAGCAATTTAGGATTTATCCTTCTAAGTTTATGCTTGAAAGGTTTCTCCCCAGGTTTTATAGGAATAGTATGTTGTATTATAGATGTATCATACTCCTTAAGATCTTCATAACTCCAAGCAAATACATCCATATACTTCTTCATTAAATTCACATATTCCTCTTTTTCTTTTGCAGGAAAATTTTTGGATAATTTTATAATCTTAGGATTCTCCTCGGTACCAATATTCCTATCTTCAACAGTATTCTCAACAGGATTCACTTTAGGATTCTTAGCAACATCATTTTGATCAAACATTTTTTCCAAAGGAATCAAACCTCTTGGTATAAAATTATTTTTTAATTGAATAATATCTTTTCCTCCTAAGGTTCCCTTTAATTTTTCAGTGCCATCCTTTTCTTTTTCAGGTTCTTCATCATCCTGAAAGTTCTCACCATTGTCATTTTCGGTGTCAATATGAGTATTTACAAATTCTCCTGATAGTTCTAAAAGCCTTCTGATCTGCATGTCGTCTTCAAATACCTGCCAATATTTAGAATTATTGGGAATAGATGGTCTATTCACAATGTCCACTTGATATTCTTTCTGACCAGCAATAGGGGTTTTAAAATTTCCAGCAACTACTGCCAAAGAATCTACTACAATATTTTCATGTCTGGAAACCACCTAAATCATATGCTATATATAAAAGTTACCAATCATATCCCATACTTCATTCCTTCAAGCCCTCATTCGGGGATGTCTGGTTTGATAACTATCATTCACTTGGTTTATCACCAATTCTGAATCTCCTAAAACCTTTATCCTCTGTGCTCCCAAATCTTTCAAAGCATGCAACCCCAGTAATAAAGCTTCATATTCAGCTACATTATTCATGCATTCAAATGTTAATTTATATGATAAAGATTTAAAATTCCTGATAGGAGAAATTATATACACACCTGCTCTAGCACCTATTTTTTCCATAGATCCATCAAAGTACATAGTCCACAAACCTTCTCTTTTTTGTTTTGCCTCCAAAGCATCTTGTTCCATCACTTCTTCTTTTCTATTTTCCTCAGGCTTCATCTGCAATGTAGCTTCCAGATCATATGGGACAGTATCATTAAAGAAAATGGAAGATCCCAAATCAGTATCAACAACATATATATGATGAAATTCAGGCATATCTTGATTGCTCACTACATAAGGTGTTCTTTTTTCACTATACAACCTCTTACTTCCATCTTGAAAAGGAATAGTAGCATATGACATATCCATTTGTAAACTACCCTTCTACTTTGAAGTCCAAGATCTTGACAACAATACTCCAAACTTGGGTGGGATATCTGCTACTAACACATCCATTATTATGGTCTTAGATGGTAATTTATTCAGAGTTACTACCATATCTTTAATCAAACCAAGACATTTTACTTTTCTGGAATCGAAAGAATACAAATATTTATAGGGTCATGTCACTTCCAATCCCAAACTTTCAACTACTCCCTTTGGCATTAAATTATGTGATGCACCCGAATCTAGCATAGCATTATGGACCACCATATCATGCACATTCAAACTCAAATAAAAAGGAGGGAATTCTTCATTTTCTAAATTTTCAACTTTCAACCCAAATGAAATAGTAGGATTATCATCATTCAATTCCAAAATATCAGATTACAATTCTCCTTGACCTTTGACCATTTTTGTTATGGTATTTTTATATTAATTGTTTCTCAACAACTCATTAAATGGAACAGAAATTTTTAGCTTTGAAAGCTCATTTTGCAAATTGAAACTATAACTAACTCTTTCTACATCAATTGGGGTTACTTGCTTCATTCCTTTGTTTCTTTGTATCTCATTCTCAACTTCTTTATTTACAACAGACTATTTTTGCATTTCTTTTCCCCTTTCTACATTTAGAGAACTAGTGGAAGGCTGATTTGGATTTTCCTTCCCTTTATTTATAAAGACTTCTTTGTTTCTCAATCTGATCTTCCTTTGTACATCATCCATAGCATGCAGACAACCTCTTTGATGTTGTTCTGTCTCCCTTTCAAATTCTTCGTTCCCATCTTCCTATGCAAACATGTTATGTTCTTCTTCAGTAAGATATATCTCTGAATCTAGTTCTCCAAAAAGATGAATTTCATTTTCAGTAGGGTCTTCTTCGTCAGTGACAATTCTCAGGAAACGGTGGTTGAATTTGCTGTTCTTCCTGATTTCGTGGGTTTCTCATTTCTCTCTGCCTATTTTGTGGAAGAATAGGAGGATTTGGTCTTCTAAAATTAGGATTCCTGATTTGAGGTTCGACTTGTTCTCTGTTGAACACCCTATTATCCATAGTCAATCTATCCATCAACTTCTCCATCGTCTTCATCATCATTTCAAATTTGATATTAGTGGTAGAAGAAGAAGTAGAGGGTGAATTTTCTTCCTTTTTTCCTCCTATCAATGTCTCTGTGTTTCATTTTTCCACTTACCATCATATTCGCTTCCACTTCTAAAGCATCTGTAAACATTGCAGCAAGAGTTGCTGATTTTCTTTCTCTCAATGAAAATGCAAAGTCATTATCAAAGGCTCCAGCATAATGCAGTTTAGCAGTGGTTGTAGAAAGTTTTATGTCTTCTGGAATAGAATTATAAACCCTCATAAATCTACTTGAAAATTCATGAACAGATTCAAAACCCCCCTTTTTGAGACTATTATACTGAGACAAGAGCTGCAAAGGGTTCTGTTTGTCATCCCATCTGTCTAGGAATGCATTCTGGAAAGCTTGGAAATTCAATATAGATCCATTTGGCAATTCTTTAAACCATTTATTTTCCTTACCTGATAAACTTTGAGCAAATAACCGCATTTTAACATCTGCATAATCAACTTCTTCCAAGTCCACAAAATCTTCAAACTTAGCCACATGTTGTTTTGCGGTTATGTCACCTTCTCCATCAAATAAGAAAATTATTTGGGAATAATTTTGAGGAAGGTCATGTAATAAAGCAGGAAAACACAAGGGAGCAAATCTGGTTGCCATTGGTCTAGGTGGATTCAGAGGAACTGAAGAATTTTGAGTATTTTGAACAGCAAATGTTTCAACTTTCGCAGACTGTTGTAAATCTCTCCAAAGGGAATCCAGCAAATAAGATTCTAATATACAAGAATTAAATTCAGTTATCTTAAGATCAGACTCAGACTTAGTTTTCAACAAACCCCTTCCAATATTAACTTCCCATTCTGGATAGAAAATATTAGGAGAATCTTGAGAAGATGATGCACCAAACAAAGGAAAATCTATTTTTTCTTTATCCTTTTTCTTAAATAACCTTTCTGTATCTTCCAAACTCTTTAAAATTTCAGTATTAGAATTACCTCGTGTGTGTCTCCTCGAAGCCAGAATGACTTTTTTTTAAAATTTGAAAAATTTTACAATGGAATCTCCAAGGCAAATATACAACCTTCTCTAATGACAAAAGTTCCTATTTGCCCACAGATATCTTTTCTTGGTCTTCAAACTCTGTCATTCTTCCCAGGGTATATTTGCACTTTTGTTCCCCGGCAACGGCGCCAATTTGTTAACACTCAGAATGTACCCAGGTTGCAAAGGTAAATTCCAAAGGTAACAGTAAAAACCACTTCAGAAAGAAACTGGCTTTCCTTTCCAGAGAGGCATCTCTCAAATATAAATTTAACAAGGCCAAATATAAAATCAACACTTGAAAATCATATAGACGGTTGAAACGATACACATAATCATTGGGAAATGGAGTCACATATACATAAAGGTATCACAAAATCGCATGCATGAGATTTCATCAAAGGCGAGATAACCACTTGATTGCAGTCATTCATTGAGTTCAAGTGGAAAGGAAGAAATAATGAACAATCCATCAATATAGAGCATCAGAATATGAGTTCCACATTAACTTTAGTAGAAACATTTATGAAAAATCTGAAACAATAGTCAGAGCATAACAAGTATGAATTCCAACCATTCAATACTACGCTTCAGATATGAGGAAAAAAAAATGGAATGTAACACTGGAAAAATGATCACAAAGGAAAGAAAATACAGACTGTAATGTAAATAGCACAAGAATCTCTGATAACCCACACGCATTCAACTTTGTTATTTCAAAAATTATATGTCTTCAAGAACATTCATCAACAAATGGGTTCCAACCCCCATTACATAAAGTAAATGCAAATATATACATAAATGATTTCTTCCCCAAGAAGATTTAATAACTGAATAATCTATTTAATCAAAGTCTTTGTAACTATATCCCTAATAACTAGGAATATACTACTTTCTTTGATCCTGATAGCAGATCATTTAATTAAAATCAACGTGGGCGACAACAAGGCTCGAACAAGTAGCTCCATAGCACGCAACACCTGTTTTCACGGATGAAGAATATACTTTGTTTTTCCAAATCTTTCCAAGGCTCTCCATTGTTCTGCATTTGGGATGTTGTACTCAATCATTTCCTAGATAGACACTTCCAGCTCCATATAGGTTTCATAAGACACAGTAGGCAGCCCTCCTCTAACAATTAGAAATTTCTGCAATATCTCGAAGTCTTCTATTAATTTGTCCATGATGACCTTTCTCGTCAGTCCCTTTACGAAATCATCAAACTTAGAGTGATCCATACGACTTTGCACTAGCAGGCTATGATAATGTTCTTGAAAAAGAAGTCACCCTTCTTCATCCCAGAAATAAGGAAGGCCATCTTCAAACAATTCTTTAAAAGCATGCCTGAAATCATTAATACGCGAGGTCATCTCATCAGCCTTATCTTGTAATGTCTTCATAAGATGATGTTTGTGAATAAACCTTTTTGACCACAGTACCATTGCCACTCTGTCTTTGATTCCTATATCTTGTAATTTTTGATAAGTTAATGAATTTAAGAAATTCAATGCATTCTGAGCTATGATTAAGGGTTTCCTCTCCATGGTCTCATTTACTAATTTCAATCTTTGATTGGCTAAATAAACCAATTTACTTTGATAATCAATGAAATTCAAATAATGTTTGAACTTAGTAATTTCCACAGACAATGTATCCCTGATTATGTATTTAGCTCCCTGGAGAGGACCCTTTCCTGTATTCCTTTCTTTTAATTCATTAAGCTTATTTTGTAATTGACCTTTATCCTGTAATATCTTATTCTTGCTTTCAGCCATTTTGGTTAGCTCAGATTTGATTTTCTCATTTTCTTCTTTTAATTCCCTTATCTCTACATCTTTCAAGCTGACCTGTGACATGGGCACTAGTAAATCATTAGCGAAAAAATCATTTAAAGGTTTTTCAATATTTACAATAGTCAAATCTTCATCAGTAGGAGTTTGGCTCATTAGTTCTTCCATAATCTCTTTTTCATCATTTTGGTCTTTTTTCAGCCGTGAAATTTCTGCTATTAACTCATTTCGCTCCGTTTCCCATTTGTTCTTTTCTTCTTGCAATTTCACAATCTTGCCTTTGTACTCCATCATCTCCTGATGAATCTTATCCTTCTCCTCCTATAATGCTAACAGCTCTGATGACTAAACATGTTATGAACTCGGGATTTTTAACTTCTTCTTTAGTACCTGGAGGGCATTATCTTTTTCTTCTAAAAGTCTTCTGATGGCTTGGGTGTTCCTTGTTTCATCCCCTAAGCTTACGATATCTGCTTGCAATTTATTTATTTGAATAGAATTTTCCTTGTTCTCAACTTTCTCGTGCTTTAATTGGACCTCTAATTTGTCAACCAAAACTTGCAACTTGTTAATTTTCACCATAACATGCAATAAATATGAATAAATAATATCTCCTGTTTGTTTATGCAATTTTATTTTATCGGGTACACTGATTTTGTCTAATCTCACTTCCATTTCGGCCACTTTCTTATCAATTACCATAGCTAATTTTAAAGTATTTCTCTCTACGTCCCAAGTGGAAATCAGGGAAGTCTTTGGATTATTTAGACTTCTCACTCATGGGAGTAGATTTCTGGTTTCTTCTAGGGATTGTCTATGCTTTTCTACATAGCTAGTCATGAATTCTTCTTTAAATTTAAAAAATGAACCTGATTCTGCATTATTTACACTTTCAAAATAAAATTGATTCATTTGCATAGAATTTTTAGGAATCAAAGCTACCCTTTTCAACTCATCTGAAACTACTTCACTAGACATTTTATCATCTTGAGATGTTTTCGTCTTATAATGTGAACTATATTCATCTATTTCCATAATTTCAATCTCAAAAAAACTTCTTTTAATCAAAATATTAGAATTATCTGGCATTTGAGACACTGCAACTGATCCACTGCTTGTATTTTCATCGGATCCTAGAATTTCCACAAAGTAAAACAAATTGGCTACTTCCTTCAAACCCTCAACAACCTGGTGATCAAATGGTTTCTTTTTATTTGCTTGTTTTCTTAGGGAAATTATATGATAAGGATCATAATTGACCCTTTGTAGCCTTTGAAAATCTATACTTTCTAATAATTTCTCTACAAACACCAGGGCACCCTTGTTTTTAAAAATGAAGGAACCAACTTTAAGGGGGAATTTGATATTGGAGGATTTTTTGAAAGCCCCGAAATGTTCCTCTTCTGCATGTAATCTATGTCTCATGTATTCCAATGAAATGATCCTGGGGGTAAGGAAAGCAGGCAACCTGTAAGGGTCTCCAGTGAAACCGTATACTCTTAGAACTATAAAGTCTTTGTACAAGAACCAATCTCCAATCCTATCTTCAGGTGACGCTTGCATCATACTCTTCATTTATTCCAACACTCTGAGCAATACTTCATCAAACAACAAGTTATATATTTCTAACATAATGGAATTTACAAATTCGAACATATTGATTTGCTTCAGCAAATCTGAAGAGAATATAGTACTCAATAATTGCAATTCAGTTACATTCGAACATAATAACATGTTCAGCAAATATGATTGATACTTGAAAAATCTAACTTTTGAGAACTCGACCGATTGGATATGGATAGCTTCTGCTAGATATTCATCCAAACTGAAAACATGGATCAGCTGGGACTCAGACCCAAGACTAATTGAACTCATTTTTAATAAGAAACCCAAAACAACTTCACTGACATGACAGTCATCATCTAGACCTAAAACCTGACAGACTAAAGACACAACCAATTGAACCTCCTCTTTGAAGATGTGAATATGATATGGAAAAAAGAGACCTTCTAATTACTGACCTTCATTAAGAATGCTAGACAAGAATTTACATTGAACCTCAGTTTTACAATTTCTGTACACTTCAGCCAAAACAGACTCGTTTACAGACTCACGACTACCAAGGTAATTATCGGGCAAATTCAGGAATCCACAGATAGTTTTTGCATCGATTCTACACAATATCTTGGAGGTGGAACAACTCAAAATGACTCTCTCAGAAGATGAATAATTACTTGCACACCACTCGATGAATTCAGGAAAGTGTAGGGTCTTCTCAATGGAAAAATAATACAGAAACAAATTACAGGCATTCAAAATGTCATTTCCCTGCGAATTATATCGCCACAATCTTTCTTTAATAACTGATACATTTCCCACAGATAGGAATGGGTCATATACGCCTCTATCTCTATCAACCAGGAATTCTTCTCTTTCACCCAGAATTTGGTTAAGACCTTCTAACCATTTCTCTTTATCCATAATAGAAAAATGACGGTAATTCTGTGAATAAAGCTCAAGTATTTGAGACTTACCTGTGACTGCAATTGCATATACCCAAAGTTGACTGTGAAAGGGTGGTGGGCGGTCCTTTTCATTCGTCCCAGCATGTACAATAAAAAATGATTCTTCAAATAAGTCAACTTCACTTTATATAGAATTCCATTCCGGAGACTCCTTTTAGTGGTTTTGCTTAAACCATTTTTCTCCGCGGAATGTACCACAAGCTACCACATGCACCACAGTTTTAATTTCGCTACCACTTTTCTACTCGAAACATCATGCAACTCTATCCTCTGGATCCAATGATGACCGTTGATGAATTTTCACTTTATTTTCAAGCCGTTGGATTAACTTACACGTACACATTTCGCTGAGCCTTTTTGTTTTTAACAACGCACAATTTTATGGAGCGGACTTCTTATCAACCGTAGATTTTGCCGACCCAGTTTCATGACCGTCGATCTTCGCACCCTGTTAACTATCTCTGCATGCCTTTATCTTTCGTGCATCTCCATAGAGGGGATCTATTATAAACCATCGATTTTCACCTCCTTGTTCTATACCATTGGATTATACGATTATTTCATCGTTTATGTGCCCTTTTATCATACATTCACATTGTTATATTTAACCAAAGTTCAAACAACCATCATTTCTCTTCACCATGCTTCCTTCGATACTTTGCTAGTTAGAATTTGTTAACACCCGCAGTACTTACAGATCCTTTCCCCTCTCATCAACAACTAATAGACCACATGTTTAATCAGGGTAACTCTAGTTCGTTAGAGGAAATTCATATGATGTCCTCAGATACCATCAATCTGCAAACTCGAAGTCAGAATTATGACAAACCCACAGATAAGAAAGAAGATCATTCTTCTTCAGGGAAAGCTCCCTCTACTAGTTCTCCGGAATCCTTGTCTACTGTCCCCTTATCTATCGAGAAGCCTACTTTCAACATGATTTTGCGTCCACCTAACAGTACTCTTCAGAAAGCTGTCTTTAATCCTAATGCTCGCGCTGCTCAATTTTATAATGTGGTTGAAGACCTCGCTCAGGTACCTTGTGCAATGTCTACCTTAGAAGTACTCAAAAGTTTCCCTACACAATGCAAAAACTTGTTGACAACATTAGGATCTTTAGACCCAGATAACACTAACTTGATTCATTTCAATGTTGAGAACTATAAACCTAGATTACCACATAAACTTGCTTTTCAGATCATTACGAAAGTAGTGGGAAAGAAATTTTTTCGAATGGTACTAGATGAAGGAGCTTTGACCTCAGTTTTGTCTCTGTCTTGTTGGAAGGCTCTCGGCTCTCCCGAGCTTGTAACATCACCTACGACCCTCAAGGCCTTTGACAGATGGGGTTTCCAACCCCATGGTCTCATATTAGCTCTAGCTGTCAAGCTGGGGGGCAAGACCATTTCCATTCAAGTAGAAGTGGTCGATGCCCCTTTAGATCACAACCTCCTTCTAGGAAGAAATTGGTTCTATGCCATGACTGTTGTCGCCTCAACAGTATTTCGAACAGTCCAATTTTCGCATCTAGGGAGAATTGTTACTATTGATCAGCTTGATTTCTATATGTTAGATGTTACTACCTCCACAGATAATAACATCCCCATGTTAGGCCAGTCCCCTCCTCCTTACCAGTTGAATTGGGTAGGCATGTTGAAGGATTCATCCCTTATGGGGATTTTTCCATCCACTCCTCCTAGCACGGATACCGCGACATTCCATATGATCGCCTCATTTGATTATGAACCTAAGGGTAAAAAAATTGTTGATTCCACCTCGTTGAATCCACACAAAGCTATGTATGACACCATTCAAACCTTTTTTGATGATCACATAGATGACCTTCATCTAGTTGCTTTGGATCCTTACAATTTGTCGTACTAGTTAGAGCCTTCTCTTCCTGTTCTAGATTATCTCTCTGAGACTTTTCCTTCCGATGAGTCCATTATGGAGATCATGAATACGGATGAGTTCATTTGGGAGGATCACCATCATAGATCCATGTTCCCCCCCAACACTAGTTCGGTTAGCCATGATTTTGCATCCTTGTTTCCTATTGATATTGTCAACGTACCCCAAATTCCTATATTGTTTCAAGATATAGATTCTGAAGGAAACCTTTGCAACATTACTAAGACGAATCCTATTGATATATCAGCCAAGCCTGATACTATCGAGCATGTTCATGTTGGGAAGAACTGCTCGGCAAATGAATCTGAAGCATACAAGGCACTTTTTAAAGAATTCCATGATATTTTTGCCTGGTCCTATGAAGAGATTCCAGGGATTGACCCATCCATTGTGGTCCATGAGATTAAAACCTATCCCATGGCTAAACCTATCAGGAAAAAAATAAGGCAAGTCCATCCTCAAAAGGCCATAGCTATTAAAGATGAAATTGAGAAACTTCTCAAAGCTGGGTTTATTTATCCTGTACCCCTGATGGAATGGGTATCGAACGTTGTCCTTGTCAATAAAAAGCAGGGAACCATTAGAGTCTGTATAGAATTTAGGGATTTGAGTAAATCTTGTCCCAAGGACAACTTTCCTACCCCACACATCGATCAGATTATCGACAAGTGTGCTAGAAGTGTCATCTTTTCATTCATGGATGGCTTCTCTGGCTATAATCAGATTGAGATATTACTCTCCGATCAGCATAAGATGGCATTCATTTTCCCATGGGGAACCTTTGCATATAAGAAGTTACCTTTTGGCTTGAAAAATGTTGGAGCCACGTTCCAGCGCATGACATCCTATGTGTTTCATGATATTAAACATATTGTTGAATCGTACCTTGATGACCTCCCTGCTCATTCACAGCGACGGGAGGACCACCCTCGTCATCTTAGAGAGATATTCATGAGATGTTGTCATTATAATATATGGCTCAATCCACATAAATGTGTTTTTTGTGTTGAGACGGGATGCCTACTAGGTTTTGTGGTATCCAAAGATGGAATCTAGATTGATCCTTTGAAAATTGCTACCATTTTAGATCTACCAGCCCCAACTAATCTCCTTGAACTCCAAATTTTGCACGGGAAGACACACTTTCTCCATCGTTTCGTGTGCAATTTTGCAAAGAAAACGCATGGTTACATGCGTCTCCTCAAGAAGAACACTCCATTCTTCTGGGATAACTATGCCCAATGCGCCTTTGATAATATTAACCACACTCTGATGCATTCACCCGTGATACACCCCCCGGATTATTCAAAGGAATTTCTCTTGTATATTGCTGCCTTCACTACTACTATCGCTATGGTTTTAGTGCAGGAAAATCTCCACGGTCAGGAGCACGTGATTTATTATGCCAGTAAGAATCTCATGAATTCTGAAACTCACTATTCATGTGTGGAAAATTTAGCATTGGCCACGATCAGTGTTGTACAAACATTTCGTCACTACATTATGCTCCGCACTACCACCGTATTGGAAGACCAAAACCCAATGTATTACATCCTGACTCATCAAGTGCTCGGGGACAAGTACTCCCGTTGGATAGTCATACTTCAGGAGTTTGATCTGGAATTTGCCAAAGCCACATCAAAGAAATCCTTGGTCTTTGTCGAGCTTATGTGTGATCTTCCCTGTACTTCGATGGAATCTAATCCCAGTGATTCATTTTCAGATGAATTCCTATTCCTAATTAGCACTACCAATCCTTGGTACGGAGATCTACTTATTTATCTCCAAGCACAACGATTTCAGCCGCATTTATCCCGTGATCATGATCGCCGCCGTATCCGTCACCACGTGAAATACTATCTCATCCTGAATGATACCTTGTATAGACATGGGATTGACTCTATTCTCTAGTGATGCCTCACCCATGAGGAGGCTGAACATGTGTTGAAAGATTGCCACTCTGGAGCATGTGGCGGTCATTTATCTAGGATGGCTACAGCCCAGAAAATCCTTCGCGCTGGCTATTTCTGGCCTTCTGTCTTCAAAGACTATCATGAGGCTGTTAAGAAATTCCCACCTTGTCAAGACTTTTATCCTAAAAAGTGCACCCATCCTGCTCTACTACACCCCGTCATTACCGTTGGCCCATTCACCAAATGGGGGATTGACTTCATGCATTGTAAGCCTACCTCAGCTGGAGGACATGGTTACATCATCGTAGTCGTTGATTATTTCACAAAATGGGTTGAGGCCATTCCTACATATGCAGAAGAATGTAAGACTATCGCTCTCTTCTTGTTCAATCATATCATAGCTATCTTTAGAGTCTGCAGTCCATCGTTACTGATCACGGATCCCATTTCCGTAATCAAATGATGGAGGAACTAACTGCCAATCTAGGTTTTCACCATGAAAACTCTACGCCATATTATCCACAAGCTAATGGTCAGGTAGAGGCCATTAACAAAGTTTTGAAAACTATGCTTCGTCAGATGGTTGGAGATCATAAATCCAACTGGCACCACGTTCTTTTCTCCGCTCTTTGGGCTTATCAGACTTCTATGAAAACAACCACTGGTTTCACACCATTCCATCTTGTCTATGGACTCGAAGCTATCTTACCGATTCAATGTCAGATTCCATCTTTACAACTTGCCGTCGAACTTCTCCCAGACACTGCCATAGAGGAAGAAATATTTTTGTACTTGAGTAACCTTGACGAGACTCGGAGAGATGTTTCCTTAGCTAATGAGGCACATAAGAAATGTGTCAAGGCGTAATATGATAAATCCATCCAACCTTGTGTCTTTAACGAGGGTGACCTAGTCTTGACTTATGATTAGAGATATGACAAACTAGGGAAGGGTAAGTTCGAGTCCATGTGGTATGGACCTTTCATTATTTCTAAGGTGTTAGAGAAAGGAGCTTACAAGATCGTTGATTATGATGGAATCCCTTTGGGGAAACCTCACAATGGGTTGTACCTGAAAAGGTACTATGCCTAGGTCTTTCTTGGATAGTATCTTGTATATATGTATATTGATTGACTTTCAGTGTGCTTTTAGTATTTTCAAGATGGTTTTGAGTTTAGTGTCCGCATCTATTTATACCATGTTTTGGTCAAGCAGATGGCTTTCTATGGGTTTGTTTATGGTGCTTGTCACCACACCTTGAATATCACCTCGGCTGCTTGGGTCCTCTATTCCCCAGCTGAATATTTGGTCAGTTCAGGAGCAATTTGTATAGGTCCCACTACAAATAACATCATCGAGTATGAAGCAGTCATCGGTCTTCTAACTGAAGCTGCCTCCCAGGATGTTCATGATCTAGTAGTCTTGATGGACTCACAACTCATGGTTTGTCATTTAAACCATGTTTACACCATTAGAAACCCCGTGCTGCTCCGCCTCTTCCGGAGAGTACGTTTGCTAGAAAGGTAATTTGAAACCATCACTTATAGGCATATCCCTAGGGAACATAATGTAGTTGTTGACTCATTAGCTAATTACATCCTAGATTGTCATATTGCCCATTCATGACGTTAAAATCAAACATGGTACATTGTAAATAAACATTCAAAGACACATAAAACTCATAGAAAATGCATTTGCCATTTGAAACATATAAACATCGTGTAAAAGTCTGTATATATATATATACGAAAAAGTTTACAAAAAATAGGTCTAGAGACCTCATCTGAAGCATGTAGGATTTTAGGCAAAATCATCATACAAAATCTTGAAGCTGTCAGCTTTTAGTACATATATCATACACTAGTTGTTCTCGTGATAACACATCACTGCTTGAGCTACCCTACGTAGCAGCCTACTGAATCAACCCGGTAATCCCACTATGGATCTCTGATATCTCATCGGGAGGTCGTCAATGTTAGCATCTGAGATATCCAAGGTCAACCTCTCCAGGTTTTCCTCTAGCTCCCCGATGATATCATCACCCCATGGTACAAAGCGGGCTACAGCTCGCTTGTCCAATTGAGAAGCTCCTCTAGGTCGCGCTGCTCCAACATATGCATGAGAATATATAGGTCTCGTCACTTAACATAAAAAGTATAAAACATCAAAAAACATCAAAAAAATTTCATCCATTTTAGGGTTTCTTTTTTCTTACCGATGTCACCCCACTTTCCGTGAGGTGGGAGTGGTAGGTCAGGATCTCCGGTGAAGTTCGTACCTGCATAAGCATTATCCTCAATCATGAGGATTTGATCTCGGAGCCATCTAAAGAATGGATCACCGAACTTCACCCTTCCCCTAACTGCTCCTGTATGAGCCATGACCTGGACCCACCTCAGCATACGAGGGTCCCATGCTCTCAGACTCCGGAAGACCACCTGAGGTCTCATCTGTGGTACCTGCTCGAAGAAGAATCAGGATAAAATGGAACCAAATCCAAACTGCTTTAGCTCTCCTTGCCGACACTTAGAAAACTGATATTTGAAGATTGGAAGCATGGCTTCCACCCAGTTGAATACCGTGGGTGTCATGGCTTCTATGGCATACATCATGTGTGCCCTAGATGCCTGATGCACACCCTGACTCCCAGCCACCCTCTGCATAGTAAATAGGACGGTCCGTAGGGGCCCATCTATCACTGATCTGATGGGGATTTTCTTCCTTGATGTGCTTGTCCCTGGAGCACAGTGACGATCTATAAGCTCTAGAGTGGTGATATCCCCTCCATGAGAACCTGTCAGTGAGATGGGGGCACCCCATCTCGAGAGACCAATCAAGAAGTAGATGTCCTCTACTTCCACTGTAAGAATATGGGCTGCCACCTTTAAATACTACTGCTCTAGATTCCACATCCATAGTATGTGTTCCAGTAACCGCTCATGTGACACCATGCTTGGGATCCAAAAGAACTTCAGGAGCCCACAGTCCCGTAATGCGGCAATACAACCCGCATTTCTCTCAGCGAAAGCATCATCATTGTCATGTGTTCTTTATTTCCATATCACCATGTTTTGAGCAACCAAGACCTTCCAAAAACAATCATAGCGTGCATTAGAATCATTCCTAATAATTAAAAATCAAAAGAATGACTTATTATTGCTCATGCTATTAGTTTAAAGTCTCCACGGCCAGCACCGCCTATGCACTATTGGAGATAGATGGTGGCACCGCCTGTCAACCATGTTGTAGGAACGGTTCTTGGGTGGTACTATGTATCCCACAAGGGGTAGGTGCGATGCCCACTTTTAAGGTTTTAGGGCTCCCCATATGAGCCCAAAACCCCACCAAAACACAAAATAACCACTATGAAATGAAAGAATAGGGTGTTAACTGTTACCTGCAACTGACGATGCTAAAAATAGACGGTGGAAACTCCTGGTATCAGTTGCTGAAGATCTGGCTAAGAAAGTGCTCCAAATGCTCTCCACTATGGGTAAATAGTGAAATGATTTGATTTTTTACTATTTACATGAATTATATAGGCATTTTTAGGTTTGACATACTATAGTTTTGATATAAAATCATATTTTAGTCAAAGTTTATTTGTCATAATCCTTTAATGCTAGTTTTTAATGCCTTTAACACTTGTTTCTGAGTTGATTGCAGGATAAGAGAACCATAGTAAGAAGCTTTGGAAGTTTGTTTATGGCTTTTTCACACTTTCATAAAACAAAAAAGGTCAATGAGCGTTCATTACGACACTTTGGTCATGCTCTTTAAACCTAGTATCAAAGGTCCGATTCCATTTTAGTTTCTTTCCGGGCTCATAAAAATTGACATTGTGTAAAGAAGCGTCATGAAATCTTCTTTTCACCTCTTTTTTAGGCTCCTTAAACACGAAAACATCGTTGAGTCCGTTTCTGATTTTTTATTGGCTCGTAAAAAATGGCATTGTGTAAAGAAACCTCACAGAGTTCTATTTAAACTCTTTTTAGGCTCCCTAAATATGAAAAGATTGTCGAGCGATCTTATTTTCTTCACGCTCGTTAAAGTATTTGAAGAGTCATCCGTCCGATGGTAGGTTATCTCTTTTTCGGTTTGGATAGGACTATTTACGAAAAAGGAACACTCTATCCAATCATGAATGGAAGAGTTCTCTAAGGTATGATTTTACACTTTTTCGGGCCTTAGAGACTAAATCATATGAAAAAGGACCCCTTTGGAGTCTTCTTCCATATTCATTCAGACTCTCTAAACATGAACATACCGAGTTTTCTTTCAGTGGACTCATTAAATTAAACATTGAGAGACCCGTTTTGGGAATGAACCCCTCCTCTCTCAGGTTCGTAAAACATATGAGTCTGGACTTGTCTTTTGATGAGCTATATTGAGTGTTTGTACCCTCTTTGAACTCGTAAAACTGAAAAGAGGCACTCATCGATCATGATGGGGGAAATGGGAAGGGAATCATTTTGTAAAGAATGGCGGTTGTTTGTCGTTACCTTTGAACATGGCACTTGTCTGCACATCATGTCAGTCATTTGGGTATTTAGTTGATCTCCGCGACGATCCACTTTAATGAGTCATGTCACTCCTTTGAGTCTTTCAAAATAATGCATTGTCCACTATCACATTGTGTGTCTGTCTCATCCAGTTATGCTGCCAAGTCTTTTTTTCGTGTTGCCCGATGTTCAAAGGGGATATAAAGAATTTTTAGCTCTGTAGTCTACATAGTCTTTGTGTCAGTATCTTTGAGTCAGTCTTATGGTTACTACATTCACATCATTCCAAAACTATGTTCCGAGTTTCATGTCATCGATGTGGGACTCATCATGTCCCTCCTTCGATGAGACTTTTCCTGTCGACATCATCTAATCATCCGGGAAATAGTATTAGAAACAATATTTGGTACCATGAGATCTGTATGCCTTAATGACAGATTCTCTTGCTCTCGACATAGGTTCACATCATTGACCTTTGGTCGATAGAATAAACTGGGTGTTAGACATCAGGACATCTATTCGCACTCAGTAGATTGTACTAGGGTACCTTGGGAATCATTGACATTAATGGTGATCTCCCTCGCGCTTGTTAATGGTTCACATTATTAGTCGGTAATAAAGTGGTTTCTACCATGTTCGACTTCAGATCATTGTAATCACATGGATAGAATCATACTTTGTGGAAGACGAGACGAAGACCCCAGTTATTTGTTTAAAGCATTCATTGCTTTCCCTAAGTTGCGATGGATTTTTGTATATCTAGCATGGATCCACATTTGTATGGTCATGGCTATGCTCAAATTTGCGTCTGTATGACATAGATCTACATTGTATGTTTAGTAGCTATGTCCAAGTTTGAGTCCTCTATCACATAGATCTACGCTGTATTCTAGTAGCCATGCTTGTTTATTCCTCTCATGGATCTGCCTTGTATTGGTCTATAGCCATGAGGTGGTTACTTGTGTCTATGAGTCAACATAATAATGTACTACAGATGCCTACTTGACAACATGCTCCGATCGAGCTGACATTTTCACCTCGTAGCAACGACTTGTTCTCTCAAAGCTCTTGTTTATCGTATCCCTCTAAGACTCATGCTTTGGGGGGCATCCTGTTATACCAAAATCCTATCATCATCATGTGATAAGACATTTGACATACCTATTTTCCCTTAATCACAGCACTTGGAGTGGAAACCCATGCTAATTGTCAATCTTTCATGAAAATTCCCAGCACCATGCTTTCCCTGTTATCCAGGAGTGGTACCTTGTTCACACTGTCTATCCCTTGTTGTCCACAAGCGGTGCCACTACTTATGGCCCTTAGTCCATAAGTGTTTCTTACCATAACCACTCTATCATTGAAGGAGAAACATAGTACCCTGGGTAAAAGGGGAAAAAGAGAAGTTTCTCGAGGCTTCTAGATCATGAGCCTCATGTCCTCCCTTATCCCTATCATTGTGGGTCAGTTGAGCTCGATATCCCTCATTCTAGGATCTTAGAGGCCACCTCATCCACTAATCTCTCAACCATCCCTATCCATTGAGCCTTATAAATGCAAGCTCATATCTATGGTTGAGGGGGGAACTATTAAGGTATTGTTATGCTGTTGGATTGATCACTTGGCCCAAGCCATTGGAGAGCATAGAGAGCTAAAGTCAGAGCTTATGGGGATGAGAGTGCTTGGTTTCATGGAGATGCATTTCAACACTAAGGCTTGATTGGTTGTAAACTTCTCCGTTTTTATATTAATACAAAGCTGATTTCCATCCCATATTATTGTTGTTGTTTGATTTCACATGTATGTTGTTAGATTCCTTAGTCACTAACATGGATTAGTAGATCATATTCTAGAATCTTTGATGTGTTTGCATGTTTAAGCTGATTGCAGGTACACAGGGTTACTATCGAAGCATCACATTCCAGGTATCTACGACGTCCAAGGAAGGTCTTCAACCTTTGTCCTTCATTTGTTCTGGATCTGAACCATTCAGACCAGTGGAACACCTTACTATCCGCAGAAGGTGAAATATTCCATCTAACAACCACATACAAGAAAGAGACAATGTAAGAGATAAATATCAAAACATCAATATTAAAATAGCTGCATGAAGGTAATGTAGCTCAAATCATCAATGTTACAACAAAAAAGTACAATGTAGAATCTATTTTTACCTAAAACACAACCTCAAATTCACAAATAGTGATCACTAGCAAGGGTACATGGAACATATGGACAAAAATAAGACTCAAGAGTCCTTAATGTGTATTAGATCATATACAATCTTAGGTGAAATCCAATTTCCAATTCACATTCTGGCCCTGGTCCTCATTTTCGACATTTTCAACATTCTGGCTCTTGTCCTCATTTTCCACATCAAGTTCATTAGATATATTTGTTATATAATTTTCTCCCCTTCTTTCACGATCTAAACGCCAAAGAGCTAATGCTCTTTCATATGGAAAATTGTCAGCCTCATACTTTGTTACATATAATCTTAAGCATGTATCCACATTTTTATCAAGCTTGTTCCTCAACTTTGACTTCAAGAATGTCAGTGCACTAAACATTCTCTCATCCTCCAATGATCCCAAAATCATGGCTTGACATAAATCCGCTAATTTGAAATATTCTGACATTCTTTCCCGTAGCAATTCGCTACCACTGAGCTTAGACTATAATCGTCTAATTACACCATTTTCTTTACCATCCGACATAGAAAATTGGCCCCACATTATTTTACCAAAGCATTGAGATTGATCTATCATTTTTTCTTTATCTAAAATACCTTGAATATGTTCTCCTTGTATCTCATCCTCTCGCCAAAAATGGCTCTGCAAAATCTTGATTTTCTTTATAAATTCAGCTTGTAGAACTTTTGAATTTTTACTATGGTCCCAATATTGAGGGTATACGATAGACATGGCCTCCAACAATTCATCTGAAGGAAATTGTTCTCTTATCTCTGATGATAGTGATTTTGCAATTTCTTTCAAGTTGTCTCTCACTGAAATTACAACATCGTGAAATCGTTCTCTTGAGACGGGGCACTATTTGGTGGATCTTCCTATCTTTTCATTATAATAAAAGGGAACCATATGCCCACAAACTGCCGTACATAGCATCCCTTTTTCATCAAACTTTTAAAAAAATCATCATTTTCTATATTGATTATCTTCCTCCAATTTGTAAATGCTAAATCTGTAAAAGACTCTTCCAGTAGTAATGGTATTATTAAATTGTTAAAGTAAAAGTGGCATTCTCCTTATCTTTCTTCTCTTTCATTTTACTTAAAGTTTTACCATTACCATTAATTCTTTCAGGATGTTTAAGAGTGGTTCCAAACTCATCGATTTCATATGCAAAAAGTAGAATTTTAAATCCCATCCAAAATTCAAGAGACTTAATAGTTTTCAGGATTTTAGACATGAACGTTGGACAGATGTGGTCTCACTAGATATTAAATAATTACTTGAATTTCTGTTGTAAAAGAAAAATAAAAACATATATATTGGCACTAAAAAATGAATAGCTCTAGGTTTCTGGCTTTAGGATTATCTTTATTAAAAGTCAAAATGGAGACAGAATGCTGTAAATATTTAATGTTTCAAAGCTATAACAAAAACAATTATGTGGCTTTGAATCCCTACTCCTCCACAATGATTGCATTACTACTGTCTAATCCAAACCCATCAACACAAAAATCAAATACTAATCTTATCAGAAACCACTATCCATGTTAAAGATATAAACAAATGGAATGGAGTAGAGAAAAATAGAGCTCAAGAACACAAAAGCTCATCCTAAATACAATAGAAACATAACCCATACCTTAGCATAATAGTCTTTCCAGACTCTTCTGGTAATTTGATGACCAACAAGATCAAAGGCCTTAAACTTGATCTTACCAATACTTAGTTCCTCTGATGTAGGGTACTGAGCAAGTTGGTGTTGGACTAACCTCTATAACCAAAAGCATATAAAACAAATTAGAACACAAAGAGAAATCAATCAACTATTCCAAAACTTCTCTACAAGTCACATTATCATTCAAAAGATGCTTGCGGACAACAAATAGAAGAGTTCAAAGGAAGAAAGTTTTTTGTATTTATTAAGTCCAGGACTGATTTAAATAAAATTATACCCGCTACAAGAGGCTATCAAAATGTTCCCCAATGTTCTCCCAAACCTTAACAGTGATTGTATATTCAAGGAATTGATTTATATAAAATTATAATCACTTTCTTACTCCCTCTTAATAAGAGCACACCAACAGCCACCAATAGAATTCCACAAGCTTCCCTACTTATCAAAGTGCAGATCTCAGTTTTAACCATCAAAATCGATAAAATCAGAGCAATCAACTCAACCAACATATCTAGGAAAATAAGCAATCCTACCATTTTTAAAAATTTACAGGAGCGTGCATGTTTTACTAATGCACACATTCAAACAATGCACATGCGCTTGTATTCCATATATTCATAAATTTGCAAAACTTCCATCACTTTTAGCATCAAGATCTATGTTTCATAAGATAAGATTTAATATTTCAACATGTTTCCCTCTCCTAGACATTGTCCTATTAGGCCCATTCTTTTTGTGCAAAATTGCCTAATGATTCCTAAAACTTCAGGGTCAAAGACCCCATGGAGAGGGCATGTTTCATGCATAGTGGTCTTGTTCAAAGTATTTGAGACCTATAAGATTCATTTTCCTTTATAATAAGGCCCTTGTTTTCCTTTTCAAACATTGTAATACCCCAATTTCGACCCTCTGGAAACTTTGATTATGATTTTGTATATGGTGTAAATAAGTTTTGATTATTATGATTTGTATTAGTCCATGAGACACATATACCATGGAATTAAAAAAAATACAACATGATTATTTTTTAACAACAACAACATAAAAGTTCCAAGGTCGATTCTGTGAGGACACTGCTTTTTTTAAGCCATGGGAACTTAGAAACACCCCAAGAGTATATGGAACAACCTGCAAGCCACAATGACAATAGTATGGGAGTAGCAGTGGGAATGGGGAGTCTGAGGTGGCACTTAAAGAAAAATTGAAGAGCAAGGACAGAAAAAACAGAGGAGGATAATGGAAATAAATTTTCCCAGTCAACTAAATATATAAAAACTTGAGACTGAATAACAAAGAAAGGATGGCTTCTTGTGTTGTATAGAGAAAGATAAAGAGTGCCAAGAATTGTGATAGTTGAAAGATAGAATAACATCCAATGATAACCTCTTAGTTGATGTTTTGGGGGCTTTAGTAGCTTTAAAATTTGACACTTTTTCCTCATGGGTGACCTCATAGTCCAGTACGGAGGTGGCATTCTATAGCAGAACAACCTAAAGTTGGGAGGAAATCAAATTCCCCATAGTCAACTAGATTGGAACATTTTTTTATTAAAGAAAAAGAAAATAAGTTTATTTCCCTTTTTCTTATTCTAAAAACTATTCTGTATGAGGAATAATTAAAATTTATGATCTCTGGAATGTTTGGATTATGTTCCAGGCAAATGAGTAGAAAGGTTATGCACAAAAAATTGAACATACATTGATGTACTTTTCTTTCTAGCTGTAATAGAAATTTGACCAGATGGTATTTGTAATGGATTATATTTGGAAAACTTATTATGCATTATTATTGTTGGCATTGCTAATCATCTTCACATTATGTTATGATTAGAAATGCGAACAAACTACAAAATGGTGAACTAGAGTTCAGCAAATTTTGTGGACATACTCTGTAATTTTTCCTTTAATCTTGTGCCTTGAATTTGAATCTATCAACTACAACACTTATGATTTTGATTTGACTTTCACAAAACTATGAATTTGGACGCATTGAAATAATCTTACGAGTTAACCACCTGTTGTGCACTTGATTTGGGAATCTACAGGGTATGTTGCTGTAATATATAGAATGTATGCTTCCCGTCTGTGTGGCTATATAATATTGATTGAATTATTGGGTGAGTGGATCATAGAAAAAAACAAATCCTATAATAATACATGTTGAAACCACACACTCGACCCCTTTCATTATTGTAATGATATGGATAAAACCCTTGTTACAGGCCTCTTTGAATTAGACAGTTCCCATGAAGTGAGGCAAAGTGACCATTTTGTGTCTTGCTTGTGAATCTTGGATGATTTGGAATGATGGACTTGGGATTTCTAATTGTTGGATACTTAGATAAGTTGACTATTATACATTTTCCAGAAACGTAAACCATGAGATAACCAGATCCAAGTCATATTTGTTTTTCCCTTAGTATTCAATGATATAACCTCATATCAAGTCCTCTGGTACCTTCTATGTCTCTGATTTCTCAGGGATTGGCATGGAATTATAAACCAAATTTCAAAACAATAAAAAAAATTACTTGACAGTATCCTGTAGGTATATCTGCAAGCTGGACTGATGGGAAGACCATTTTGTGTCCAGCTTGCTAATATTGGATAATTTGGAATGATGGACTTGGGATTTCTAATTGTTTGATACTTAGATAAGTTGAGTCTTAGAAATTTTCCAGAAACTTAAAACATGAGATAACCAGATCCAAGTCTCTAATTTCTTATGGATTGGCATGAAATTATACACCAAATTTCAAGACAATAAAAAAAATTACTTGACAGTATCCTGTAGATATATCTGTAAGAAACATTAGTGTAATAAAATTACCCTCTTAAGATCACCTTCACTAGCTTCCTGATCTCTATAATTTCTTAATCCAAATAATCCATGAACAAATAGAAGAGTTTACATTCATTGGGATGTTTAGATATCCCTCCTATATTTTTCACATGTTTTTATATCGGAACTTTGAGCACTACAAGTGTTTGAAGTTGAAAATGACATATGAAAATGGAATCCCAGTTCCAATACATAATTGGAGTAATCTAATTCTAAGAATACCTAACAACACCAATCATACTGAGTTTACCAACATGGTAATGAATATTACATAAAACATTATCCATGACTCTTTTCCACCTAGAATGTTTCCTGAGAATAAGAAGTGGTTATAATTTACCCTTGATACAAGGATATGTAACCAGTTTATATATGAAGAGTACACAGTAATCAGAGTCTATGGTTTTGAGGAATATCCTTACCATCTCCTAGCTTTTGTCACACCTTGAATTTTCGCAATGGAATATGTAAGGCAAAGATTTGTAGTAGATAACATGCATTTTTTTCATTTCAGACATCAAAGAACTTTCATGCTTCCAAAAGATATATGACCCTTCCAAATTAAAGGTTAAAATCTATACAATACCTGGAATGTTTCTTACATCGGTTAAATTCAAGGAAAGTAGAATCTAGGCCTTATGATCCTCATGATATTATCTTCAAACAAAGAACAGAAAACAAGAATTCCTCTCGTGAATATGTTCCAAGGCCAGAGTGGGAGAGGATTGCTAACTTAGAAATTGTGGATGAGGTACTATAAGGAAAAAAGAGAATGGAAGAACAAAGGGTTTCAGAGAATCAATTGGTACAGAAAAGAGGAGTTGAAGAGCTCCATAAAAGTATGTAAATTGATTATGAAAAGGGTCATAAAGATAAAAGGGTTAGAAAAAAAGGAGATGGAGTTGAACAAGAATTGGGAGATCAAGATGAAGAGATTCCAAGTGAGTTGGTTGAATTGATACAATATCCTCAAGTTGTGAATAAGGAGTCAACAGTTGAATTTACTCACTACTCTTCTATGGAATACACAATACCTCAAATGTTGCAAGATTCACACTCACTATCACCTTTAGCAAGCCTAGTCCAAGTAAAGACAAACTTTCAATCTAACTATAGAAGAATAATAGAAAGGAATGTTAAAATAGTGAATGATAAGAGGAAACAAATAGGTGCATCAGGAGAGAGACTAGCCATAGTAGCAGATCACCAAAATGACACTTTGACATGGTATGTGATAAAACCTATAGTTCCCTATCCCTGTAGCCTTCGTGACTGGAAAGATGATGAATACCAATAGATTTCATTCAATTTGAAGAATTGGATGGAGTATACTTCTATAAATAGGCTAGGGACATGATTTACAAGGAGTTGGTACATTCCATCAAAATAGAGAAATAGATTAGATTATCGTTGGAAATATTTGCATAGTTGTGGAAGGTAGAAAAGGTTATTGTGAAAGCAAAGAAATTTATTATCAAGCATCTATAAAATAAAATCATGGATTTAAGTGTCAATCCAACTGATGAATCTCATCCAAAATCCATTTTTCCCTTAGTCTTCAATGGCATAACCTCATATCAAGTCCTCTCATACCTTCTTTGTCTCTGATTTCTCAGGGATTAGCATGAAATTATACACCAAATTTCAAAACAATAAAAAAATTACTTGACGGTATCTTGTAGGTATATCTGCAAGTTGGACTGATGGGAAGACCATTTTGTGTCCAGCTTGTTATTCTTGGATAATTTGGAATGATGGACTTGGGATTTCTAATTGTTCGATACTTAGATAAGTTGAGTCTTATACATTTTCCAGAAACTTAAAACACGAGATAACCAGATCCAAGTCTCTTAGTTCTTAGGGATTGGCATGAAATTATACACCAAATTTCAAAACAATAAAAAAAATTACTTGACAGTATCCTGTAGGTATATCTGCAAGAAACATTAGTGTGATAAAATTACCCTCTTAAGATCACCTTCACTAGCTTCCTGATCTCTATAATTTCTTAATCCAAATAATCCATGAACAAATATAAGAGTTTACATTCACCAGGATGTTTAGATATCCCTCCTATATTTTTCACATGTTTTTATATCGAAACTTTTAGCACTACAAGTGTTTGAAGTTGAAAATGACATATGAAAATGGAATCCCTTTGTTAGAAAAAAAGGAGATGGAGTTGAACAAGAATTGGGAGGAGAGGAAGATGAAGAGATTCCAAGCGAGTTGGCTGAATTGATACAATATTCTCAAGTCGTGAATAAGGAGTCAACAGTTGAATTTACTCACTACTCTCTTATGGAATACACAATACCCCGAATGTTGCAAGATTCACACTCATTATCACCTTTAGTAAGCCTAGTCCAAGTAAAGACAAACTTTCAATCTAACCGTAGAAGCATAATAGAAAGGAATTTTAAAATAGTGAATGATAAGAGGAAGCAAATAGGTGCATCTGGGAAGAGACTGGCCATAGTAGCAAATCACCAAAATGACACTTTCACATGGTATGTGATAAAACCTATAGTTCCCTATCCCTGTATCCTTAGTGACTGGAAAGATGATGAATAACAATAGATTTCATTCAATTTGAAGAACTGGATAGATTATACTTCTATAAATAGCATAGGGACATTCTTTGCAAGGAGTTGGTACATTCCATCAAAATAGAGAAATGGATTAGAATTATCATTGGAAATATTTGCTTAGTTGTGGAAGGTAGAAAAGGTTATTGTGAAAGCAAAGAAATTTATTATCAAGCATCTATAAAATAAAATCATGGATTAAGTGTTAATCCAACTAATGAATGTCATGCAAAATCCATTTTTTCGTTAGTATTCAATGACATAACCTGATATCAAGTCCTCTGGTACCTTCTCTGTCTCTGATTTCTAAGGGATTGGCATGAAATTTTACACCAAACTTCAAAACAATAAAAAAAAATTACTTGACAGTATCCTGTAGGTATATCTGCAAGCTGGACTGATGGGAAGACCAGTTTGTGTCCAGCTTGTTAATCTTGGACAATTTGGAATGATGGAATTGGGATTTCTAATTGTTGGATACTTAGATAAGTTGAGTCTTATACATTTTCCAGAAACTTAAACCACGAGATAACCAATCCAAGTCTCTGATTTCTTAGGGATTGGCATGAAATTATACACCAAATTTCAAAACAATAAAAAAAATTACTTGACAGTATCCTGTAGGTATATCTGCAAGAAACATTAGTGTGACAAAATTACCCTCTTAAGATCACCTTCACTAGCTTCCTAAATAGTCAGACACAATGGTTCTTGGAAATTTCAACTCAAAATGGGCCTCCTAAGGAAAATTAATAAAATAATATTTATTAATTTTTTATGAATAAAAGAAAAAACTACTTTTGTGCTCGTATTTTCAACCTATCTCCCTGTGTTTTTACTGAAAATTTGATCGGGATAGCTCATTGTATGCGGAATTAAATTCCGCATCCAACGAGTACCCACTAGGCATGCTTTTGACGGGCCCCGCTACCCCAAAAACAAGAAATACCTGAAAAAATGTGATGATGATGTCATCATCACATTTTTTAGGTAATTCTTGTTTTTGGGGTAGAGGGGCCCATCAAAAGCATGCCTAGTGGGTACTCGTTCGATGTAGAATTTAATTCTGCATCCAATGAGCTCTCCCGATCGAAATTTGAGTAAACACATAGGGAGATATGTGGAAAATACGAACAAAAAAAGTATTTTTTTTTTATGATACCTATCCCCAAATTTATATTAAAAAATTGTTTAAGAGGTGCTCCCTTTTTTAATTTTAAAGCATTTTGATTGGCTAATACATGATGACATGGATTTTGTATTATTTTTGGAAGGCCCATTTTAAATTGAAATTTCCTCTAATGAAATATGTTCCTTTGGATATTAATGAGGAAATTCTAAATGATTGAAAAACGTATGACAGATGATCTAGAGATCCACATGATTTATGGTTTTCAAACCTCTGAGGACTAGATGTGCACCGAAAAGTTGAAACCCCATCTGGATTACCAAAGAACCCTAAGTGCATAACTCTTTACTGCGACCCTTCCATTAAAATCATCTCCATGATGTTTTGTTAACATTATTGGCTAGGATAGAAATCGTTCCCTATCATTTTAAGGTAAGTTTGTCTTCTTTTAGAGATTTAAGCACAAGTTTCACAAGTACATTCACAGTTGAGTTAACAACCCTAGATCTACTCAAGGACTAGCACAACTGAGTAGACCACACCGATAAACTAATTCATGATAGAGAAGTACAGTGGGTGAAATTGTGAATGCCTACCGAATATCAGACTCGTCTTCATTCATATCAGGATCAGAAAATGGTAAATTTTATAGGTAGCATATTTATTTGTTTGTTGCCCTATATTGGGACACATGCAACATTGCAAACTATTCGTCGACTCAAAAAATGCAAGAAGATACAGCACAGGAGGAGGATATTTCCTACAACATCAACGTCAACTACTACAAGTGTGGTAAACAATTTATTAATGTATGATATGTAATGGCTATGAGGAGCTAGGATGTAACGGAAGTATATAATCAATCATGGCGAAGTACAGTGGGTGAATGCCTACCGAATATCAAACGAGTGTGAATCGTGTGATGGTCTGAGACTAGCAAAATTTCATGTTGATTCAGCTTCAACCTTCTACTATAAACTAGAAAAGAAATAATTTAAAGAAGATTCAAGAAACTAACCTATAAAAATCCTGCACATAGAAGAAACCTTGAGAAATTGCTTTCCACGAATCCACTTAGCCACCGTAAAGACATGATATGTAATAGAAATCAAGCTTGATGTTGAGCCTGACTATTGCACCATTATATAGGTAAAAAACATCCTCACTTGACTAAATTTATCCATGTTTTGCTCAAATATGGACCAAATCCAGTAAAAAACTTCCTCAATTGATTAAATCTCCACATTTTACTCAAATAATTGTCCAGAAACCCAATTCCCAGACGAACTATGTCCAATTTACCCCAATTGAGGTCGAAGTAAGACTAGTTTACCGAAATATCCATAAATCTCGGTGAAATACCAGATTTTTAACGTATTATCCATAAATCCTGGCGAAATACCAATTTTTCAACCTATTATCCATAAATCCGGTGAACCATCTTCATTTCTCCTCCCAAATGGAAAAATTCAGGCGATGTGGGCAAATATCTCCCCCCAATCTGAAAAATTCGGGCAAATGTGGGCAAATATCAGTATTTTCGTGGGCTAAAATTCATTTTCCAATTTTTCCCTCTTTCGGGATGAAGGCGATTTAACTTGGGCCAGCTATATATAAAATAAATAATGGGCTAATTTATTAAATAAAATAAAAACATTTTAATATAAAAATTCGTCCACTTTTTTTGGGGTACCCCTTAAAATTCGCCATTGGGCTAAAATTTGCCCTTAAAATCGTCCCTGCTAGTGAGCTCTATTCTCTACCTTCTCCTTTTGGAGCAGCTCCTCAACCCTCCTCTTACCAGATGTTAATTTGGATATCTGCAATGTAGCTTGGAGCAGGTTGGTATAGATGATATCACCTATCCCTCTGTGTAAGTGAATCATATCAGTTTGGGAACCCTCTTTGGATCTACCCTCATCTCGGCTAATTTGTTCCCTAAAATCACAACCAATTTCAACATCCATCTGCCTTGATCTCTGACAGTCACTAAGAAGGTGTCCTGGCTGGGTAATTTCCCCACTTGATCACTCAATTTCACTATTTCCCCAAAGTCCTTTTCATCGGCATCCCTATAACTGTCTAGTAGCTCTGCTTTGGACCTGTACTTTTCACATCATCTTTAGAGACACTATCGAACGTACACTCCTGAATTTCAAAGGTTGGGCCTTTGACTTTTACAGTTTTCTTTTTGCTTTTATCCTTTGCAGTTTGTACCATCCCACCCGATTTTTCAGTCTTCAACTTTGTGGGTGTTTTGGCAATGTCCCTTTGGTCTACATCCATGGCTTCTTGGTTTCTCTTTTATTTCCTTTTTTCAGACACACTAGCTAAAGGGGTGATCTGTGTGGTTGCAGTAACAATGCTAGAAAGGTTTTGCTGGGGAGAATTACCTACTGGTGTAGAGGAGGTTGAATTTTCAGGCATGTCTTTATCACACCTGGCCTCTCTAGGATACTCCATCCAGATCACTTTTTCCACCAACCTTGCCACTTCAGCATGATCGAATGGCTTGTTTTTAATGCCCTCCTCTTGTTAGAGATGATGTGATGAGGGTCATAGCTAATTGTGGCCTCCACTGAAAACCCTTTCTCCCTAAGAAAATTTTCAATCATGGGTAGAGCTGATTTGTTTTTAACGGTAAAGGGACCAACTACCCATGGAAACTTAATATCCGCGAGCTTTATGAAACTTATGAAATGTTCCTCTTCGGTTGTGATCCTTTGCTTGATCAACTCTAGTGCAAACATTCTCAATGTCAGAAACCCTAGTAGGACATACAGTTGGTGACTAAACCCATAGACCCTAATCATAGTAATGTCCATGATGAGGAACCAGTCCCCCACTCTCCTTTTAGGAGACAACTGCAACAGCTTTTTCATCTCTAGTAATACCCTCAACAACCTCTTTTGGAAAAGGACTTTATACATTGGGGCCATGAGAAAATTCATTAAATTGCAATAATCTTTACACATGTCCTCTGCTATAACCATCTCCAAGAGCTGAAGGTTGTTTTCATTGAAGCTCAAAAACATCTTCAGAAGGAGGGTTTGAAACCTAAAGGTTCTCGACTGATGAAATTTTTTCAACTGAGAATGGATGTTTTCGGCTAAGAATTCATCAAATTATAGACAGGAAGATGGTGAATACTGACTCAACGTTTCTGACACTATTTGACTTGAGCTGAGGGTGAATATCGGAATCAATAAAGTTTCAGTGACAAACTGGTTCGAGTCCATACCTAAGAACTAGATTGCTAGGGTTATCAAAGACTATTTTTCTTCGTTAAACATGTCAAAATCAATGGGGAACAAAGGGTTCAATAACTGCCTTTTCGATTTCAAACAAGTTTTTAGAAAAGATTCCTTTTGCTCAGCTAACGACCTTAAAAACAACTGGAGTATATCGTCTTCATTGTACTTGCTAGACATATGGGTAAAATTAGGAGGAATTAATAGAGTGTTTCAGACAGTGAGGGAATTCATGGGACAAAACAATTTAGACCTAGATGCATCCATTATTACACCTTCATATAGAGAATAATTATCTATGCACCTTTCTATGAATTCTGGGAAACTAAGGGTTTGTTCCATAAAGAAGTAAAAGAAATAAGAATCGAACACCCCATGGGTGTTAATTCCCTACAATTGAAGAGTTTTCAGCTTACTCTTAGCGGCTTCTATATTATCATGTAATATTATAGTGTCAAAAACCTCAGGATCATCATCTTCTAGGGATTCTTCAACACTATGAAATTCGATACCTTGAGCCTCTAAATCTTATGTTTCCTCCATGAGAAGTAGCTTAATAAAGCAGAAGATGTACCATGTTGGTCGATAGTTTAATTGGGAAGTTTGTCCATGGTGGCATTTTCTGCACAGTCTGAACCCTCGCTTTCTGATGCTCCAAAAGAATAACTGGTTTAACTCCATGTGCTGACTTTTATATTATTTTATTCCCTTATTCGACCGCGCATCTTTCCAGCTGGAGAAAACATTAGCCGTAGATTTGGGAGCTAAGAGTTTGATCCATGTGATCTCGACCGCTGGTAATTATACTATCATTTTTCCTCCCCACATCCCTTCATGCACTCTTGACTCGTGGGATTTAACCTCCTCTATCGATCTTAAACCCTTCTACCATCCCTCCATCCAAAGTAGAGACTTACTGAATTCTGACACATTCAATCGAGATTTATCTCGTGCAAGTGTAGCTAGTGGAATAGCTTCTCACCATATATTTGTCTTCGCTTTGATCCTTGTTGTTGGATATATCCTCTCGTTAACATATTTCAGGATTTTTGAAGCATTATCTCCTATGATAGTTTTAGATCGACGGAATTTATCTCCGTCACCGATCTAAACCTTTCGTGATATCGACCGTCGAAAGTTGTGGACGTTTAATTCATTTCTCCAATTTGAAACGCACTTTCTTTGTGGTACACTTAAAAATCATGGAATGGCTCTTTGTCGTTGATATACCTCAGCCATTTCTCATGACCATTGAAAAGTGCCTCATTCTCTATCAACCTCCTGACTGGAATTTCCTCTTTCCTCTTACATGACCAACACGAGGGGACTTATTCATAACTCTAGACCTTCAGCTTTGCTTCATTCAATGGGTCAGGGCCTATGCGGTTCATTCTGTTCTTATCAACTCTCATATTTATTCTTTAGGGCCTCTCCTTTGTTTTAGGAACCCATTATAGCTCCCTTGGATTCTTGTCATGAAAATTTTGTAGGATTTATTTCTTCCCTCATGGGTCCAAAACCCCTCCATCTATTTAGCACAAATCAGGTGCTAACAACATGGATACATAGTGCCAGCAATATCACTATGAGGTCCTACATTATGCTTCAAGGAATTCATAATGTCTCTTAATGCCTCTATGGTTTCTTTAGGACCAAACATGTGGTTTTATTCCCTTGAATATCATTCCTACGGAATGTTAGATTTTTTTTATAATTCAAGCTAGAATTATCTTAGGATCTTTAACTGAGATAATAACATGCACAGCAATAAACACAAGAGACAAGAGACACAAAAAAATTTCCTCGGGGAAACCATAAAGGAGAAAACCCCGTAACTTCCTTAGATATAGAATCAACACCAAAAGTAAAACCTGAAAACATAAAGATGATCTCCTGATAGCAGTAGTCTCTCTCTATGATCCCAGCTTCTTCTCTCTCACTCATACGCCCTAGTGAGTGAGTGTGTGTGTGTAATAAATAAAGAGGATCACTCTCTATTTATATTCTTTCATTCACTTAATGTCCACTTTAACATGTCAGCCTCACTTAACAATTACTTACTAGAGCCGACATCTCTAGGAGAGTCTAATAACCCTAGTGCCCCACAACTGTGGGGAATTTAACCCTTGATCAATAGGAGGATTACCCATAATGACTTTACATGACTTGTTTACATTATTGAATCTCCTGATAAAAACATCGGGGCATGACATGACTCAAATACATTACAGACACTTCTCAGAATAAACATCGGGGTAGTATACATAAGATATACAAGTGATTTCATTCCGAACTTACAAATACATCAACACGGCCTCTTAACTAGGAATGTATTCTCTTGACACAATTTATTAGCACAAGTCTTCTTCTCTGTATCATCTGGATCATCATCGAATCCTCGTCATCTTCAAGTCATCTTCATCTTCAAGTCATCTTCATCTTGATCTAGATCATCACTCGATCTGGATCATCATCACTAGATCTGGATCATCATCACTGGATCTGGATCATCACTGGATCTGGATCATCACTCGATCTGGATCATCTCTACTGGATCAACATCACTATATCTAGATCATCACTATTGTATCATCATTACTGGATCTGGATCATCACTCGATTTGGATCATCAATGGGTTATCATCACTAGTGATATCTATTGATTCTTCTCATCACAAGAAGTTCTATAGAGCCATCCCTTTCTCATGCTGGTTGTAGGCCTAGCCTCCAAGTAGGTCTTCATCTTCTTCAGCACTTATATCTAACCCAGTCAGAAAGGCTCGACCAGCACTTATATCTGACCATGGGAGGGCCCGAACTACCCCCATGTCAGAATGGCATGCCCAATAGTCACATCTGACCCTAAGAGGAACACATCCACCATCATGCCAGAATGGAACAGCCCTTACATCTGACCATGGGAGGGCTCAGCCTACCCCCATGTCAGAATGGCTCTCAGTCCCAGACTGAGGGTTCCAGGTAACTGACCAGGTGCCTCCATTCTCCCAGAGAATTGCATCATCCCTTACATCTGACCATGGGAGAGCCCAGCCTGCCCCCATGTCAGAATGTCCCAACCCTTACATATGACCATGGGAGGGCCCAGCTTGCCCCCATGTCAAAATGGCTCTCAGTCCCAGACTAAGGGTTCCTAGTAACTGACCATGTGCCTCCATTCTCCTAGAGAATGGCATCAGCCCTTATATCTGATCAAGTGGGAACGCATCCCTCAATCACATCATAATGGCCTTGCACTTATATCTGATCATGTGAGGCTGCATCCCATAGTCATATCAAAATGCCCCTCAGTCCTCGACTGAGTATTCCTGGTAACTGACCATGCACCTCCATTCAGAGAATGGCAATCAGTGCTTATATCTGATTAGGTAGGAACCAATCCTATAGTCACATCAGAATGGCTCAGCACTCATATCTGAAATGGACGGAACCAATCCTCTCACCATGACAGAATGGCTCAACCCTCACATCTAACCATGGAAGGAACCAATCCTCTCACCATGTCAGAATGTCTCATGGACTCATCACTTCCCCTTGGAGGGAACCTCGATTTGGAGAACACCAAGCTTCTCCCTAAAGTACTCAAACTTCACTCTAGCTAATGGCTTCATCAACACATTAGCTATCTATTCATCCGTTGCAACATACTGGAGCTTCACTACTCCTCTCTGCACCATATCCCTAATATAGTGATACTTGATCTCGATATGCTTCGAATTTTCATTGAACACCGGGTTCTCTGACAACTTCACACAACTCTAGTTGTCGCAATATATACAAGTTGAATCTAACTGGAGATCAAATAAGTCAGACAGTATCTTTCTCATCCATACTGCCTCACAAATAGCTGAACAAGCTGTGACATACTCTGCTTTATCTATACTTAGTGGCACACAGGATTGCTTCCTGTTAAACCAAGAGATCACACCTGATCCCATACTGAAGCAACACTCTAAAGTGTTCTTCCTATCGATGGCACTACCCAATCTGAATCAACATAACCTTCTAGGTTAATCTTCTGATTCGCTTCATACTTGAGCCCATAATCAACTATACTCTTCAGGTACCTCACTGCATGCTTTGCAACCATCAGGTGAACATGTCTCAATGTGTTCACAGCAAAGCAAATATATGTTCTCGTATTCGTTAGGTACATCAAGGAACCAATCATATGACAACAAATCATAGCATCAATCGCTTCTGATGAAGCATCACTCAATAGCTTCAGGTTTGATGCCATAGGCGTGGTCATGGCCTTGCAGTCCATCATCCCAAACCTCTTTAGGATCTCTACTGCATACTTCCCTTGTCTGAGGAATATTCCATCCGCATTATGCCACACCTCCATGCCTAGAAAATAGTGCATCATCCCCAAGTCCTTCATCTCGAACTCAGTAGCAAGTCTCCTTCTTGTAACTTTAATGACTTCCTCTTTTCTATCAGGAATAAGTCATCAACATATAAAAGGAGCATTACTGGTCTTCTGCCTTCAACCTTGAAGCAAAGTATGGAATCCGCTTTACTCTCAGTAAAGCCTAAAGTCATCAGTAAGCTATCCATCCTGTTGTACCATGTCGAACCTAGGGATCTTTTGTAGTCACTCCCTCTAAAGTGGAGCATCATACTCCCTCTGTCTTTCATACTCTATGCACTGAAACATTATGTACCGGAGTGACAAGTATATTCCTCTACTACTAATATTCTATGTATCCATCTAGGATCACTGGATACTAAGTTCCTCTATCTTGAAATTTTTCGAAAGTTCTTCTCACACCCATCTGTGAGCTTGTCATCCTCTATAGACTTTCATCTTCAACCTTGTAGCAAAGGTTCAAATATTAATCAAGCTCCTCATGTATGTGTTATCCCATGGGTGTCTTTTGATCTTGTACAAGGCCTTATTTCATTTGCACACATGATTATGCCTGTCATGTGTCTCAACTCCCACTGGTTGCAAATGTCTCCTCGTAGTCTATGCCTTCTTTTCGCGAGAAGCCTTGTGATACGAATCTTTCCTTGTATCCCACGATGTCTCCATCTACTACATGATGGAACTACAAACTTCCCTTCATGTATCGATACTACATCCTAGACATCATTCTTCTTGAACTGCTCTTCCCTTTCTTCTTGGTTACTTCTTCATAGCTGGAAGGTTCTACATCAATGATGTCGCTGCATTCATCATATTATTCTTCATCTTGAACTATCATCACTTGTTCTTCAGAACAAGTCTCATCCTTCTTTGCTTGTAGGCGATTTTATGTGATATTTCCTACAACTCAAATGCATTAGTTGTATGGTTAGAAACATTTCATAAGGCATATTCATAATGGAAAATTCTTATGCATAAATATATGATCATGCAACTATTTTAGCCAATACAACATTCATCCATATCTCACAGAAACTTTTCTAGATGCCTTCCATCTCAACCAAGACAACGTTGAGATTGTGCACTAATCCAATATGTCAGCAAATAGGTTTCATTCTAGATAAGTAGAAATGGAGAGTTGTATAGCACCATGAGTTACTTACCCATCACATTCATATTAGTAGTATATTGTCATTAATGCAAACATTCTATCATGCATAATACATCAACTGAATATAAACAAATGCATAACAAAAACAATATCATGAAATGACAATTGAATACTTATCTTTATTTGTTTCATGGGTAGACTCCTTCTTGAGCCTTTAGATTCATCATCTTCTTTATTCATAATAGCATAGTTTCTTATCCAAATGCTAAGATGGATAATAGGTTCTTCAAGAGTTGAGTTCTTCATGTTTCTCATCGCTTGAGGGATCTTCTTTGGATGGTGTGAGATTGATCTTCAGTTGCTCCCATATTCTCTTCTCTTATTATGATTCGAGCTTCTTCTTCTTCCCAGATTCTACTGAAAGTAATCACTTCCTTCTGGCACACATTCCTCGCATGAATGAATCCCATGATCCTAGGAGGCCATTCAAGGTGGCTATCACCACTTCTGCATTTTTCACTTCTTAAACTATTTTCTCAAAGTCATCTTCCGATTTATGTTCTTCCCTTCAAATAGATTGGTCAAGGAATCAACCATCTCTTTCAATGTATTTAGGGAAGACACTTGTGGTATAAGGTGATCTGTGATTGAATCAGCAATGATCTTTTTGGCCTTGACCAATTTCTTCTAGTGTAAGGCTTTTAGCCTCATCTCCCTCTGAAACTAGAACCTCTCTTCTTATGTAGGTGTCCAATTCATTTTTTTCAAAGAGATCATATACTTGCATGCTTTGAATTTTTCAACTTCAACAAGCTTATCATCAAGCTGATGTGATAGATCACATTGAAATGAGAACCTCAAATGATAATAGCAAAAGATTAGATCTTACCGATTTGAGGTGTCTGTCTTGGTTCCGGAGTTGGCTGATCTAGGGTTTGTCAGAGAAACCCTAATTTTCAAAACTTGGAATATTTTAGATCTGATTGGGTAGAAGGATATACCTCTTCAAGGTGAGCTTTCCAATGTACTCCTTTTCTGAAAACAGTGGAGGGAAACTCCCGGAACAGGAAGTCGTAGTTTTCCAATTTCTTTTACAAAAATTCCTGATATTGTTTCTATGGTATCTCCAAAATTTATTCTCCTCTATGTCTAAAAATTTTCACTAAGGTAGCCTCACCTGTCCCCATTCCAACACCATAGGTTTCAGCAGAATTGGTTTCACCAATTGGGACTTATGAGCGTTTTCCCAAGGTGACCTGATTCAGGACTGTTCAGCTTATCGAAGCTATACGGACTTCTACGTCTCACTATTTTATATTCTAGTTTTGAAACTTGGACCATAGAAATAAAATTCCATGGTATTTATAGAAAATATTGAGAAATTTCATTTGAACCTTCATATCCCGAGATATAGCAATTCTCCCCAGGTGTTCTATTTGGGGATGAATCCTGGGAGAGGCTGGAACCATAACTTGTAGGGATCATATATACTATAATATAGTGAATATGAGGCTGAAATTTGAACACATTGTACAGCAGGAGTTTATATTAGGCCTGTGAAAGTTTCAGCTCCTGACCCTTCTCCAATCCTGAGATATAGCGAATGTACCAAAACATATCAGTTTTAGTATTTTATTGTTTTTTTGGCCCGGGGTCAAACTAAGGTTTGACTTTCCTAGAGTTATACCCAGCCAAAAATATCAACCCACATCTATAAAATTCGATTTTGATGAGGAGAGAAATCCTATTTTGGGCTCACTCAAAAATTCCTCTTCTGTAAGAAGCCCTAAATTCCCGCACCAAAAACTGAAAATGCTCAGAATCGAATTCCGCTTCGACAGGAAGATGCACCCTTCAATGGAGAGTCAGCCTAACATACTTTTGTTGATGGATTGTGGAGAGAGACCCAAAAAGTAAGAAGCCATAGCTTCTGCAGCTGCACAATGTCTTCTTCTCAGGTTAGCTCTGATACCATGTTAGATTTTTTTTATCATTCAAGCTAGCATTATTTTAGGATCTTTAACTAAGAGAATAACATGCATAGCAATAAACACAAGAGACAAGAGACAGAAATAATTTTCCTCGGGGAAACCATAAAGGAGAAAACCCCACAACTTCCTGAGAGATAGAATCAGCACCAAAAGTAAAACCCGAAAACATAAAGATGATCTCCTAACAACAGTAGTCTCTCTCTCTGATCCTAGCTTCTTCTCTCTCACTCATGCACCCGAGTGAGTGAGTGTGTGTGTGATAAATAGAGAGGCTCACTCTCTATTTATATTCTTTCGTTCACTTAATGTCCACTTTAACATGTCGGCCTCACTTGACACTTACTTACTAGAGCCGACATCTCTAGGAGAGTCTAATAACCCTAGTGCCCCACAACTGTGGGGACTTTAACCCTTGATCAATAGGAGGGTTACCCACAATGACGTTACATGACTTGTTTACATTATTGAATCTCCCGATAGGAACATCGAGGCATGACATGACTCAAATATATTACAGACACTTCCCGGAATAAACATCGAGGTACAATACATAAGATATACAAGTGAATACATTCTGAAGTTACAAATACATCAACAAGGAAATGGGACACATGGATACTACTAGAACCACCTGATGACATAGATATCCACAATTGTTAGGATAATCATACCCTTACAAGGTGATGCATTTTTAGTGGAGGCAACCTTACTTTCTTTGTTTTCTAGCATGTCCAACACATCAAGATACATACATATTTTTCAAACCCACATAATGGAATTTCCATCAAGAGTCATAGGCCAATGATTCCATGTGTGGTTGGTCTCAGGATACCATGTGTGGTTGGTAGAGGAAACCTTCTTAGCCTTGGATGGATAAAGGATTTTTTAAGTTCCAAGGTATAAGTTTCTTCCACTGACCATGTTCAAGACCTCAAGGCCCCAAGATCTATATACAAAGCTCAATGGGACCCTTGAAAAGTCTTGCATGATTCTTTGAGGCCTTTTCCATGACTATAGATTCCTTAATGATTTAGTTTGGGAAGAAGGCATGGCCTTCTTCTCTAGATCATCATTCCTAAGGTCTTAAGACACCTATATACTTATCAAAACCACATAACGGTGTTAATATCCTAAATCATATGAAAATAACACCCTTAAGAGACCATCTATTATGGATTGAGCTGATATTTGTATCCTTCTATGGCTACAAGATTCCTTTAGGGCCAGAGGTTCAAGTCTCATCCCTTAACCATGTCTAAGACCTTAAGGCTCTAAGGTATAGATACCGATTCAAGGTCATGCACGGTGCTCTAGGAAAGTTTCATCAACCTAGACGCCCAATTGTTTCTTTAGGACCAAAGACATGGATGTTTTCTCTAAAGCATCATTCCCGAGGCCCTAAGACATGCATATACTACTCAATACTACATATTGGAAATGGCATAATCAATCATAGGCCGATGATACCCTTAAGAGGCCATCTCTTTTTAGCGGGGTCAATATTCTTAACCTTAGATGGATTGAAAATTGATTTAGAGCATGAGACTAAGGTCATCTCCTCTAACCATTTGTAAGGCCCCAAGTCCACAATAACTATATACATAGTGCCATATATAACCCTATGAAGCAATCAATAGTGCTTTTAGGTAGTGTTCATGACTCTAGATTCCTAAATGATTTCTTTAAGGACAAAAACATGCTCTTCTTCCATGGAACATAATTCCCAACGAATCGACACATGCACACACTACTTAACCCCACACAATAGTAAAACATCCTCAATTGTAATCCAATTATACAAATTAGGAGCTTAGGCATGGTCGGTGGAGGAATAACTCTTACCCCTATATGGCTACATGATTCCTTTAGGGGAAAAGGTTTACGTATCGTCCACTAACCATGTCGAAGGCCCAACGACCACAAGAGTAAGATACATAGTACAATGGATACCCCTATGAATTCATGCATGGTGCTTTGAGGAATTATAATTCATGGGTTATAACCATGTCCATGTACAAGGCCCTAGTACCCATACCTATTTCTAAAAAACTTCTATTGGGACACATATCGCAATTTAAGGGAAAACATGCCAACGAAAGGTATTATACACTGAGACATTATTATTGGCCTTGCATTTTTAGAGCTTCATTTAGGGGATAAGGATTAGGTTTCCTCCTTTGACAATGTCGAGGCCCCTCAACTCATATTTAATTCTTAGAACCTCCTAAAGGTGATGGAATTCTCTCTCTCAGGACAATGATATCCTAGGCTAGTGATGTGTGTTTCCTTAAAATATTGTTCATGGCTCTAGATACCTCAAAGCTTTCTTTAGGTCACAAGGCATGTGATTTATTTTTTAATTATGCAAATATCCTTAAGACCCTTAACTATTATTCCAAACCATCTAATCATATAAACATCCCTACTCAAACACTAAAGATGATCTCAAGAATCGATGTGTGTTTGTTCAAGTTGTTCTTCTTGGCCATGGGTTTTTAAAAATTACTTTCAGGGATTAAGGCTCAATTTTTCTCCCTCTAGCATGTCTAGGACACCCAAGACCCATAACTGGTTCTCAAAAAATTATAATGGCACTAATATCCCCGCTTAGATGAATAATGTGTTATTGGTAGGTCATGTGTTGTGGTTGTAGGCATTGTTCTTAGCCAAATATGCCTAAAATTTCCTTTAGGACCTCAGTCCCACTCTTTTTCTCCCAACCATGTCCAAGGTGTTGACACCTATAATTAGTCTTAAAATTCTCTTTGTGCCATAAAACCCCCACATAGAGGCCAAAAATAACGTGGAAATGTCTATTGTAGTTGTTCAACATGCCATTCTTGGCTATAGATACGTAGAATATTCCTTTAGGTCCTAAGGCCCAGTTTCCATTCATTAACCATGTCTAGGGACCCAAGACCCATATGTAATGCTCAAAAGCTTCTTAAGAGTGGCCATATTCTGATTAGAAGGACAAATATCCCCTTGAGAGGTCATATTTGGTGGTTGGAGACATCATCGCTATACCTTTAGGCCTAAAATTTTCCTATATATCCCAATGCATGAGATTCCTACACCAACCATGGTTAATACCTCAACACCTAAAACTACTACTCAAAAACTCCTAATGGTGCCCATATATTCACTTGGTGTCCAGGAATACACTCAATATATCATGTTTTATGTTTCAACGTGATGTTGTTGGACCTACCTACCCATATCCCAGCTTCGAGGAAAATGACACTCTCAGGAGATTGAGTACGATGGTTGAAGGTCTTGTTATTGTAGTAAGATACCTAAAATATTGTTTTAGATACTAAGAAATAGTTTCCTCTCTTATCCATGTCTATGGTCCCATGACCCATCCTACATAAAGGCCATGTGTGGTATTTTAACGGTTTATTCCTAGCCCTTGAGTTTCAAAGGATAAATTTTAGGAATAAGGATAATGTTTCATCACTTTATCTAGGTTTAGTCCTCAATACTTACACATAGTTCTCAAAAAAACCATAACGGTTCCAATATGAACTATTGAAGGTGAAGGATCCCCTTGAGAGGCCAATTGTGTTGGTTCAAGACATTATTATTAGCATTGGAAGCTCAAAATATCCCTTTAGTGCCTAAGGCCTAGGTTTCCTCCATCCACAATGTTCAAGGCCTTATGAACAATACCTTATGCTAAAAAAATTATAATGCTATCCACATCACCAATCCGAGGTGAAATATCCCCTTGAGAGGTCATACGTTTTATCTCAAGGAATCATTCTTAGGACTATATTCAATTAATATCCATTTAGTGCATTAGGATCATGCATTGTCTACCAACCATGTCCAAGGCCCCAAGATACATACTTTGGTCATGTATATGCTCAACAAGTTTATGTGTGGTTGTGATCTAGGAGGATATTGGTAGCCACCCACCTATTCCACTTGGACCCCCACCATAGTTTCTTTCAGTTTTCCAGTTTCCTTAATTGTAGCACAATTTACTATTTTTGGCAGTTTTCGGGTCCTAAACTTCCGTAGCCGTTTTGAGGCCGTAAACGATGTTTTTTCAGCATTGAATGGTTGAGAAAACATGAGTCTATTTTGGACTTGATATCTACAGTTTAAGGATGTAGTCCTTAAATAGATCTTTCTAACGATGTATCATGCACATGAAACGGAGGTAGTATGCTAAAGTTACGACCCCAAGAAATTGATGTACCAAGTTACCCAACAGGGTCCACATTCTGGCGTTTCACCTCCTAGGGTTAGGTTTTTGGATGTGTAGGGTTTCCATTGTTTCTCAATAATATATAGGCCTTTGAGCCTCATTGTAACACAGAGTTCAGAGGCATGTAGCCACCACATCTCTTCTCAGAGATAAGCTACCGGCACTCTAGCTAGTTTATTTCCATTCTGTATGTAAACCAGTTTCAATTATTGATTAATGAAATGAAGTGTTATTTCCACTGCATATTTGTTTCTATGTTTATTTGTGTATTCTATTGTGTTCCTGCATAAATCCGGATCAGTGGTATCAGAGGAATGTGCTCTTTCTCGATCCTTCTTTGCATGCCCCCAACGAGGGTGGGGTATAAAGAGTTAGGGCTCGATCTAGTTGAACCTTTGCAAGATTATCCTTGCAAATCCCAACGACCACCCATAGGGGATGAAAATAAAGATGAGGGCATAGAATATCCTATCAAAATGTTGCTCGAGGAGGCCCTTGAAAAAAAAAGGAACGCGATGATGGATAACTTCACCCAGATCCTTCAACGACTTCCCATTAGTGGCGCATCTGCATCTAGCAGCTACTCTGGAGGCACAACCCCTTTTAAGGTACAAGTAAACTTTGACATTCCCATATTTGATGGCCGAACAGATGCAGACATTATAGATAGATGTTTGAATCTATTAGAAGGATATTTCTCGGTTCATGACTTTTTTGACCGGGAAAATATTACTTTTTCTCTACTCAAAGCCACCCCCCATGTCAAGGACTGGTGGGAAACCTACGGTGAGAGAAAGGACAAGGAGGAACCCTCTCTATTCTCGGTCGTACCCACTTGGAATTCTTTTCAATATGCCATAAAGGGATAATATTATCTGGTTGGGAGCTATGAGGACAAGTACATACAATGGACTACGCTGTGGCAGTAAAGAGATCAAGATGTGCATGAGCTGACGAATTTGTTCCATACCCTACGCACCAAGTTGGGTATCAAAGATTCAGAGAAACATTTGGTGCTAAAGTACCACAGTTTTCTACACAGATACATTCAGGAGGAAATGGAGTTCCTCGACATCTCCTCGCTTGGTACGACATATCGATATGCTGCCAAAACTGAGCAAAAATTCAAACAGAAAAAGTGAGACTTTGGATTTGCAAATCAGAAGCAAGGGAAAGGTGCCCTCAAACTGCAGAACCAAGGACACAGCTAAGGCATGGAAACTCAAGAAAACTTGCCAAAGCCACAAGCAAAGAGAAACACTACAAAGCCGAAGAAGGAAGCGGGAAAGTGGTGCGAGTTCCATAAGAGCCCCACTCACAACACAAGTGAGTGTTGGGCCAAGCAGTCACTAGTGGCCAAGATAAAGGATTCTAAATCAGATGCATACTCTGACACTAAATCAGAACCCAAGAAGGGGAATGACAGAGGGAAGAATATTATCGATGCAAATCCCAACGCCTTTGTTGCCACCATGAAGATCCAAAAGGAAGAACCAGAAGATTCAGAGGAGGAGGAGCATCTTTTCCACTCCCAGATGTGGGTAAAGGGTTCCCCGCTATAGTTCATTGTCAACAGTGGGAGCCAAAAGAACTTGATTTCAACAGAGGTCATGAAGCGGTTGGGTTTTCCGACCATAGCACACCCCCAGCCATACACCATCAGGTGGCTTCACCAAGGATGAGATCTCCGCGTCAGCCACCAGTGCCACCTCCCCTACAGCATCAAGCCCTTCACCGATGAGGTGTTATGTGATATTGCTCCTCTTGATGTTTGTGATGTATTATAAGGCCAACCATACTTATGGAAGTGACATGTTGTGTATGAGTCCCGGCCTCGCGCTGTTATTATTACGTTGGGAAATAATTTGCACAGGATACCAGAGGTACCACCTCCCGTTGCTATCTCTTTGCTTACTACAAAACAATGCAGTAAGCTCATTTCCAAAACTAGGAAGTTTGTTTTCTTGATGATCTCCCCTTAGGGAAAGAAGAATATCATGGCCACAACCTCTAGACATGGCCCCTCCGCACGACAACATCAAATGGACAAGGTCATGGAGGAGTACCGAAACATATTCACCTCACCCACTGGGGTGCCTCTCCATTGTCAAGCCAAGCACCCCATCGATCTGACCCTAGGTGCGCCGCTTCCGAATGGAAAAATCTATCGACGCTCTGTTCTAGAGAATGATGAAATAAAGAAGCAAATTCAGGAGCTTCTGCAAAAGGGTCACATCCGACCAAGTTCATCGCCCTGTGGGAGCCCGATCGTGTTGGTACAGAAGAAGGATGGGACTTGGAGACTCTGTATTGACTACCGGGCGCTGAACAAGATCACTGTCCAGAATAGGTACCCAATCCCATGGATTGATGACCTTCTGGACTAGCTTAAAGGGGTGAAATATTTTAGCAAGATCGACTTAAAGTCCGGGTATCACCAGGTACCGATCGAACTGACAGATGTGTGGAAGACTACCTTCAAAGCCAAGGAGGGCCTTTTTTAATGATTGGTCATGCCTTTCGGGCTGACGAATGCTCCTTAAACCTTCATGAGACTGATGGACGACATCTTGCATCCATTCACCAACTCATTTGTAGTAGTGTACTTGGATGGCATCATGATATTCAGCTAAACTTGGGAAGAGCACCTCCACCACATCCGACAGGTCCTCCAAACACTGTGGCAACACAAGTTGTGTGCCAATTTGGACAAGTGCACTTTTGGCATGACCCAGGTTCAGTATCTGGGATACATTATTGATGAGTGTGGGGTACATGTGGATCCAACCAAGATCCAAGTCATTCGGGATTGGCCAGCTCCAACTACTCTAACAGAGCTTCGCAAATTTCTGGGCCTTGCTGTTTTCTACCACAGATTCATGTTGGGATTCTCTCATATTACTTGGCCCTTGAGTCAAGTCACCAAGGGAGGAGCAAAAGAAAAATTATTTTGGTCAAAAAATCAACAGAATGCATTTGCAGAATTGAAACATCGCCTCTGTTGTGCCCCAGTGCTCACATTACCATACTTGCAACAACCATTTGAGATCGAGACAGATGCCTCTGACTATGCTATTGGGGCAGTCCTTACTCAAAAAGGGAATCTAGTTGCATATCACAGTGAGACACTATGATTCCGAAATAGTCCACAAATATCCCACTTATGACAAAGAGATGTATTCCATTATACAGGCTTGCCGACAATGGAAGAATTACATTTTGGGGAAGGAAACGATCATCCACACAGACCATCGACCCCTGCAGTTCATACAGACATAAGGAAAGTTACAGAATGATCACCATTAGAAGTGGTCCACATATCTACAATAGTTTCATTTGAACATCAAGTACATGAAGGGAAGCACCAATAATGTTGTAGACTGCCTCAGTCGACCACCAAGTGGCGATAACCACCGTGCTCAACTCTTGTGGGCACGACACTTCTGATTGGTCACTTCTCTATAAGAGTGATCCAGAATTCAGCCACACATACCAGAAACTCTTGGAGGGAAACCAAGTTCCAAAATTTCACCTCTACGATGTACTACTATGTCACATGGGACACCTTTGTGTTCCTTCAAGCGAGCATGCCAAGATGATTTGAGAAGTGCACTATAGTCGGGTCGCTGGGCATTTCGGGGTCAAGAAAATAGTGGCAGTACTGCAGAAGTATTTTTATTGGCTGAACCTTTGACAGGATGTGGAGAAGAACATCCAATCCTGCAATGCCTACGCCATTTCCAAACCATCCATCAAGAAGCAAGGCCTCTATACTCCATTGCCTACCCCTAGTCGACCTTGGGAATCCATCTCCATGGATTACATGTTGGGCCTTCCTTCTACTAAGTATGGCAATGACTGTGTGTTTGTGGTCGTTGACAGATTCTCAAAGATGGCCATAATGGCGGCCTGCAAGAAGAATATCACAACAGAAGCCACTACCAAACTCTTCTTTGAACGAGTGTGGGTACACACTGGGATCCCACAGTCTATAATCTCAGATCAGGACAACAGGTTCCTTAGTACATTCTGGTATAGCCTATGGTCAATTCTAGACACGAAGTTCACAAAGTCCACAACTTTCCATCCCTAGACTGATGGCCAAAAATAGGTCATCAACAAGATGATCGTACACATTTTGCGCATGTACAACTCAAAGCATCCACTCACATGGGATGAGAGCCTCCCCTATGTACAACACAGTTATAACCAGGCCCTCCGCAGTTCAACCAACCACAACCCCTTTCAGGTGGGCTTGGGATTCTAGCCACTATGTCCCATTGATGTAGCCATGCCATTTGCAGCTACTTAGGATGATTCAGCTCATATCCAGTATAAAGTTTCCAAGGCGAACAACTTCATTGAGTGCATTCAGCACATTCACCAACAAGTTCATGACATATTAGATAGATCCAATGCTAAGTACAAGCAACGACATGATCAGCATCGGGTACAACACAAATTCCAGGTGGGCGACAAAGTGTGGCTACATTTGCAGAAGGAGCGCCTCACTGGACCCCACCGCAAGCTTCGCCTTCTCCGATATGGGCCATACACCATCACTAAGGATGTCGAGGACAATGCCTTCGAGCTCAGTATTCCACCATTCCTTGGTTTGCACCCAATGTTCAATGTGGACCGCTTTCGGCCCTAGTTTCCACCTCTACTGGACACATCAGACATGGCAGAACAACTCACACCAACAGAGTTAAACCCCGACTGCATGGAACAAGACACAATTGATTGAATTATGGACACACAGATCAAGAACACCTGCCAACAGAAAATAAAGCTATATTGAGTTGTCAAAGCAGGCCAACTCCTTCACCAGGGAAATTGGCTCACCAAGGATCAAGTTCAGTAGAAGTTTCCTCATCTCATGAAGGAACTCAACGCAATGGGGACCATTGCTTCCTAAGGGGGGAGGAATGATCCAGGAGGATATTGGTAGCCACCCACCTATTGCACTTGGATCCCCACCATTGTTTCTTTCATTTTTCGAGTTTCCTTAATTGTAGCACAATTTACTATTTTTGGCAGTTTTTGGGTCCTAAACTTCTGGAGCCGTTTTGAGGCGCTAAACGATGTTTTTTGGCATTGAATGGTCGGGCAAATATGAGTCTGTTTTGGACTTGATATTTGTTATTTAAGGATGTAGTCCTTAAATATATCTTTCTAACAATGTATCATGCACGTCAAACAGAGGTAGTATGCTAAAGTTACGACCCCGAGAAATTGATGTACCAAGTTACCCAATGGGGCCCACATTCTGGCGTTTCACCTCCCAGGGTTAGGTTTTTGGATGTATAGGGTTTCCATTGTTTCTCAATAATATATAGGCCTTCGAGCCTCATTGTAACAGAGATTTCAGAGGCATGTAGCCGCCACATCTCTTCTCTGAGATAAGCTACCAGCACTCTAGCTAGTTTATTTCCATTCTGTATGTAAATCAATTCCAGTTATTGATTAATGAAATGAAGTGTTATTTTTGTTGCATATTTGTTTCTATGGTTATTTGTGTATTCTATTGCGTTCCTGCATAAATCCAGATCAGGTTGATTAATGCATTGTTCTTCAACCTAAATGCATATAACTTTACTTTATATAATAAGTCCTAGTTTTACTTCCTTAGTCATGTTCAAGGCATATAAACTCAGACTTAGTATCCAAAATGTTTTGATGGCACTTGTATCACCACTTGAAGGAGGGGATAATCTTTAAAGGTATTAGGTGGTGGTTTAAGGTATTGTTGATGGCCATGAGTACCTAGTACTCAAAATATCTCAATGGCTCCCTTAGCCCCACTCAATTGAAAACGGTACCCTTGAGAGGTGCTATGTTGTAGCTTGAGTTGTTTCTCTAAGCCGTAGATAACTATAAGCTTCCTTTATTGCCTAAGTTTTAGGATTTCTCCACCAACCTTGGACTCAACTCCAAGACCCATACACAATATTGAACAACTTCTTAATCTCATCAACATCCCACTATTAGGTAAAGGGTAGCTTTCAAAGGTCATTTGTTGTGGGATGAGGTGTTGTTCTTGGCCCTATATACATAAGAGTTTCTTTTAGGGTGTAAAACCAATATTTTATATGTATACCATGTTCATAATCCTTAGACCCATATATACTATTCAAATCCTTCTAATGTAATTAATAGCTCCGCTAAGAGGTGAAAGATTCCCTTGACAAGTCATGCTTGGTGATTCAATCCATTGATATGGGCCTTAGGTGTATAGAATGTGCCTTTAGGGCCTAAGGCCTAAGTTTCCTCCAATGACCATGATGTTAAAGGCATTAAGACCCATGTCTATTGCTTAGTTTCTCCTAATGGAATTGGTATCTCAACTCATGTGTCAAGGATACCATCTACTGGTCTTGTATACTCATATGGAGTGTCTTTCTTAATCACATAATCCTAGATAGTTCCTTTAGGATCTAAAGTTCAAGTTTCCTCCCTTTTCCAATTCTAGGGCCCCAAGACCCATACATATTCCTAAAATCCTTCCAAACTCCACCCATATCCCTATTCTAAGGCCAAGGATCCCCTTTAGAACTCATGTCTTGTGGTTGGAGGTGTCTACATCTCTATTAGCCTTGAATCCCTAAATGCATCATTTAGTTCCTAAGGCTTGGTTTCCTCCCTTGGCCATGTAAATGACTCCTAATCCCATATCTAATTATCAAAATTTTCTAATAGTAGTGATATCCACACACATAGGCTAAGAATACTCTCACAAATCCATGAATAGTGGGTTGAGGTGCTTTTATTGGGCATTTATGTTTAGAAGATTCCTATAAGACTTAAGGTAGAAATTTTCACCCTTGACCATGCCTAGGGCCCTAAGACCCTACATAATGCTCAAATCTTCTTAATAGAACTAATACTCACTAAAATATTTGATAGTTAATTATCACTATTAATAAAAAAATTATCATTCAAAAATTAAATTTCAATTCAAAATACTTTTATCACTATTTTTATAATCTTAATAAATTAAAATTGATTATCATTTATCATCTTTCAATAATAATTTTGTAAAATGCATTTTTTTTGAAGTGACAATAATACAAAAAGTAAACAGTTGAATCATATATGTATATCTCGGTGGGTTAGCTCAAGTGGTCGAGTGTTGTAAGTTGTGAGCATAATGTCTCTGGGTCAAATCCTAATTACTTGTTAATTTGCTTTATGGTTGGCCCAAACCGTCATAATTAAAATTTATTTGTAAATGAATGTAGCATGCCATTTCCATTAAAATTAACACATACTATCACCACTATAATGTAAGTGGTGCTAATGTCCCCATATTAACATCACATAATATAAGCGGGGCTAACTTGTGGTGCTAAAGATGAATGATTAAAACCTAATAATGATACTAATGTCCATTAATAAATTTAATAAGCACAACATAAAAAATTCAATTGAATAATCAAAGTTCAATTTAAATATTTTTTATTGCTAATTTATAATATTAATAATTAAAAAATGGTTATTTTTATTGTCTCTCAATCTTTAGCGTACTAATGAGTATTTATTTTTTAAATAATATTAAAAATGAATAATTAAATTGAATTGAATCATGTGAATTTATTTGTTTAAATAATGTAAAAATAAGAAATTGAATTTTTTTGGATTGTGATGCAAAAACTCATAAATTAATATTGATAATTTATTTGAATGAAAAAATTACAAATAATTAAATTAAATTATTTATAAATAATTATGTGTGAAATGGTTGTGTTTATGGTGAAAATCCTTATAAAAAATCATACATGAACATGCCCATGTGACAAATAATTATTATCACCACTTTAAGATACTTGTCAACATGACATTTCTCTTAATATGCATGAGTAAAATCATAATTTCAATAAAGATTAACACCATTTTAACACCACAAAATGTAAGTGGTGCTAATACCACCACCTTAACACCACAAAATTCAAATGGTGCTAATACCACCACCTTAACACCATAAAATTGTAAATGGTGCTAATAGCACCACTTTAACACTATAAACTATAAGTGGTGCTAACTTGTGGTGCTAATAGCACCACTTTAAGACCATTAACTATATGTAGTGCTAAAAGATGGATTTTCTTGTCGTGTATTTATTGACACTGACCATGTTACACGATTACATCCCATAACATGTATAGCTATGTTATAGCTATGTTATGCTACTAAAAAGTATATTTAGGTACATAAATATAAGAGTTGTTTAAACTGAAAAAGTATATTCATGACCTAAATATAGGAGTTGTTTAAACTGAAAAGGTAAATTCATGTAAATAAATATAGGAGTTGTTTAAATTCCAGAAGATATGCAATTTTTATATGGTTGAAAATGCAATTTTTATGATTAGAACTGTAATTTTGATTATAGAAATAGATTCAATCTTAAATTACTTAGAAAAAAATTATCATTTAAATACTCAAACTAACAATAAATTTTGACTTAGAAGTTATGAGTACCGAAATGAAATCAATTCAGTTCATTTATCATTTAATTACTCAAACTGACAGTGATGGATTTTCTTGTCATGGATTTATTGACACTCACCATGTTACACGATTATATCCCATAACATGTATAGCTATGTTATGCTACTAAAAAGTATATTTAGGTACATAAATATAAGAGTCGTTTAAACTGAAAAAGTATATTCATGACCTAAATATAGGAGTTGTTTAAACTGAAAAGGTAAATTCATGTAAATAAATATAGGAGTTGTTTAAATTCCAGAAGATATGCAATTTTTATATGGTTGAAAATGCAATTTTTATGATTAGAACTGTAATTTTGATTATAGAAATAGATTCAACCTTAAATTACTTAGAAAAAAATTATCATTTAAATACTCAAACTAACAATAAATTTTGACTTAGAAGTTATAAGTACCGAAATCAAATCAATTCAGTTCATTTATCATTTAATTACTCAAACTGACATTGATGGATTTTCTTGTCGTGTATTTATTGACACTGACCATGTTACACGATTATATCCCATAACATGCATAGCTATGTTATGCTACTAAAAAGTATATTTAGGTACATAAATATAAGAGTTGTTTAAACTGAAAAAGTATATTCATGACCTAAATATAGGAGTTGTTTAAACTGAAAAGGTAAATTCATGTAAATAAATATACGAGTTGTTTAAATTCCAGAAGATATGCAATTTTTATATGGTTGAAGATGCAATTGCAGGCAGAACTAAGAACAGTGCCAGTCTGCCAGATGAAGATATTTACTGAGGTAGGTGTCGTTGCAGATATTTATTGACTCTGCCCTTGTTACAGAATTACAGGTGGATGTTGGTGAGTTCCGGCGTTCCATGCACATTCATGTCTGTTCGCCCTAGAAGGCTCCGCACATGGAGCGAAAAAACCCTACCCTGTTCTCTAAGCCGGATGACGTCATAAGGGTTAGAATCATTTGTTTGTGGACATGAGATAAACCTGGATTGAAGCTGTTGTGAAAAAAATTGAAATTTTAACAATGATATGTAAACTTAAACTTAATAAAAGATTAAATTAAATCAAATTACACATAGTTGTCAGAAAACCTCTGATAGGCTGAGGCTGCTTTGTTTTGAAGCAGAGTCCTCATCATGGCCCTTTGGCTGGGCGCATTTTAACATCATGTGAGGAGGGTAACTAATATCCCATAACATGTGTATAGCATACATGCTACGTTACGAAAAGGTATATTTAGGAGTTGTTTAAACAAGTATAAATATAGGAGTTGTTTAAATTGAAAAGGTATATTAATGTATTATGTTTAAATTCTAGAGGATTTGTATTTTTTTTAGTTGACTTAAATTTGGTAATATAATTTGTTGTTGAAAATGCAAATTTTATGGTTGAAATTGTATTTTTTTATTATAAAAATTGATTTAACCTTAAATTACTTCAGAAAATCTTTATCATTAAATTACAACTGTTACTGAAAATTTGAACAAATTTTGACAGATTAAAAAATATATAGGATAACTAAAAATTTGAACAGTTTTTGTGAAATTAAAAAATATACCGGATTTCAAAGTGCTAATAGGCCTAGGCCTCCCAAGCCATAAGGAGGACATGCTATTTATGGGCAGCTTCTTTCATTTTTTGCAGTGCATCGGCACAATCTGAGCAAAGCTGCTGCGGATCTGGAACCACGTCCTCGGAGACCAAGGCTACGAGCTTCCCCTTCCCACCGTAGCTTATGAAATGCATCACTATCGACTGCAGCCTCTTCCACATTCATTCATTCATTAGCTCACAACATGTCTTCACAAACTATAGAGTAAATCAAACAAGAGCAGATAAAACTCACAGTATGGTTTACGTATGCGGTGGGAATAATGTGAGTCACATGATTGTCACAGAATTCAATGTCCTCTGACGGCCCAATCACGTTCGAGAAACCTAACGTTGTACTCGTATTTAACTTGTTGGCCATGTACTCCACCAACTATCATTCCAAATATTGTTCGATGAATCTCATGTATATCCAATAAGATCAATATCATGTGAAGGAATTATATAGAGAGAGAGGTTGGAGGAATACCTTGGTTGCCATGGATGTGGAGATGAGAAATGTGAAGGCAGACTCGAAAGAAAACTTTTTAATCCTTGACGTACTTGTTGTTGCTCTACAGTATTCCAAGGGATCTTCGTAGTGAACCATCGGTAACGGGAACAACCAAAACCCTAGTTTGTTACCCCACAAAACTTGCGTTGGGTTTTTCATATTGCTATCAAGATTCTGTCACCAAGAGCCAAACAAATAATTAATGTATATATCTCTTACCCTGTGGATCTGAAATATAAAATAGGGTTACCTTGAGCACCTGAGACGGCCGCGTATTAACTGCAACGAATGCGCGAGCACGCGAGTTTGATGGCAGACAATATTCACGATCTGCACTTTCCTCAACATTTCCGCCTGTTTTCGCTGCAACTTCGGGATTCCGTAAAATAATCGAAACAAATAACAAATCTGAGTTGTGGCTCGTGTATGAAATTGGCAGAGATATCCTAAAAGCACAAAATAGATGGGTACGATTATGAAAATTATAGAAATTAAATACACGATGCAACGTACTTGTAGCATTGTGTCTGACCGTTGGATCTTGAACAGCTTAAGATCCAACGATCATCAAGATTACTGCAATGGCAGTAAATGCTCTGCAGCTCAATGGATAACTCTTGCCCCTTTGTGGCTACTGAAATAATGCACAAGTCCCGCAGAAATGGCTTCCATCATAACATCATTCACAGTCTACAACGATAAATGTTAACCCATTAGTGTCTGTATCCACTTTAAAAAACTTGCACTTGCGTGCAAATATGAGGAAATTTGTACGCTTCACCTACTCCGTTGACAGCCTTCTTGACCGAGAATATATCCACCATATCGAGAGTGACGTGAGCCAGGCGCTTTGAGTTACAAATTGGCGTCTTGGTAGCGGCTTCTCTCAAAGGATTCAGATCCTTTTTCCATAAAATAGTGGCAGCATAATCGAGGACAGTTAAAAATGTGAACCAAAATGCTGCAAGCCAACTGTGAACAGACCTAAGAGTGCTTGATATTTCTTTGTGACTGGACTTGTTATGTTCTGGAATAGTTGGTAGGCATTTGGGATCAGAGGCATTGCGTGTGGAGTTAACAATAAGAGACAACAGAGACACGCAATCTCCTAGACAGTGATGGATTCTGAAGACAATGCTAGCTGCTGCCTCACCTGAACTTGCATTCAAGACATGGACTTCCCACAGAGGTCTGGATGCATTCAATGGAGGAGCAGTTGCAAGAGAAGCTGTGTATTCATTCACAAAGTCTGGATTCCTTGTAAAGGAAGGATCAAGGAAGGGGACAATCACATGGTCGTTTATCTCTACCTCTCGTAGAGACCACTTCAAACGATTGTGCCCGTCCCTTATCTGCAACCAAAAAGCATATCAGAACATTACTTTCATATGAAACTAACTGTAATATATGAAAAAAGACAATACAAGAACATGGGAATGTAAAACTCTTCACTAGATCTGCATTTCAGAACATTCCTTTGAGATGAAACTAACTGTAACATATGAAAAAACAACACATGACCATGGAATATACAACTCTTCACTAGATCTGCATTTTAACAAAAAAAATGGGAAGGGATACTGACTAAAATGCTTGAAAATCTCTGGTGTTGCGCTAGAGTATTAAGAAGTGATATTTTGAAGGACACAACGTCAATATATTTCTGAAATCCCACAATGATAAAGATATAACTATGAAATAATCTCCGTGTGGTCAGGCAGGCGAGTGGACTGAGTGGTTCTTCATATGATCGTTTTTCATCTGGTAGCTTAGGCTTAACCTGGGGTGTGGACAAGTAGTTTAAAGTGCCTTCCCCGCCTGTTGTTTTCTTGACAACAATCTCTCTGAGCTGAGGATGCTGCATCATGTTGGCATTATCGGAAACATTGCTCATCTGATCAGTATTTCTCATCGTGTAGTGGAGGTTGATCAATTGGATTAGGGTTGAACGAACTACCTAATGATGGAATCGCTCTCGATCCAATTCTTACAAAGCTTCCTGATTATATAGGAGGAGCTTGGAGGCACAATGTTTAAGATGTTTCTTAGAGAACTGATACAGTCTGCAACTATCTTTTAGCCTCAAAATCCGGGGATTTGTACTTTGGTAGGGCTAGTGAAAATCACAATTAACTGCCCAACTCATTTAATTGAGACATAAACATCCTTTTAAAGGATCTAACTGCCCAACTGACTCATTTGATAGACACATAAAGATACTTTTAAAGGATCTATAGAGACATAAAGTAGTTCTTTCGAGGCACAATGTTTAAGATGTTCTTAAGAGTTCCATCCAGCTGCAACTATCTTCTTAGCCTCCTCGTGAGAAGAAGCAAATATTTCATTACAAACTAATAAAAAAACACAACTAACTACCTACTACAAACTAATAAAAAATCACAACCCACTACCCACCATTAAGCCACCAACTCATTCATTCAAGAGAGACATAAATTAGTCCTAATAAAAAATCACAACTAACTACCTACAATTAAGCCACCAACTCATTCATTCAAGAGACACATAACCAATCATTCATTCAAGAGACACATAAATTAGTCCTTAGAGACATAAAAGTCCTTTTAAACTTACAAGCAAGTGTTTCTTTAGGGATTTGTACCTTAGTAGGGCTAACGAAAATCACGCTACCTATCCACCCTTAAACCACCGAATCATTCAATAGAAACGTTAAGGTCCTTTTAAAGGATATATATAGAGACATAAAGGTACTTTTAAAGGATATATAGAGAGATATAAAGGTAATGTTAAAGGATATATAGAGACATAAAGGTACTTTTAAAATATCCACCATGGTATTTGCATTAATTTGCAATACCCAAAGAAGTTTTGGATGGGAGTTGAAGATTCCATATTTAGTATTTTGGCTTTTGCATTAAAGATGGTTGATTAAAGATGGTTGTTGAAGATTTAAGATTTAGTATTTTTGGCTGGAGTATAAATTTATTTTGCAGTTTAAATTATACATGATATATTAGTAATGGTAAATAATATAAAGGATATTAATATTTGACTTTATATGTGATTGGTTAGAATGGAGAGCTTATGATGGCAAGGGCATTAGGATTGGACAAGATCCATGGATAGACGGAACACGGAAACACTCGCTTTCTCTAGCTCTAGTAGAGTATCTCAAGGACCTGAGATATATCTATCTTGCCCAAGTACATGATTATGTGAACAACACCCCTCACTCACCAAAGTGGTTATCACTGGAGCATTTCGACATTCTTGACCATGATTTTTGTCTTGCATGGGATAAATATGTGCAAGCATTGAAAGCTTCCTTTATTCATCTCTCGGGCCAGCATGATGAGCTTCTATGGTCTCAAAATTCTGAAGGTGGAGTTTACGCCCAAAAACATGGATATTTAGTAGTGAGATCTCTTGAAGTACCTCATGGACTCCTCTGGTGGCACTTGATTATTTGGAAGCTTAATTGTCCTTTGAAGCGCAAGATTTTTCTTTGGATGGTATTTTCTAAGGGCATTCTTGTATGGTATTTCCTTATGCATAAAATATGCGAAGGTCCTGGAAGATGTCCACTATGTTGTGTCTCGTCCAAAAGCATTGATTACTTATTTTTGCACTACAGTTTATTTTCTCAAGTCTGGGATCAACTTCGATATATATCTGGTACCCTATTGACATGGAAAGGAACAAATATTCTTGATGCCTTCTTTGCTAGGAGCCTCAATCCCATCAACAGATCCATCAAATCCCTCCTCGCTCCCATCCTCTATAAGATTTGGTCAGCCATGAATCGATCTATTTTTTAGAATAAGTCTACATCTCCTCTCATTTGTGCCACCAAAGGGTATGCGACTTTAAAGCTCTTCTGTTATTCATGGATCATTCCATTTGTACGATTAATAATCCATGTATCGACCTCTCCATCCCATGGATTTTTTTTTATCATGTTGTATAACATCATCCTCTAATGGAAGGGTTGGGAGATCTCTTCATATCTTGGAGTTTCATTACTTCACTTTGTTTCTAGTCTAGGAAATGTATCAAACAATATAACATAATTTATTTCCCTTCAACTTTGCATCTCTATAGTTGTTCAAATCCAAATTCAACATATTCGGGATCAAAGTTGTTTTTTTATTACTTCAAGAATCAATCTCGATCCATTAATCTTCTCCTTTATCCTAATTGCGATGCCATTGTTAGGATGTTGTGTTTCTTTCATCTTGTGTCCTTTCAACATATATATAGGAAGAAAAATCATGAGGCTGATCTTTTATCAAACAGAGGCCTTTCACAGGAGGATGGTATATGGCACACATGGGAATACTAGGAGATGGAGATGGTGGAGATTGCTTGAGAAATCTTCTTAAGATCCTAATCTTGGCATAATTTTTTTATCACTCTCGTGGACATATGATTCTTTGTCAACGTTACAACTAGTTTACGCTGCTTTCATAGCATTTTGTCAATTTATGGAATATTAGTTGGAACTATTTTATTTACAGTTGATTACATCTCACGATGTATCTATGTTTTATGCCAACATGGCCATATGAAAGATCTAGTATTGGACCTATGTAAATCATTTTTTTAATCTTAATAGAAAACTGAGTATTTTCTTGCCAAGAAAAAAACATAAGGGGTATTCAATAAGTTTCATCTTTATTAAATTATGGAAATGATATTTTGATGAGATGAATCAATAATGTTTTTTTCGAGGAAGATACCTCCTTATGAGTTAAGCTCAACTTCTTCTCCACACTTTCATAAGGAGGATTACGTGACCCTTATTTATAGAATTACAATATGCTCTAATCCCCTAACGACTTTGTGGAATGTTGGCTATGGTTAGATCGAACTAAGGGTTCAATACGCGTCACCAACAAAACACCCTATAAGCGTTGGCATTTTCAATACCCTGCAAGCATGATAAGATCTCACTCAAGACACACATAGGAATTTCAAATACCATCGCAAGGTTGCACAGAGAATGACGAGGTGGTGTTCTCCATGTGCTTATTCATACATTAACTTATCTAGGCATTCCCCACCATGAACCACTTAGCATTCATTCTTTTTAAAAAGCATGACATTCCTTCATAAATATAAATATAAACATAAACATACCTAGAAATACACTACTTAATATATAACAAAATTAGCTTCATATTAATACTTGGTGGACTCAAAATTACTTGCAACCATACCATGGAATACCATCCAGACTTGCTTTCATCTCACCAACTTACACCATATAGAACAAAACACATTACAACTACATACCCTATTACATTCTACAAGATCTGTTCTCCTCCAAACACAACCCATTTAAAAGCATGCCCATAAATAGGCTCAAGATCCCTTTTGGTTGTTATTCCATGTGTGGGATTAGAAGCATGCAAAGATGCCACACATGGATTGTCATTGACGTATGATGCCATGAATGGATCTTCGTTGACGTGCATCATGGGGATCTCATGTGTTGGTCTCCTCGATGCACCTCTTGCTGCCATCTATGTTCCCTGGTGCCCAATCTTCTTCCTCAAAACTTGGGTTCCAGTAACCCTTGACTCTATGCTTGGTTCGTGCTTGTGAAAATATTCATTCCTTGAAAATGGCCTACTGGACTAAAGGAAAAAATGAAGTAATCTATGCAATGAGGTCCAATATATTTGCATCCAACTGACCCACGGGCCACGACCTCTATTATACATTCAAAATCACTGTTGAACTGGTGGTTTTATCCAATGTTGCAGGTTATCATTGGGGTTTCTTCAACTCCCCTAATTCAACATCCCTCTTTGACTTTTCATTAACCTTAGTAATATTCTAGTACTGTGCTATGGCCGGTTCTTGAAATATCATGATTTTTGTAGTTATCTACTTGGTCAATGCCAAGATCTTTTTCATGGACTCCATCCACATAGTCATAAGAATTTTTGTCATTGACTGCTTCTTCGTTCTTACTTGATCCTCCAATGTCTTGATGTAGTCCTCCTTCTTCCTGACCTCTAGTGGTTCTTGCAGATGTGTTCATAGCTAAAATCTAGTGTTGACCAGTTTCATCATTTGTTGGAGTTGTGCCTTTTATTTTCCAAATGTCTTGTCATCTTGCACAAATTACATATTTAGCTCGGCTTCCTCTAGTGTCTCCTTTGTCTTCAGTTGTTCTTTCAATATCATGTTTTGTACGCGCAATCCTTGTATCAACGTCTTGATCTCTTCGCATCGTTGGTCGGTTTGTTTTCATACTACTATATCTTATGCTTCCTCCCATGTGGTCAGATAAAGGTCCTCCACTACAACTGCCAAGTATGTGTGCATAGCAATTTCCATGGCATACTTCTCAAGTATGTCATTGTATGCTTTTCTTAGCTCCAAGTGTCATGCACACGTTTCCTGAGTCAGTGCGAGCATGTAGTCATGAAGTTATTCAATTGGAACCTCTGATGAGTTGAACTAAAATCCTATACAACTAAATGCTATTAATGATGATGCCTTTACTTCCTTGATTGTAACCACTTGAGGGTCTATTCTCAACACCCTCTTTTCTATCAGTTGTGTGATGTGTTTCTCAATACCAAGTGCAGATCTTCGTGCGATATCCTCAACTTCCCTTGTATAGCCCTTTAGGCTTGAGATATACAACTACAATTTGTTTCTTAGCTTGTATAGTTGTTTTCCAAAATCCACTGTGAAGTACATGTTATGAGTCTAGGTTGAAATCAATGGTACTGATAATCCTTTGGAGAGGTATTTCTTGCTTGGACACCCCTTCCTTTGCAAAAAAGAGTTGGTCTTTTACCCTTTCCCCCTTAGGCGATGGGGTGTGGTCTAGCGACCCACCCCTTGTTGGTTCCTACCATTCTATATGTTGTTGTTGCTCCTTTTCCTACTCCTCATCGGTCTCCTGAGTTATAGTCACAATGCACTTCTTTTTCTTTTTTGGTTGGGATGGTGTTGGGGCCAAGAAAAGGGCCAAGGAAAGTGCACAAGGAAGAAGCACGCGTGCAAGAAATAAAGGAAAAAAGGCGTGTGTAGCAGAAGGGAAAAGTAGGCTAACAAGGAATCAACGCAGACAAGATGAAAACATACGCACGAAAGAGAAAGAACGAGAGGAAAGCTGTGACAAGGAAGGAAGATTCGAGTCGGTGGAAGAGGCAGGTGGAGAAGTTAAAGCTAGAAGGTTGAAGTCAAGGAAGACTATACAAGGACAAGCCAACACAAGAAGGAAGGGTAGCTTTTACGACTAGTTATGACTGGAACAGACGAACTGAAAGACATTTACATGGCTAGTTAAAGCTATGGTTAATGTCTTCTAGGACTTTCACGGCTAGGTATGGGCCGAAATTTATGTAACAGAAGATATTTTGTAAGTTGTTGAGTCTGTCGTAACTGAGTTGTACTTAGTCGACCCTGGGAGGCCTTGTAAATATTACAAATACGAGGAACCAGCTCTATATGAAGGTTCATTCGGAGATATAGATAAGTCATAGTTAGAAAGTCAGCTAAAATCCATTGGATTTCGTTAAGATTGAGTAGAAGTAGGAGGCTGTTGAGCCGCAGATCTTAGAGCTGTGTGCACAGACCACTAGAAGTAGAAGGAATCTGCAGCTAGGTGCACAGATAGTAGGATAGAAGAGTTGATCTAGGTTTTTATGCAAATCACTAGGAGTAGGTAGAAGAATAGACCAGAAAGCATGAGAGCAAGAAGATTGATTGAAAGACATATCTTAAGAACAGTCTGTAGGTCGCAGACTACAAGGTGCTATATCCAATTCTCATGCCAGATGAAGAGCACCTTGGTGGTTTTTCCCAGATGGGTTTCCACGTTATTCCTTATGTATATGAATGAATATTGTTGAATAGTGAATGTTTACATGAATATTTTCTTACTGTCTGTTATTACAGTTACTAGTGAATGTATGTCGTAATCTGGTTTATCTATAAGTGAACGGTTAAGTGTTGGTGTAATGCCTCGGTTTTGACCCCGTTACATTAGATGTATATGATGTATAAATTGTAAATGATCAGGGTGTGGAGCTAAAGGCCAAGGCCCCACCATTGATCGGTCATGTTATGTTTTGGATTTAAAAATTGTCATCGATGGTATATCGGGGCATGCGGCATATATTATATTGGTCATCATGTAAATATGCATCTATAATTAATTAAATGAACTCGACCAACTACGATCACAGCAACTAAATCGAAAGGGGCATGATTTTTCCCAAGGATAAGGATGTGGGGGAATTTGTCAAACCTTGGCCAATAGGGTGAAAACCCATATGTCTTCTTCCTTTGTTCTATTCCAACCACTTTCATTAAGAAAGGCTGCTGGTGGTTGAGGCAGTTAATTGTTTTGGGGAGTGGGGTGGCAGGACTGTCAGTCCTCACCCACACGCACACTCTACCATGGTTGACTTCACTATGGCTGGGAAAAAAAAATGACTGCCATCATTCACGCAGGGATTTTTCCACTCTACCCACGATTTGTTGTTCATCCTCTCATGTAGATCTTCTTCTCTCCACGACTGTGCTGAAGGCTCACGCACTTCCAATTTTCGCGTCCTTCCTATTTTTGTTCATCCACGGACAGAAAAATGAAGCTGTTTTTCCTCACGCAGGACCACCATTGTCTGTTCATTCCTCACAGGGTCGGATTGTTTTCCCACACACAGGATTTTGCTGGATTTGCCCACGCAGTGGTTTTCTTCTGCGGATTGGTGAATAGTGCGGCTATATCCTTCCCTCATCGACTGATTGTGGGATCTGCATTGTTGCTCACACTCACCCACAGGCTGGGAGACTGTAATTTCTTCCCCAGCATGGTATGTGTGTATTTTTCCCGGTGACTTTGTTTCCCACGACAGGCTGTGATTTTTCCCCTGTTGGAATTGTGGTTGCTATTGTGCTTGGGGACTGTTGTAAATTCACCTGAGAGTCATTTTGGCCATGATAGGGCCAAGGATGACTCAGAACTCATTTTCCCTATTTAAGCTGTGACAGCTAAATTAATTTCCTGAGTGCAATGGTTGGTCTTCGGACTGTATTGGGAGCAGGGATGGGGGCTTGGTTTGCTTGATAAACCTGGTGGATGGAAACCACACAGACAGAGCTAGAGGACTGGCCTTCTTCTCCAGCACCCCTGAATAGCACTGGAAGGGAATGCAGGGCCTGAGGGACTGTGTAGCAGAGAAGGGACTGATTCCTTTTGTTGGGTGTGTTTGGGTGTCTTAGAGGTCAGGCTAGTTCTGGTGTAGGTGTTCTTGGCTCGGTAATGAGCTCACCAGCTTAGCAATTTGCCTTCTCCAGCTCCCTGATGGCCTGATAAACCCAACTTTTTTGGCTTGGCTGTGTGTGTTGTATATCCTTGGCTATGTGTAAGCCTGCTTGTTCCCTTATTCCTTGGAGAATCATGCCTAGCTCGGGGGTGGCAGCACTGCTGAGAGATTAAGGAGCATGCTGGCCTATGGTTGGGTGGAACGTTGCAGCGACGTAGCTGGTTGCGGAGCAAAGTTTTCATAAGATAAGTAATCTTGTCCATTTTTACTTCTGCAACTGTGATTACTGTTAATGATATGATGAACATGTTAAAATGAATGCTTGTGGAATGCATGTTGGTTCCGCTATGCAAGATAAATAAATATAGCTGTGCACGATAAATAATTTCGTTTGTGCATGTTATATTGCAATGCATTCCATTTCAGCATCTTGTTTCAGCAATTTTTATGCCTGTACATGTTCATGGGGCTCTTAGCCTGTGTGTTTGAAGCTTGTAGTCGCGTCATCTTCGCCGGCCGGAGGCATGGGGACGTGACAGTTGGTTGGAATGATATGTATGAATCATGGTTTAGTTGTTAAGTCCAAATATAGTCACACACTATCTGATTTGGTATAAGGGATCAGCTGCATCACGTTGTCACACCAGCTATGGGATTATAAGGATGAGGTTGGGTCGTGGGCATGTTGTGACACCTCTCGGTACTGATTGACGCACTGCAGTAAGACTCCATCCTGTTGCCTTTGTCGAGCGCCTTGGCCCCGCACCAAGGGACTATACTACCTCACTAACTACGGAAACATGGTTATGGCAGTTACCCATTAGATATCTTGAGTGAGACTGTGCCTGCATCGCAGGTGTTGCCAATTGAGCTTGCTCTGTCAGGCCGATATATTGTGGTTTATTGTTGGTATTGCGATGTTATTGAACCGTAGGTTGAGACAAGGAGAGGAAAGAGGCCAGCAAATGGTTCCATTGTCGGGACCAAACCTTTGCGTTGAGGGAAATGTTGTGGCATTCGACAAAGAATGACATAGAGGGCCGGCTGGAGTCTAAGACATTAGTATTTGCACAAGAAGAGAGCGCAGGATCTCAGTTAAGCACAGAAAACTAGGTAGACTGGTACATATATTTTGATATTCACGAAGTCTTCTCTACAGATTTTCCTGTTATACTACACGAGTGGTTGTCCAGGTTGGAAAGAAGATAGACCAATTTTCAGAGAAGAGAAATAGTCGAGTGGAATGATCAGTTGGTTCGTGAGGTAACCAATGTAAGTAAAACCATATCTAGAGCTTTGATTTTTGGGTTAACAGTATTTTGCAAGGATATATTACTGAGTTTACAGTAGAGGCTATAACCTCATATAGTGAGGTAGAAAGAACATTTTTCCAAGGACCATGAAGAAGGTATTTGTTATCTATCAGCACATGGATTAATATGCTCGTTTATGAGAAGGGCATCTTGCAGTTGAGTAGTTGAGTTGAATACCACGGAGGAAGGCTATGTCATAGATGACCTGTCAAGAAAATGGGAAATGGTGAGTTGAGATGTTCCTTGGTAGTATGGAACCTGAACTAGAGTCTGGATTCCTAAGGAGTGGAAGGAGATTTATATTTGGGAAGAGGAGAAAGAAAAAGGAAGGTCAATGAACTCCTAGTTTGATTGAGGAAAGCGAACATGAACTTCAGTCGTAGGTATACGAAGGATCTTGCGACGAAGAGGAGGACTATAGCCCGATTTCGAAAGGAGCAGAAGACTCTGTTACCAACTTTTTTGTACCATAGTTGGGTTACCTGAGGAGCCACCAGTTGACAGACTTGTTCAAAGTCTGATTCCAGTGTATCAGTTGATCTGTCTGCTTGTCTAGCCAATATTGGCTAGTCACTTTTTTATTTGAATAATTTTGACCATGGCCCCGCAGGGTTTGTAATAAAATGTGCTAGTAGGATATTTTTGAGTGGTTCGGTCTCCTGAGACGTAGAATCGAAAATAGGGTATTCCAGGGAGTTTTTTTCCCCTGAGAATTATGCTTTGCCTTCAGCCGAGTATAATTGATGAGGTTTTCTCCCGCTTCCTCCAAAGCTGGAATGACCGATGTTGAATTCTGGGCCTTGGGGCGTTATTAGAGCCCAACTGAGTGTTATAAGCCTACTAGAAATTATTTATATAGATCATGGTCATGTCCTAAGTCATCTGGACACATAAAAAAATTTCAAAAAAATCTTTTTCGAATAATGAAAAATTATTTTTTGATTTTTTAATTTTTAATTACTTTTCCTAAGTTTTTTGGGTTAATTTTTCCATTAATTAAATGGAAAAAACCCATTCATGGTAAATAAGTCATCTGGACTTAGAATTCAGTGATTGAAGGCTCTAACCTTAAGCCAAAAATCATTCTTGGTCAGCCAGCCAGTCAGAACCAACTTTCAAATCAGCAATCAGACACATAATGCAATCAAACATGTCATCTCCAGCTAAACATGAGATGGAGAGCTCTCATTGGTCCAGTGCTTTGATCAGGGTGAAGACTGAAGCTTACACCATCAGTAGGCTTCCCAGACCTAACAAAGTAGGTTTCCAGACCTAGCAGGCAGCTTTCCCATGCAGCAGGGTTGGTTTTTTGGTTTTAGGGTTTTAGCACTCTCTCATTTGTTAAATAGAGGCTCTTTTAGCTCTATTGAGGATGGATCTTTATGCAAAGAACCTCTGGTGAATTACTGTAATGCTTGTTGATTTTGCAACCATGTAATAAATTTTAAGGCTTTGGAGGCATACATGGTGTGTGAATGTGGATGAACAATTGGCGAATGAGGTGACATGCTTCAATTTTTGTCTTGTATTGCTTAGGATTAGATAATAGCTCATGCTTTAGAAGGATTCTATAAGCATGTAAGATTGATCATTTGATGTTACAATTTGATCTTTTATGGTTTTGTTTCTATGAATTAAAGTAGCATCGATTATTCAGCTGTATGACATGCTCTTTACATTTTTATTTACCAAACATACATGATCTAATCCATTGTTTTGCAAGTATTGAGTTGAAATTGTCCAGGTCATCTCATTGAAGCAAGTAGGAGTTTGAGCTCAAGTGCATCCTCTCCTCTTGAAGCCAAGGAAGCTTCCAAATTTTCAAGATCCAAAAGAATCCAAACCCCATCAAAGTACCACAGGTTTGAGTGTTTCTTTCTTATTATTCATCTCTCAATTTTTTATAAAATCTTTATTTTCTTGGGATTAGGGAACGTTTTGGCTAAGGTGAACATTCATTCACTTAGCCTTTTCCTCGGTTGGCTGCCTGTTTACTTTTTGCAGCCATTTCTTCCCTTTGTTCATTGTCCACTTTTCCCCACTTTTCACCCTTTTGGACAACCCTCTTTTGCCTCCTTTTTCCACTTTTTGCAACCCCTTTCCATCCTCTTTTTGGGCCATCTTTTGGGCTATACTTTCAGCCTTTTAGGCCTTTTATTTGCAGCCTTTCCTTCCTTTTGTTTGCTGTCCACTTGTCCACATTTTCACCCTTTTGGACAGCCCTCTTTTGCCTCCTTTTTCCACTTTTTGCAGCCCCTTTCCATCCTCTTCTTAAACCATCTTTTGGGCTGTACTTTCAGCCTTTTTTACCCTCATTTTCAGCCCTCTTTCTCCCTTGGTTTCCAGCCTTCTTTGACTTTCATTTCATCCTCTTTTCACTCCCTTTCTCCCTCTCTTGCCTTGCCTTTCTCTTTCCTCTTCTCTCCCTTCTTTTTGGTAAGTTTGGGTAGTTGTTTTTATCTAGTTTGTAGATTTATTTTCAAGTTATTTTTTATCAACTGATCCTATAACAAGTGTATGTCTAGAGCTCTTAGTTTCAGGCAGGTGAAGGAGAGCCCAAAAGCCACAAGCAAGCAAGGAGTGCAAAAGAACAAAAAGACTCTCTCCCTCTTCTCTCAATCCCCTTCTCTACCCGTTCTTCCAAGAAGCAAAGAACATATCATCATTGTAAAAAACTAATAAAAAGGGCTACTGGGAGCAAGTCTCCTTTCTTTTATACTTCCCCTATTTGGGGGAAGGGTGTTGTGTCATTTTTCATGATTTTTTAGTGTAGTTTCCTTTAAGAAATTAGCTTAGTTCTTTGCTTAGTCTTAGTTTCCATTTTTGCTAATTGCTAGTTGTTCCTTAGTATAAACACTTATTGCTAGATTTATTATTGCATTTTGGTATCTTGTTATATAATTGTCAAATCATAAAAAGAACCAAAATCTCTTGAATCTCACCATAAGGTGGATCAAGAGTGCTCTCTGTCGGAGAGTTTAATCAACCACTTTCATCTTAATTGTTGTGCTTGTTTAATCAATTAATTATTTAAGACTCTTGAACTGGAAAAAACACAAGTCAAGAGCACTCTCTATCAGAGAGCATCCTGGGTTTGCACAATCCCTTCATTAGCTGCATATAGATTAGCTAAGTCTCTTGAACCACTGTCATAAGACGGGGTCAAGAGTGCTCTATGTTGGAGAGTCTAATTAATTGTTTTAATAAAATATTCAACACACATACCCCTTTAATTAATTAACTCCCTTCCCTCCTTGCCGGAGTATGCTCTGACCAATCCTAGATCGAAATACCCAGAAACAGCATTGGATGTTTAAACCCTACAAGAGTAATTTAATAACCCTTAAACACCCTTAACCAACACACCGGCGTTGTAGGGATTCTTCCAAAGTACTTCCTATTAGAGGCGCCGAAACCTCCCGTTGTCTTAGATTTTCGGCTAGCTGGTCACTTGAAAATATCAGCCTGGGATACTGGGTGGGCCCGACATGTCTTGAATAGAGGAAACTTAGAAGAGTCTCTCGGCTTTGACAAAACTTCATTGACACCCTAATCAAGAGCATTCTTTAAAATTCTTAAAATATACCAAGAGCACTTGCAAAACCTAATATTCACTAGCTTAATTCCTAGACTTTATTTCACACATTTATTTGACTCCATAAGGCACTGGTCCTTTGTTATAATTGAGTAATCTTCTATCTTGATCAACTGTCTATGGTTTATTTTGCTGATTATATATGAATGGTTAAGGAAAGTTTGGAATCTTTTGCTTATATGTATGATCTCTTTCTAGCAATGTGGATTGCTCTGATTTACCTGTCACATTCATAAACTTAATCATTTCTAATCACAAGTAACTCCTAAACAACACCCATCCACATCCAAAACATCTTAAAACTTAACTTAAACATTGAGCCATAGAAAACGCTTTGTTAGGGACTAACCCCCTTGGCTTCGTTAGGAGTTAGTATAAATGGAGGAGCTAGGAGTAGGTGACAGTACCTAGCTTTGTGCTTGCCCCCAAGGTCACACCTCTCCCACTTTCTCAAATGAGGAGACAACTTTTGGAAGATTTCTACTGCAGGTGTGCAATCGACGGACAACATCTTTTGGCGCCGTTTCTGGGGACAAATCTTTTTGTTCCTGGACAACCTTTGTTTCTTTTAGTTTTTTACCTTTTTATCCTTTTTGGTATATTTTTAGTCCAATCACTCTTTGAAATTAGACTTAAGTCCACCTAGCAACTCCACTGTCAGTTAACACCTCAAGGTATTCTTCTAGAAGAAACTCTATAGGTTTGGTCGATTTCATCCCTGATCCCGAAAAGGTCTTAAGGAGGAGATTAAACAAACTATATTCTTGCAGGATCCTTGCAGAACTTGGATCTGAGTCTGTTTCAGGCATCCACATTTAATTTCCTGATAACATTAATACCACTGTTTCTGACATAATGGTTGAGTATTTTACTCAGTTTGACTTTTCTCAGATAGCAGGTCAACCCCACCATCTTCTAGACAAATATGTCGAGAAGCTCCCGATGTATACAGGCACTGATGCCATTACCTCCGCGATGCACCTCGGGAACTTTTCTAGGTGTATCAATGCTTATATAAATGATCTGGTCAGCCAACATGATGACATGTATATGAAGTTATTTTCTCTATCTCTGGATGGAAATGCGGGCGACTGGTATAGCAATTTACTAGACAATTCCTTTAATAGTTTAGCATCTTTCAAAACTTCTTTCACCAACAAGTTCGGTGAAAAGAAAGAACCTCGGCATCAACTTGCGTCCTTGACCAACATAAAGGAGAAAGACACAGAAACAATGGACGATTTCAATACTAGGTTCACTGAATTGTCAAATGCCATCCCTACTGAGTATGCCCCAACTAAATCAACCATCCTAGTCTATTACATTGAAGCACTTAGTGGAAAAATGCAATACCAGATCAAAGACGAGGAGCCTGCTAACTTGCTCCAGGCTCAGGAGATGGCAGTCAAGATTGATATGAACATACAGTCATCTGGTGAACCTAACCTCCACGGTTATTCAAGGTCTTCGACTCTGTTGAAAATCAGTGAACCAAAAGACAAGGATCCTTTATCAGCTATGAAGGATTCCTATGAAAAACAAATGATGGAGATGAAGAAAAATATGGGGGAGGCAAAGCATAAACACTTAGCACAGTTAAAAGAAATTCAAAATAGGGTGATCACAATGGAAAGAAATCAAACTCACTCCACTCCTAGAACCTTTCCTGCCAAGCCAACTTGGCAAAGAAAGCCTCCCAACCATGAGTAGAGGCCTCCTCATCAGCTAGAGACCGCTAACATGGTTGAGCAGTATAAACCATTTTGCAGAGCATGCAAAGATTTCCATGAGGAATCTGGCTACCACTATGCATGCTATGTTCAAGAGCATGGTCACCCTAAAGGTTGCGGTTCGAATACGTCGACAAGAGAGCCTGACTTTATCAATAACATAGATGACATCCCCAACATCCCCATAGGAAATTGGACAAAGGCCAATTGTTATGAAAAGAAAGTTGACAACCTGACTCAGTACTATGGAGAGATGCCTTCAGCCAAGCAGATCAACAATACCCAGAACTTCAAAGGGATAACTTATCAAAGAAAGGGGTCTTTTGCACAGAATTTTCCTAAGGTAACAGCTCATAATCCTCCCAAAGAAGTTGAAACAAAATAAATTGTTGATTTAAGTTTTGACTTAGGTAATTGGTTAGCGAATAAAAAAGTCCCTGTTCCAGTCCTTGAATTATGCAAAATCCCTGGCCAAAGAGAGAAACTTTTGAAAATCTTAGAGTCTCAGAGTAATGTTGATCCTCAAGCTGAAGAAAGTTCTTCAAGTCCTTTAAAACCTATTACCCCTAAGAAAGTCACTTTTTTCGATGCCGTGGAGCGGACTTCAAATAATGTCTTTGCTGATCCTCTTATAGTTCTACATACTAGGGACCCAAGAAAAGAAGATCACCCCCTTTTCTACATATCATTGATGATGGGTGATCTTCTTCTACATAATTGTATGTTAGACTCGGGATCTAGTTCCAACATCATGACCAAAAAAGTCATGCAACAGCTTGACCTAAGGACCACGAGACCTTACCAGAACGTGTGTGCCATGGACTCTAGACTGGTCAAGGTCGAAGGGATGATTGAGAACTAGCTAGTCAGATTGGCCAAGTATCCGGATATCCAGATCACAATGGACATCCTGGTTATTGATGTTCCAGACAAATGGGGTATGTTGCTATCTAGGAAATGGGATGCCACTTTTGGAGGATTGGACCTATGCTACCGTTCCAGTGTCATAGTTTTCACTTGTTAAGTTGTATTCTGAAAAGGAAAAAAGGAACCATGTTGAAAACCCTCAAAAACCATTAAATGAGTATGCTTACCACACTGATGAGAATAGCTCCTATCAAATCAACTCCACCTTCTTGGAACCCATCCAAGAAGAGATGAAGACCAAAAAACTTAGTGAGTTGTGGAGAATGAATTTTGATGGTGCTTACTCTAAAACAGGCAAGGGGGCTAGTGTTGTCATTGTTTCACCAGAGGGTAAGGTTTTCAATTTTTCCTTCAGATTGGAGTTTGAAACAACTAACAATGTGGCAGAGTATGAGGCACTTCTACTGGGCATTGAGATTGCCAAATACATGGGGATTAAGTTGCTTGATATTAAAGAGGACTCCGATTGAATCATCCAACAAGTTAAGGGTCAGTTTGCATGTAAGTGTCAAAGACTTAAAAAAATATAGAAATGCAATCTGGGATACAATGGAATTCTTTAATGCCATTAACATAGAAGCAGTCCCTAGAGATCAAAATAGTGCCTTCGATAGACTTGTAGTTTCAGTGTCAACTCTTTAGCCATCGGATGAGATGTTAGATGGGAATTGTCCTTTAGAGATTAACTTCAGACCTTATGTTCCTGACAATGTTGAACATTGGCAGGTCTTCAAAGACGATGAGAATATTTTGAGATTCATTGATAATGTCGATGAATTCCTTAATTTTAAAGTAAATGATCAGGAAGAAAACAAAGAATATTATGGAGAAGGTGACCAGTTTAACAATCCTATCCCATGGGGCCTAGTTGCATTAGAAAACATCTTTGACAGACAGGACAGAAGAAAAAGCAATGTTGAGCAGATGAAACCAGGAGATTACATTGAAATCAACATTGGGACGGAAACAGAATCCAAAATTATAAAAATTGGAAAAGGTACTTCCGAAAAAGAAAGGAATAGCCTCATAAACATGGTCAAAGTGTTATACACTTGAATGGCACCTCTCCGTCCGAGTGCCGACATCCCTCATGTTGGCACACAAAAGGACATCTATGGATAGAGGTTTGCCCAAAACACTATAGATTGGCTTACTATATGATACATTCCTCTTCCATCCAGTTGATTACTTTGCCATTTTACTATGTTGACTTGTATTCGCGACTCTCTTTTTATGCAACTCGTGAGTCATTTGCGAGTGTCCCTTATAGCAAGTCGCGAATGGATGTATTCGCAAGTTGCCCTTTTAGCAAGTCGTGAATCATTCGCGGTTTTTCCTTCTACATACCCACGAATATGTCCCTTAACATTTAAACATAAAAAAACGCAATAATCTGAGATTAGTTAAGCCATTTAATATTAATCCTCTTAACTGTCTCAACCTCCTCAACCTTCCAAACTGCCTTATTTCCTCCATATAAATACAGGCCTTGGGGAGGGTGTTAAGATATACTTTTTGAGAGAAAAGTTATGTTGGTGGATTGTATACAAAAGTCTTTGGAGCAGTGGAACTCAGAATCCTTTGGTTGCAGAGGAGTCCTTGTCTCAGGCGTTGGGTTGTAATCTGAACTTATTCATTATTGATAATAAAGAAAATCCTTCTTCCATATGTGTTTCATGTATATTGGTTTGATAAATGTTTATGTTTATGCATCTTATATGTGATTTATCTAACCTGCTTATATATATATGAATCATCTTGTATCTGGAAGATTGTTTCTTGACAAGTGAAAGAGGAGCAACCTTGAAGACTTTGAAGGTGAGGCAGAGCAGAAGAGGACTAGCAAGGATCGACCTTCATTAATTAAGTAAGTCTTTCTCATCCTCCTATTTCCTTTACTGCACTTTAGAGTCAATTGTTTGCAAGTTGATTGAGTATGTTGGTAACCCCAGACCTATGGTTATTAGGTATGTAATCCTGTACAACAGAACTGGCGACTCCACTGGGGAGCCCAGACTGCTGTAGGTTTTTTCTGTCCCCCTGACCAGTCTTTGCTTGGAAGTATGTGTGTGATCTTGTATCCTGTTTCATACTTGCCTCAGTATTTGAAAGTCTTTGGGTTTTTCTTGGTTTTTTAGAAAATTTTTATACCCATTCGCGAGTTGTCTTTCTAGACAGTCGCGAATACAGGTTTGCATTCGTGGGTTGTAATACTAGACAGTAGCGAATCATTCGCGAGTTGCTCTTATAGATAGTCGCGAATACTCCTGGAAATAGGGATTTTTAAGTCAAAGTTTGCTTGTTCTTTTCTTTCTATAATCCCTCTTTTCTGAGTGGATTTTCCTTATGAATGCTGTGTTGCTTGTTTGAACACTTTGGGTGATTACACTTTGTGCTTTTTTGAAATCCCTTGAGTCTTTTTGCTTGGATTATTTACTATTTACATACTGAAGTATTTTGGCCTGTTTGGGTTGTGGGTTAAAGTGTCTTGGTCCAGATTAGTGATCAGGGTCTTGGGCTCTATTTTTTCCAGTCTGTCTTCTGACAGTGGCTGGTTGTCACTTGCCTTTGTAAGTCTGCAGTGATTCTTTGTCATTGTTAGCACCCAAGCTAGGGTTCCCAGCCTTCCTTTATTGGTTGTCTTTTGGTTTTGTCAGCCTGTTTGCTTCAGTTTGTTGCTTTTTTACAGTTTATAAGTTTCAAGTTTGCTCAAGCACAGTGCATTGTAGATGCATAGTAGAATTTTGAGTATTTTTAAAAGTGAAAAGAAAACATAGTTAAAACTTTTGCATTGTGATTTTGCATAAGTAGTGTTCATTTCAATTTGAAAATATTATCTCAAAAACTACAAAAATATAGGCTTAGTTTCTTTCATCGTTGCTTTCAATTCATCAATATATATTTGAAAGAAAATAAAAAGAAGTTTGTTTTTATAATGGTAATTTTGCTTTGAATACACCTTTACTTTCATTTATTTCTTATTTGAGTCAAAACACCATACAGTATACCACTCCATTTCCTCTTGAGTAAAGAACAACCCTTTAAAATGAACGCATAAATTAAAATTTACTAGTAAGTTTTTGTTTTTAGGGGCCTTTCACCTACTAGCTTAGGCTAGACTTGTGGGCTAGGAAGTGTAAACTTCCCACAAGTTATAAAACTCAGACGTAGTGGACCTTTCTTTAGGTAAATCCTTGACTTTATCATTGTATTTGGGAAGCTCCTCTCAAACGGGAGTTAAGCACTAGGCCGCGTGGAGGCTTGGATAGAGGAGATAACCCTCCGAATCCTTGTCAAAGTGTAACTCAGGAATTTTACACATCTGGGGATTCTATCCAAGACAGAGTTTCAGGCTCAGCTACCCTGCCCATGCGTACGAGTTTGGCTTGCGACTGTCCCCCCAGACTGTTGATATTGCCAAGGTAGCCTTTAGCCTCTTGTCTTTTAGGGTTCATACCTAGGTAAACTGGAAGGTTATTTCTGGTTCACCTTGAACGGGCTTGGAAGGTAACCCTTGTTGAAAGTGTAGGAGGGTGGTGGGTGATTCCTCCACTTGTGCCTAAGAACCACTTCAAGGACGCCAAGTAATCGTTCATCAGCTTTCTTCGGGAAAGTATATCTTTTACCCTGGTTTGATTGCTTGAGACTTTAGGAATTTTGTAGTGTATGCTCTGTGGTTTTTCCTGTGTTTAGTTGGCCTTAGGGTGTGATTTGTCAAATTTTTAATTCTGGAGGACCAACCTGTTAGAAGGTCAAGAAGGTTGAGAAACCTTCCTCCTATCACCACATTGGAGCCTCCACCTTTACCTCAAAGGTGGAGATTAGACACAGATGGTTCATTTGAACCTATAGGAATAAATGAAGTTCTTGGTGAACCACAACTCATTGCTAACCATTTCAATCTTGACACAGTTGAGATAGAAGAATTGCAGACTGACGAGTTTGCAAGAAATTTTAACTCCCCCTTGACTGATTTAAACGATCCTGTGATCGTTCAGGTTAGAACTTTTGATTCACCAGTGCTAGGTGTCCCTGTGGGTAGAGTCATGTCTTCTATGAAATAAAGTCCTTTTGTGTTCACCTCAACCCTTCCAGTTGAAGGGGTACTACCTCCCCCGGTAAGTGCCCCTAGATCTAGTTTTCCTTCTACACCTTTGACTCCAGCAAGCTGGGTGGTTCAACCACTGGTTCACTTGAACCTAGGAGGTACTTCTGGTGACATGGTTACTGGAACCCCCAGTATACCTACCATTCCTTCTTCCTTTCCCTATACTACCCAGAGTGGTCCGGTAGGATCCTCAGCATATGTCCAAGGATTTCCTTGGAATGGGGGGAACATTCCCCCATCCAGTCCATATGTAGGTACATCTCCTTCATATGTAGGAGTGCAGTTTGGGAGAAACACCTCTTATGGGAAAAGCTTCCAAACCCCTATTTCGGTCCCATATACGAGCTCTCCCTTTTCGTTGTTTAGCGGAGGGATACCTGCTCCTATTTTTTCAGACCCCTGCTTCTATGGGGATAGCCCGAAATTCTTACACTGCATCTCCCACACAAAATCCTATGGCTTACGGATGGAATCCATTTCAGAGCAACCTTCCCACTTCACAACTGATGGCTGGGGGAAACCCCACTTTTACCCATGGGAATTCAGGGGTAGGTCCCTCTAATCCCCAAGCTGGCACATTTACTACCCCGGTTAGGCCCAAACTTCCTTTTCTGGCAACTTTAAACTTGCCAGACTTGTCAAAATTGATGAATGACCCAGTGAGGCATGACCCCTTGTGGCCACCTGTTCCCACCAAATTGCCATCGGACATCCCTAAGTTCGAAGGTAAAGCTGGTGAAGATCCTGGGGCACATGCCACCACCTTCCATTTATGGTGTTCTTCCAATTCGTTGAATGAGGATTCAATTAGGTTGAGGCTATTCCAGAGGACCTTGACAGGTACGGAGGAAAAATGGTATATTGAATTGCCTTCTGCTGCCTTTAGTAGTTTCTGGGATTTGGCTAGTGCTTTCCTTAGCCACTTTCAGCTTCCGGTTCGATACGATTTCAGAACAGACTTGTTGTCTACTTTTAGACAAAATAAGGCTACCCACATATCGGATCATATCCAAGAGTGAAGGAGGCGAAAGAGCCTTATCAAAGCCACAATTCCTCCTGAGTTTCTATTAGAATGGTTCCTTAAATCACTGTTTCCATACATATCTAAGGATGTTTCCACATCAGGAGTAATGAACGAAGAAGAAGCCATACTCAGGGCCCAGTAGTTAGACTTGATTTATTCACAGTTTGGGATCTTGTATGATATCATCCCTGAGGCACCGAGGCCTTTGCACGAGGCGGAGAAGCCTAAGCCTGGACCCCATGTCGATGGTGTGGTTGGGTCCATTAACGCTCCCACTGTAGATTCTTTGACTAAAAAACTTCACCAATTGTCTGTCAAACAGTCTACGGTGGAGGCAGCAAAGGCTACATCCTCTCCCCAGAATGCAAATGTCTTTGCACAAACCTCTCAGAAGGGCAATCAGCAGCCCGACAGGAAGAAAAAGAAAGGTAAGAAGGGAGAGGGAAACCAAAACAAGCCAAATCCCATGAACAATGCTGATGGGGGAAAAAAAGAAAAGAAGAAGGTCAAGTTCCCTTGTAAGTTGTGCCAAGAGGACCACCTTACTCACCTTTGTCCCCTTATGGATCAAGTCCAGAAGCTGCTTAAAGCTCAACAACCGGCTGTCCTGAAGGATCCTTTTCCCCAAGGACAGAACACTACTTCAGCTTCTAATGTAGCAGGGGGCACTCAAACTTCCCTTGACCCTAATTATATCAACATGGTTCGATCTTCGACTTTGCTGCAGACCAGGAACAAAAACTATGAGAAAGAGACTCCTGAGAAGGGTAAAGCTGTAGGTGAAACTTCCAACCCTCTCACAATAGAGAAACCTGCTGAAATAATGCCGAAGATACCAAAAGGTGTCTTCAAGAAGACCTTGCATAACCCTAACGCTAGGGCTGCTTCCAACTACTCCGTGGTTGAAGGCTTAGCTCAAACCCCTTGTGCAATGTTAGCTTTGGAGGTGTTACATAGTTGTCCCGCTCAACGAGATGCCCTCTTAGCAGCTCTAGGTAGCATGGACTCTTCGAGTCTCACGGAAAAATTTCATTTTTCTGATGTTAAAATTCGCCTTCCGTACCATGTAGCCCTATCAATAGATGTTGTCCATGGTGGTAAGACCATTGGAAGAGCAGTTGTTGATGAGGGGGCCTCTACATGTGTTATGTCCTTGGCCTGTTGGAAAGCTCTTGGATCCCCAGAGCTGGTCCCATCAAACACTTTACTTACTGCTTTTGATGGAAGATCCTTCCGTCCGCATGGTATCCTCCCATATTTTGAGATTAAGTTGGCAGGAAAAGCAGTGTCTGTTGAAGTAGAAGTGATTGATGCTCCTTTGGACTACAATTTGCTTCTGGGAAGGAATTGGACTTATGCGACGTCCATTGTTGCGTCGGCCATTTTTTGTGTAGTGGTTTTTCCACATGAGGGCAAGTTGGTTACTATTGATCAACTTGATTTTACCCGAAAAGTTCATTTAGAGTCAAATGAGTCCACTGTGCCATTGGTTGATTAGGTAAAACTTGCTGCACAGAGCTTGGGGGATGGAATGTACACATCATTGATGGGCACATTTGATCTTCCAGCCCTGGTAAATTACATTAGTTCTACTAGTGTGGGGAAGTCCATCGCTACGGTTGTCAATAGGACTGATCCTTGGGTCCTCCCAACTCCCCATGAACCTCAAGTGCCCTTATCGGCAGTAGAAGTGGCTTATCAAGCTATCACTCAAGTTGTTGCTGATCCCATTCCAGATCCTCTAACAGTCTCAGACGATATGGAAGTCTATTTGCCCGCATGGGCGGATAACTCTTTACATTCTATAGATTGCTTAGACACAGTTCTACCTTTCGATGAATCTATTCTGGAAGCCATGAGTGGACGTGATAAGATTTGTGAGGATCTTCATCATCGATCCTATTTTCTTCTAGAACTAAGCATGATAGAAAACCAAGAGTTTCACGTGAGACTGTCAGACGATGTTGATATACCTCTCAACCCTTTTCCTAGGGAAGGAGTGTTTGCCGAGGGGAATATGGCAAATATTTCCACCACTATAGCTATCAACATCTCTGTGAACCCAGATGTCGTGGAAAACATCTATATAGGGGCAAACTTCTCTCCCGAGGAGATTTCCATCTATACTACCCTTTTTAAGGAATTCCGCGATATCTTTGCGGGGTCATATGAGGAGATGTCAGGCATGGATCCATCTATTGTTCAACATGAAATCCGAACCTATCCTGATGCCAAGCCTGTTAGACAAAAATTAAGACCCGTGAACCCGCGTAAAGCAGCGACCGTGAAGGCAGAAGTTGAAAAGCTGTTGAAAGCTGGTTTTATATATCCCATAGCTTTGACTGAATGGGTGTCCAACCCTGTTCCTGTTGATAAAAAGAAAGGGACTATTCACGTTTGTACATACTTTAGAGACCTCAATAAAGCCTGTCCTAAAGACAATTACCCCACACCATTTATTGACCAAATCATAGATGCATGTGTGGGAAGTGAGGTGTTTTCGTTTATGGATGGTTTCTCCGGCTACAATCAAATCCAAATCAAACCGGAAGGCCAACATAAAACTACTTTCATTTTCCCTTGGGGTACATTTGCGTATAAGAAAATTCCCTTTGGATTGAAAAATGCTGGGGCTACCTTTAAACAAGCTATGAACTTTGCTTTTCATGACATAAAATCCATTGTCGAATCATACCTTGATGATCTGCCCACACATTCTCGCAAGAGGATCCAACATCCAGATCATTTGAGGTTGATCTTTGAAAGATGCAGATATTATAAAATTCGCTTGAATCCCCACAAGTGTGTTTTCTGTGTCAAGACGGGAAGGTTACTCAGATTCATTGTCTCTAGTAGAGGCATCCAGGTGGATCCATTGAAAGTTGAGGCCATTGTAAATCTGCCTCCTCCTCGTTCTCTTAGGCAACTTCAAAGCCTGCAAGGAAAGTCTAACTTTCTTCGACATTTTATCGTTAATTATGCCAAGATCACTAAAGGTTTCATGCGCTTGCTCAAACAAGACACTCCATTTGTATGGGATGAAACTGCACAACTTGTGTTCGAGGAATTGAAAACAGCTTTGTTGCCGGCACCTTTGTTACGTCCACCAGATTATTCTAGGGATTTTATATTATATCTAGCTGCGTCGGAGTCGACCATTGGGGTAGTACTAGTCCAGGAGGATGATAAGCTCATTGAGCATGTCGTTGATTATCTTAGCCGTTCTTTGGCTGAACCTGAGTTTAGATACTCCCACGTCGAGAAATTAGCATTAGTAGTTGTCTATGCTGTGCAGAGGTTACGCCACTACATTTTACTGAGGACCGCCACAGTAGTGGCGGATGTAAATCCGTTCCAATATGTTTTATCCCGACGGATTGTTGGGGGAAAATTTAACAAATGGATAGTCATTCTCCAGGAGTTTGACTTGGATTTCCAGTCCGCTAAGTCTAAAAAGTCCTTAGTTTTTGCTGAGCTTATAGCAGAATTTCCCACTGAAGAAAATGTAGTGGTTGAGGATGACTCATTCCCAGATGAGCACATCTTCTTGATAGCCACCTATGACCCTTGGTACGGGGATATTCTTATATATCTCTAGACTTTGAAGTATCCTACCACTTCCTCTAGGGAGGAACGACGTAAGTTACGCCTTCATGCCAAGAACTACCTCATTATAGGAGATACATTATATCGACGAGGGGTAGATTCCATCTTGCGTCGCTACCTTACTCATGAGGAAGCGGAGATTGTCCTAAATGATTCCCATAGCGGAGCATGTGGGGTTCATTTATCTGGGTTAGCAATGGCCCAGAAGATATTGCGTGCTGGTTATTTCTGGCCCACGATCTTTAAAGATTGTGTGGAAGCTGTAAAGAGCTGTCATCCGTGTCAGCTTTACACCAGGAAGATGCGGTCGCATCCTGCTCCGTTATTTCCCGTTGTCTCGGTAGGACCCTTCATGAAATAGGGGATCGATTACATGACATGCAACCCAGTCTCGGCTGGGGGGCATAAATACATCATTGTCCCTGTTGACTATTTTACGAAATGGGTAGAGGCAATGCCTACTTTCAAAGACAACGGGGAAACAACAGCTTTCTTTGTTTTCAATCAAATTATTGCAAGGTTTGGTATTCCCAAAGTTATTGTCACTGACCATGGTAGTCATTTTCAAAATAACATGATGACGGAACTGACTACTATGCTTGGATTTAGACAAGAACATTCTTCTCCATACTATCCGCAAGCTAATGGTCAAGTTGAGGCTGTCAACAAGACTTTAAAAACTATCCTTAAATGGACAATTGATGCAGCCCATTATAATTGGCACACCATGTTATATCCTTCTCTTTGGGCTTATAGAACTAATGTCAAGACTGCCACGGGTTATTCCCCTTTCCAACTCGTTCATGGGGTGGAAGCAGTTATTCCGATTGAATGCGAAATCCCGTCTTTGAAGATAGCCATTCATGTGTTACCCGATACAACTGAGCTTGAGGAACATCTGGTACATTTATAACACCTCGATGAACAACGTAGAGATGCGTTGACTATGAATCAGGCTCATAAAAATAGGGTTAAATCTCAATATGATAAAACAGTCAAACCTAGGGTTTTCTCTGAGGGGGAACTTGTCTTGCTTTGGGACCAAGATAAAGAACCTCTGGGGGCAGGAAAATTCAAGGCTATGTGGTTAGGACCCTATGTCATGTCGAAAGTATTAAGTAAGGGCGCATATGAATTAGTTGATTATGATTGGAATAAGCTGCCTAAGCCTAGAAATGGGCTCTACCTGAAGAAGTACTACGCTTAGGCTTAGCACTTTTTCTTGTAATTTTAGTGTATGTATTTTTATGTACATTAGGTTGTCAGTTTTGTTTTTTATATTATCTGCTGGTTGTTGCAGATGTCTTTCGACATGTATATAGGTTTCGATGATGGCGCCAGCCATCACACTTGTAACCTGGCTTCGGCAGCATGGGTTATCTATTCTCCCTCAGGACAGCTTGTTGCCGCGGGAGGCGCTTGTCTAGGTCTTGCTTCTAATAATGTTGCTGAGTATAGGGTTGTCATTGAGCTCCTATGGGATGCTTTGTCACGTGGCATCACCCAGCTTGAAGTCCGTTTGGATTCTCAGTTGGTAGTTTCCCAGCTCAATAGAGCTTATCAGGTACGAAATCCTATCTTGTTACGTTAGTTTATGCATATTCGTTTATTAGAAAGACATTTTGAAATTATTACTTTCAATCATATTCCACATAACCAAAATTCATTGACTGATGCATATGCTAATTACATTTTGGATTGGCATCTCACACACATTTCATAAAATATACAACAAACATATAAAAACACTTGTAAATAAGCCGACAACCAAACATCAATATATGTATATATATGTAAAATATCTGTCTGTAGATAGGTCGAGTCTGATCTGTAGATCCCGTCATATACACAAAGTACAAAATGTGGATCATAATCCATAAAAATTCCCTAGGTCTAAGCTGGACCACCCTGGCCACTAGGACCACCTTGGTCCCCATGATCTCTATGTACCCTAGCTTCCTCAGCCTCCTCGACTTCGGCAACCTCCACCGCATCTCTGTATACAAGCACTGCTCTAGCTACTCGTCTGAAAAGATGTAGCCAAACCGGTGGAACCCCAACTACAAACTCCTGCATGGCTGCAGGGATATGCTCTATCCGTATATTCGGTACTCATTGGGTTAACCTGGCCAGTTTCCCCTCAAGTACTCTGATCAATCCCTGATCCTCTCCCACGATAGGACGTACAAACATACGAGGGTGCCCTTCAGGGTGGACTGGTCCAACATCTGCATTTTGACACATGAATAGGATCAAGACTTGTACATATGTATATATCGATCATTTGAAAAATTCATAAAAATTTGATAATGATTTAAAAATTAAAAATTACTTACCCATCTCTCCCCATGCTCCTCCTGGAGGGAGGACAATTTCGGGGTCACCTCAGAAGTCCAACCTGGCGTATGGAAACTGCTCCAGCACCGACAGCTGTTGTTCCCACCAAGTATAAAAGTCAGCATCATATACGCTGTGTACTATGTCTCCTCCTCCGTGACGGAGGAAGATGTCTCCCCATCGGCTCAGCCTTGGTTGACACGGAGATCTGACCTGTAGTGGTATATCAGGGCTCATGGCTGGTACTCTCTCGAAGAAGAACGCTACTAGTATGCTTGCATAGCCAAAATTCTTGCGTCTTCCCCTCTTACAGTCGGATAGTTGCCTCTTCACAATGGGGGCAACTCCCAAGCACCAATCATAGAGAGCACCTCTAAAGCAATCAACCGCCACCCTCATTTTATTTCTGGTGGCCATATGTAACCCTGATGATCCTGCAAGTCTCACAATGGTACTAGCCAATACCTGGAGAGTAAAATCCTGGATGTCTGCAATAAGAACGCTGCTTCCTTTCTTATGAGTACCCGGTGTACAGAATATGTCTACATAGTTTTGGAAACTCAAGGGGTCACCGCCCCTGCCAGTGCCCTCCAAATTCACCGGTGCTCCCCGTCATGACAACCTGGTAATGAAATAGATGTCTTCCACGGTAAGCTCTAAGGTCTCACCTTGAAGATTGAAAATCCCCAGGTCATAATCCCAAAAATTGACCATGAACTCAAGTATGCGGCCATTGGCCCGCATGGGCAATGTACAAAATAATTTCAACAACCCACTAGTTCTCAATGCTTGCAAAGTGGGCACACTTTGGAGTGTCGCATGATCCATCGTTTCGTGCTCCCTTTCCCTCCACTCCAGAACCATTTTTACCTGGCAAATATAAGCAATTTAATTCAGTATTTCACAATCAAAATTTAAAAATCTTGCATATTTTTAAAGCTTTGGCCCATTGCGCAGCATTCGCGACTATCTATTTAGGCAGGTCACAGATCATTCGCGGTTGTCTAGGTAGACAACCCGCAAATGAAACACATATTTGCGACTTTCATGCTTAGCAACCCGCGTATGCGCACTGTCATATTTTTGGGTGCTATTAAATACCGAATTCACCATTAAAACTAATATTTGTTTGCATCAATTTGACGAGCTTAGGGTGTAGAATTACTTGAAGCTGACGGATTCTGATTCCAACGGTTTAATTCTCCATGGTGATCGATCAAAGGTAGAGGTTAATCTTGCTCTTTATGGTTCAAAAAGTTCAAATGGTAAGAATTGTTTTAATTTTCAAGCTATTTATAGAAATAATATTTCATAAAGTGGGTGTCTTTCCTATAGTTTGAAATGTCAATCAACTAATACCATACTTTTGTGCCTTGGAACAGATTTATCAACTTTTACAGAGTGTTGTTGCTCCAATTGGGTGTTTTCGCTATTTCCAACACATGTTGGAATCTTATCACTCGACATTAACCTTAGTATTTAACACTTTGCCATGGACTATGGTATTCTAAACCATTAGTCCCCTGTCTTTACCATTGTTCCTCCATGGCTAGGGCCCCTATTTCATGAGTATCATCTTTATATGCCTTTGACATCCTTTGATGCTCATGCCGCCACAGTTTCAGGTTCAGGGGTGTCCTCAGCTATTTTTCACGCCAAATAGAGCTTCTTCTGAATCTCTTTTTACAAGCTATCCCTTTATAGGACTCCCCGCCCTTATGGATTTTCTTTAGGCCTAGGTCTGACTCCTTCAAAATAGACTAGATTGCCGAGTTATCTCGTCCGTTCAAGCTCGTTAAGAATATGTGAATGGGCATCCGCATTGGTGGTAGGTTATCTCTTTCTCGGACCATGCGGAATAATACGAGAAAGGATCACTCTCTTTTCTTTTGAATTGAGAAGAGTATTCTCAGGCATAGGTTTATCACTTTTCCAGACCTGAGGGACAAAATTACAGGAAAGGAACACCTGGTTTGAGCTTAGTTTTCTCTTTTTCGTGCTCTGGACCCAAACATGAAAAATATTCTGAGTTTACTTTGTGTCTTTGTCATGCTCGTTAAACACTAAAGAACAAAGCAACGAGTTTATTGTTGTAAGCCCCATTTCTCATAACCAAATGGATATTTCTGAGTGATCTTACTTTCCTTCACACTCGTAAAACTCAAGCTATTTTATGCTGTTCTAGAAGGAGCGTTGGGTAGGTGGTAATTTAACCTTTTTTGGACCTCCCTGACTAAGTACGAAAAAGGTGCACCTTTTCTTCTTCGGAAGTTAAGAGAGTTCTTCTGTGGTTTGTTTTTTACTTTTTCGGCCTCAGGAGACTAAATTGGACGAAAAAGGACCCCCCTGGAGTCTTCTTTGGAATTTTCAGACTCTCTAAATGTGAAAACACCGGCTGAGCATGTACTAGTTCGGGCTCATTAAATCCACAAATCAGTGACACTATCAAGCATTATTTTCCCATCTCTTCAAGCTTGTTAAAAAATGAAGAGGGAACCGAGTTTACTTTCCTGGACTCGTTAAAATTTAACAGGGAAGGTAAGGAAGAAGTTTTCTCTTGTTTTCAGTAATGGCAGCATGTCATCCTTGAACATAGCACTCTTTGCTTTCCGATATCCATGTTTCAGTGTGTACTTGTGTTCAACTATCACTTTGAGTTTCTTACTCCTCCTCTTGTCCGTTATACCTGGGGAATCTGATCATGTCTCCTACATGACAGATAAGTCTAGTTGTTCTATCTATCCGTTATACGCTGCCTTGGGTCATCTCTGTGTTGTGCTCACTGTTCAAGGACTCTTCCCAATGTCTTCTCTATAGCCTGATTCCATCACTGTTATATATGTTATCTATTTGTGTCTCCCTTCTTTTGCCCAGTTCCTAGTCACTCTTGTGATACGTTGGAGGATCTGTTGCCTTCCTTATCACAGCATGGTTTCGTTTCAGTACTTCCTGATGACGAAGACCTAGAGTTTTGACGATTGTACCTCAAGATTCACTTTTATCATGGGTGAATTCCTTTGCTTCAGTTGTCAATTATCACCTATTGGTTGACAAACTGTTGAATCCTCTCCATGTTCGGCTTCAGCTTACCCTTATTCACATGGCTTGGATTGTACTGGTTCTTTGGGATCCTTTATGAAGACCTTAGTCCCTCACATATGGACTAATTTGCGCAAGATTATGTTCTATTCATCTACATAGCTTCCAGATCTTTGAAGACTTATCATTATTGTATATTGTGGCTTCGATCCACCTTTGTAATATACGTGGTTTTCTACCCGTATCATATGATGTACTCAAATATTGTAAAGGAGCTAATGTTCCAGTAAATTGAACATAGCATCCTCAGATGTAACTTTGTATATGACATTACTATGTATTTGTTTCAGGTACTCTCTCTGCTCCATTGGATTTCTGAGTTCTCCAAATCTAACTATTATAATGTATTTCAGCCATCGCTTCCCTATGACCTCACACATTAGGGGGCATCTGTTATACACTTGAATGGCACCTCTCCGTCCGAGTGCCGACATCCCTCATGGTGGCACACAAAAGGACATCTATGGATAGAGGTTTTCCCAAAACACTATAGATTGGCTTACTATATGATACATTCCTCCTCCATCCAGTTGATTAATTTGCCATTTTACTATGTTGACTTGTATTCACGACTCTCTTTTAATGCAACTCGCGAGTCATTCGCGAGTGTCCCTTATAGCAAGTCGTGAATGGATGTATTCGTGGGTTGCCCTTGTAGCAAGTCATGAATCATTTGTGGTTTGTCCTTCTACATACCCGCGAATATGTCCCTTAACATTTAAACATAAAAACACGCAATAATCTGAGATTAGTTAAGCCATTTAATATTAATCCTCTTAACTGTCTCAACCTCCTCAACCTTCAAAACTACCTTATTTCCTCCATATAAATACAGGCCTTGGGGAGGGTGTTAAGATATACTTTTTGAGAGCAAAGTTATGCTGGTGGATTGTATATAGAAGTCTTTGGAGCAGTGGAACTCAAAATATTTTGGTTGCAGAGGAGTCCTTGTCTCAGGCGTTGGGTTGTAATCTGAACTTCTTCATTATTTATAATAAAGAGAATCCTTCTTCCATATGTGTTTCATGTATCTTGGTTTGATAAATGTTTATGTTTATGCATCTTATATGTGATTTATCTAACCTGCTTATATATATATGAATCATCTTGTATCAGGAAGATTGTTTCTTGACAGGTGAAAGAGGAGCAACCTTGAAGACTTTGAAGGTGAAGCAGAGCGGAAGAGGACTAGCAAGGATCGACCTTCGTTAATCAAGTAAGGCTTTCTCATCCTCCTATTTCCTTTACTGCACTTTAGAGTCAATTGTCTGCAAGTTGATTGAGTATGTTGGTAACCCTAGACATATGGTTATTAGGTGTGTAATCCTGTACAACACAAAGAGTATAGGGATGTATTTGCCTTTACTTATGACGAGCTCAAAGCTTATAGGGAAGATGTATTTCAACATACTATTCCCCTAATGCTAGAATGTAAAAAAGGCAAGCCTTTCAGACAAAAACTTAGGCAAATAAATCCTAAGTTAGCACCAATCATTAAGAAGGAGTTAGAGAAAATGCTAGCAACAGGAATAATAGCTCCCACTAGACATTCCAAGTGGTGCTCTAACTTAGTAGTTGTAAGAAAGAAGAACGGGAGCATAAGGATATGTATAGATTTTAGGAATCTAAACATAGCATGTCAGAAGGACAATTACCCCCTCCCCAACATGGAGACCCTCCTCCAATGGGTCATTGGATCGAGCATGATGCCGATGTTGGATGGTTTTTCGGGCTATAATCAAGTAGTCATTCAAGAGGAGGATAGGCATAACACCACCTTCACAACTCCTTGGGGCACTTTTGAGTATCTAAGAATGCCCTTTGGCCTTTTAAACGTAGGAGATACTTTCCAAAGATCCATGTATTATGCTTTCAAGGAGTTGATTGGCAAAGTCATTGAGATCTATCAAGATGATCTCACTGTTTTTTCAAAGGAAAGATCCAGCCATGTTGATCATCTCAGGCAGATTTTCAAGTGGTGTAGGAAGTATGGCATTTCTCTGAATCTGGCTAAGTCAGTGTTAGGCATAGAAGAGGGAAAACTCTGAGGACATATCATCAACAAAGACAGTGTCAAAATTGATCCTGAGAGAGTAGAGGTGTTATAGCAGATTTCACCACTCTAGGTGAATCACACTTTGTATGGCCTTCCCCTGTCCCTTTGCAGACTCCTTAGACCCTATGGACCACTTTTTGTCCTTTGATGTTTCCTTGATCATCCCTAAAAACATATGAAAAATGATATACACGACTTTTAAAACTATAAGCACGTATATACGCGGGTTTGACCACTAGAACCGCGTACATCGGGATATGTGCATAATCCAAATATTTTTGGAGTTTTTCTTGACATGGATCAGACTCATTTGACTCCTGGCCTTCCCTATGCCTTGAGATCGCTCGGATTCGACCTTTCATTACCCCTTTGAAAATCTATATAAGGAACCCCCTGGTACATTGAAGGCATAAGAGAGAATTGAGAGCAAAGAAACTATAGTCCATTGTTGCCGTAACTTATGTTTGAGTCTGCATCCCTTTGTCCCTTGGAGCACTAGTGTGTTCTTCCCAAGCTTGCCTTTTGCTTGTGAGCTTGCTATCGAGAGATGGAGGATTGAAGTGGTGGAGGCCCAAGTGGGGGATTCAGTTTCTCCGGTTCGCAGATGTGCCGTCAGAGGTTGTATCTTGTAATCTCTGATTTATATTAATAGAAATATATTTTCCTGTCCAATAATGTGTGTTTGAATGAATATTTTATCCATGCGATTATGTCAAATGCTTGTACATTATTGATTATATATGCTAGAATAGATCTAACACCATGATATATAGAATGATTGTATTGCTTACTTGTTGTTGAGGAAGTAACAGATCAATTCAAGCTGAAGATTGGAAAGCTCAACGAGGATCTACTTCAACCGTCTGGAATAAGGTACGAGGTCTGATCCTTTAGTGTTATACATTTAATTTCTATTGCATATTGGAAAGGATTCATTTCTGGAGTCAAGCTGTATGTTGTGGTACCCCAAGCCATAGGAATTTCTCTCTGTAACAGAATTGGCGACTCCACTGGGGATTTCCTAGTAGTTGTCATTTGGGGTTTGTTTTCTCGGCATTCAATGAATTTGAATTGCTCTTTCTCTCTTGTTTCTGTGTCGGGTCTGGGGGAATGTATGCCTGGTAGATTCTAATTGGTGTGAATTTTGTCTCAGCCTGTCTGTTTTCCTTGATTTTATGCACCTTTCTTCCTGTACGCGAGTTTTTGACTTACAGTCGCGTATACACGCGGTTTCCTCTGCGATTTCCGTGTATACACGCGGGTTTACTGCGAACAGTCGCGTATGCCATTGATTTTTCCTTGTTGGGGAATATAGTTGGTTGCTGGGTGAATTATAATATTTGCTGAGTCTCCTTTGGCACTGCCTAAGTCTGTTTAGACCTCTGTTCCTGACCAGAAACGTTTTTTTAGGCTAAATTTTTCTTTTTTAGGAAGGTTCTTGTCATGGCATTTTTGATTTTTTGTTTCAGATTAGTGCATTAGAGTTCTTTTACCTTAGTGCTATGCTTGAGTGTTGTTTGGGTGTGCTTGCAGAGTCTAGGGGTCATAGGATCATTCTTTTTCTTTTTGCATCTCTGTAGCATTTATAGTAAAATTTGCATTTATCATTTGAAGAAGAATTGTGCATTTCACGTAGTAGCATACCCTATTTTCATGGACACAATGCATTTGCATTGATTGTTAGGTGTGCATTTTACTTCCTGTTGCGTCATAACACCATTAGTTTCACGATCATATCCCTTTTTTGAGTAATAAAGCCAACTAAAATCAATGCTAAATAAAATGAATTACACTCTTTTCTTTTATAGGGTGCACCAACAAGCTTAGGTTTTAGGATCTTGGAATAGTTCATTGTAAGTCAATTCTCCAAGATCACTAAATAACAACATCTAGGTGTCTGTCTAGGTGAGTGTGTGAAATCCTTGGTATAACCAGTGTTTCTCAGGATCCTCTTCTCAAAAGGGAGTTAAGCACGAGGCAGTGTGAGCGGTTATTGATTGGGATGACCCCTAGTCATAACTAAGTAGCACTGGAGATATTTCCAGGATTGTATTCATATCTGGGGGCTCTTTCAAGAGTTTCGGGCTTTGCTACCCTACCCATATGGTCAATCCTGCCTGCGATTATCCGCCTGAGCATTGATTATATTGAGGTGACCTTAGTGGCCTTACCTAGGATATCGAGGGGGTACTGTGCAGGGGTTATTTTGCAGGTGTCTCGGCCAGGTTGGGGTCAGACATCACAGTTGCTTTACACGTTGAAGCTGAGGGCCACAATAATTGGTTATGTACCTCTGCTTGTTTTGTATGGGAGTCTCAAGCCTCTCCTAGGCGAGGCATACCTGCTTCATTCGGGAGCTCACTTATCCAGCCCTTGTTTGCTTGCATTTGGATTTAGATTTTATTAGTGATTGCTCTGTGCACGATAGTTGGCCTATGGTTTATGTAAATAGAGAGTCTTTTCTATTTTTTGAGTCATTGTGGATTTGAGCGCGGTTCCTCGCCATTCTCGTCGTTTAGCAGGACTTCCGCCTTCTACTTCTCCTCCTCCTTTGGGAGAGAGACCTAGACAGTCCAGGAAGAATATTTCACACATTGATTCACACACCATGGGAGACCGTTTATAGGATATTCTTGAACCACCTCCTCCCATTCGTGTAGACGATGGGGAATTTACTTCTACTTACAATCCTTCACCCGAATTAGCTGAGTTAGGCCCTGTGATTTTAGATATAGGAACCTTGCTCGATAGGCCTACTCACACCAGGTCTGATTCCCCATTGACGTGTTACCGGTATGGAATGCCAGAGGATGCCGAGACTCATTTTCAACCTGCCAGCACTAGCTACGGTAGTTATGCTACGTCTGGTTTCCCTACACATGATTTGACATTTCATGTCGAATCCGATTTCGAGCCTAACACTATGCCTAGGGGCACTCTCATTCCTTACCATGCGGAGAGGTTTGGGAGAACTAGTCACATTGCACCTTCCGTCCCAGTGGTGGAAGCTACATCATATCTCCCTCCTAGGTCTAGGGTTAGCGATCCGATTAGGATACCAGATCCAAGACGAGTAACGATAGGCGGTGGTAGTACATATATTATTACTCAAGTTCCTTCATCCTCGATCCCTAGTTCTTCAAATGTACATCCTCCACCTTATCCACGTGGTCCTTCGAGCTAGTATATGGCTACGAGTCAGGTCCATAATACGGTTACTAGACCGATTGCGTCTCAAGTTCACACACTGCCCGCTACTTCGGGAGGCTATGTTCATGCTTCTAGAGGTCACCTTGCTACTTCCGGGGCGTATATCCCTACTTCCAGAGCATATCTTCCTACCTACGGAGTGTCTCATGGGGCATCGCATGCGATGACCTATGGACCTTATTATGGGATGCAGTATCGATAGGTTTCTTCACCTTATGGAGGTGAGTATCAACAACCTGCTTACTCTCCTAATTACAGCTTTGTAGCTCCTACTAGTCAAGGTCCACCATACTATGGTACTTCCATGCCACCTTATACGGGTCAGACAGGAGGAGGACACTATGGCCAAGGCCATGGTGGTAATCAACCCTATATGAACCAGGGAGTGGTCCATCGACCTCATCATCCTAGGCTCCCTTTCCTTGCGACGCTTAATCTTCCTGACTTATCGAGACTGAAAAACGATCCTGTGGCTCATGACCCGGCTTGGCTGGCTGTCCCTACCAAGCTTCCTTCGGACATACCTAAGTTCGAAGGCAAACCGGGAGAGGATTTGAGTGAACACGTTACTACGTTTCACCTTTGGTGCTCTTCGAATTCATTACATCAGGACTCAGTCCGTTTGAGACTATTTCAATGCACCCTCACAGGGCCTGCTACGAAATGGTATATAGAGTTACCTAAGGGAGCTTTCGCTTTGTTCGACGACCTTGCGATGAATTTTCTTAATCACTTCCAGCTACCAGTGCGCTATGACTTTGGTATTGAACTCTTGTCGACATTTCGGCAAGATAAAGCCACACATATTTCTAATCATATTCAAGAGTGGAGTAGATGGAAGAGATTAATTAAAGCTTTTATACCGCCAGAATTCCTCCTCGAGTAGTTCCTCAAGTCGTTATTGCCATATATAGCGAAGGATGTTTCCACATCCAGAGTGCAGAATGAGGAACAAGAGATTTTTAGGGAGCAGGAACTAGAGTTGATCTATGCTCAGTCCGGTTTGTTGTATGAGATTATTCCCAATGCTCCTTGTTCCAGTTTCGATCCCAAAGTCAAACTTGGACCACATACCGATGGCATTGTGGGTTGTGCAAGTGCGAAACCTACAAATTTGGTTGCAAAACAAGTTAGTCAATTGTCACTCAACCAATCTACTTCGGGACAAGCTACAGCTTTGTCTCAACCCGCCCAAATGGTGAATGTACTTTCTGTGCAATCATCGGACCAGAAGGGTAACCAGCAGCCCAGACGGAATAGAAAAAAGGGTAAAAATAATAATCGAAAGGGTGGGAATAAGAATGAGAATGCTAACAATAGTGACAAGAATGGTAGAAATGTTGGGGGGGACAAGCAAGCGAAACGTAAGGTTAAGTTCCCTTGCAAGCTATGTAAGGACGATCACCTCACTTACTTGTGCCCTCGGATTGAAGAAGCTTCGAGATTCTTAGCACAAGGCCTAGTTGTGCTAACTAACCCTTTACCTCATAATCAAAATATGGACTCGAAGTCCCATGAATAGTCTAGTGATGATGATCCACTGGAAGGTAGTGGTTGTGGGTGCATTAACATGGTCCGTGCTACGAAAGTTGTGACTCATGCGAAAGATTATAGTTTGTCACAACCCAGCCTAGGCAAAGAGCCTGATCCACCAGGTTCCCCTTTACGCATTAATAAACCTACGGATAAACTTGAGGCTGCACCTCGCATTCCTAAGGGATTCCTTAAGCATTCAGGGCATAGTCCAAATGCCCAAGACACCCAGAATTATTCAGTTGTCAAGGATTTGGGCCATACTCCTTGTGCGATGTCTGCATTGGAAGTGCTTCAGAGTTGTCCTTTGCAAAGGAAGGCATTGCTTTCTGCCCTTGGTGTGAACGATGATGATTCTTCCTCTGTGATCAAATTTGAAACCGTAGGACTTCAGCCTCGCTTGCCCTACTATGTGTCTCTTTTGGTGCACGTAGAATGTCTTGGTATGACCGTCAAATGTACTGTGATTGATGAGGGCGCTGCTGTTCTGTGATGTCTTTGGCCTGTTGGAAGGGTCTCGGTTCTCCTGAGCTGTCTAAATCAGCGACTATGTTAACTATGTTCGATGGGAGATCTTTTAGGCCGCACGACATCCTTCCTTCCCTTAAAGTCCATTTGGGGGGGAATACCGTTGTGATAGAGGTTGAGGTGGTTGATGCGCCCCTTGACTATAATATCTTGCCGAGTAGGAACTGGATGTACAGTATGCAAGCCGTTGCTTCTTCCTTGTTTTGCATTGTATGCTTTCCACATAATGGGAAGATCGTAACGATTGATCAAATGACATTCAAGAATCCGTCGGTTACCGCATCCTCGGGAGCTTCAATCCAGATCATTGAGAATTCTCAGCCGGCAACTGGGAGTGTGGGTGTAGGCATGTATCCATCCCTCATGGGAATCTTTAGTTGTCCTGCACCGATCCTCATGATAGGATCTAGTTTCGATGAGGCTTCGAATTCTACGACATCGGTGTCTTTTCACATGAATCATATGGAAGACCCTTGGATTCTTCCTACACCAAGGACTTCAAGTGAGCCTATCGAGACGAGTGTGTCATTGCCTGCAGCCATGATAGCTTATCAAGCTAATCTCAAGAGTGTTGCAGAGCCTAGTCCTTCCTCTTCATGGACGGAGGAGGAGGACCCATATGTGCTGCCAGCATGGGCTGTACAGTCTTCTCATGCGCACGACTACCTTGATACAGTTTTCCCTTCGGATCAAGCGATTATTGAGGCTATGTCGGGAGTTGAGCCACCATGGGAGGAACTTCATCATAGATCGTACTTTCTCCTAGAGCTTGACCGTTTAGAGCGTGAAGATTTTAGGGCGGTTCTTAGTCAGAGAGTTGGTAGTCCTGTGGTTCCATTAAGCTCTCCTGGTCCGATGGTTGATGGAAACATGGCAAACATATCTTCAATGATTCCTATCAACATCTCTCGCAATCTTGGCACGATAGAGAATGTCTATATTGGGGCGGAATGTTCCAATGCTGAGATTCTGGAATATACCGAGCTATTCAAGTAATTCCATGATATTTTTGATTGGTCTTATGATGAGATGCCAGGTATTGACCCTCGTATTGTTGAGTACGAGATTAAGACTTACCCCAACGCTAATCCTGTTTGACAACGTTTACGTGCGGTGAATCCTAGGAAAGCACCCGCCATTAAGGCAGAGATAGAGAAACTGTTGAAAGCTGGTTTCATCTATCCCGTTCCCTTGACGGAGTGGGTTTCAAACCCCGTTCTGGTGGATAAGAAGCAGGGAGCAATCCGCATATGCACTGATTTCCACAATTTGAATCGTGCCTGTCCTAAGGATAACTTCCTCACACCATTTATAGATCAGATTTTGGATGTGTGTGTGGGTAGCGAGATGTTCTCCTTTATGGACGACTTTTCTGGGTATAATCAAATACAGATTAAACCCGAGGACCAACATAAGACTGCATTTATTTGTCCTTGGGGAACGTTCACATATCGGAAGATGCCTTTCGGCCTTAAAAACGCTGGAGCTACATTTCAGCGGGCAATGACCTTGATTTTCCACGATCTCAAGTCAATTATCGAGGTATTTTTGGATGATCTCGCTGCTCATTCTCATATGAGAATGCGTCATCCCTATCACTTGAGATTGGTATTCGAAAGATGCTGGCACTATTCAGTTAGATTAAATCCTCATAAGTGCATCTTTTGCGTGAAGTCAGGTCGTTTGTTAGGATTCATTGTTTCAAAAGAGGGTATAAGAGTTGACCCTTTGAAGGTTGAGGTAATACTTCAGTTGTCTCCCCCGAAGAATATTCATCATCTTCAGTGTTTGCAAGGCATGGCAAACTTCTTACGAATATTTGTTGTCAACTTTGCCAATTTGACTAGAGGCTTCATGCATCTCTTGAAGAAGGATACTCCCTTTTATTGGGATGAGCGAGCCCAGGAGTCCTTCGATGCACTCAAGCGAGCCCTAGCATCAGCCCCGGTGATTAGTCCCCCGGACTATAGCTGTGATTTCTTATTATATGTGGCCGTGTCTTTAGAGATGATTGGTATGGTCTTGGTTCAAGAGGATGAGGAGCTCCAAGAGCATGTCATATATTATCTGAGCTGAAACCTTATTGACGCAAAGATTCGTTATTCTCATGTCAAGAAGCTTGCTTTAGCTACCGTACATGCAGTTCAGCGTTTGAGACATTATATTCTCTTTATACAGACCTTGGTTGTAGCCCATGTCAATCCATTTCAATTCACCCTCACCCAAAGGATGATTGGGGGAAAGTATAATAAATGGATTGTCATTCTGCAAGAATTTGATCTCGAGTTTGTTTCGGCAAAATCAAAGAAATATTTAATCTTTGCAGAGCTTATATCAGATTTTCTGGGCGAGGCCAAGGAGTTGGTTTGTGAAGATACATTTGTCGATGAACACATCTTCTTAATCTCTACATTAGACCCATGGTATGGGGATATCATAATATATTTACAAACACTGAAGACCCCTACTCACCTCTCGCGAGATGAACGACGACGATTACGTCACGTCTCTAAGAATTACCTCATAGTGGACAATAATTTGTACCGCCATGGGGTAGATTCCATTTTATGACGTTGTTTAACTCATGACGAGGCTGAGGTTGTGCTGAATGATTTCCACGGAGGGGCGTGTGGTGGTCATTTATCTGGGCTTTCTACAGCTCAAAAGATTTTGAGAGCGGGTTATTTCTGGCCGTCGATCTTTAAGGATTCTGTTGATGCGGTCAAGAGGTGCCACCCTTGCTAGGTGTTCGCATGTAATATGTGCTTGAAACCTATCTCGTTACATCCCATTATCACCGCTGGTCCCTTCACTAAGTGGGGGCTTGATTTTATGGATTGCAACCCAGCTTCGGCTGGGGGGCACCATCACATTATAGTGGTTGTTGATTATTTCACGAAATGGGATGAGGCTATGCCTACAGTAAAATCCGATGGTGAGACAGCCACTCACTTTGTATTCAACCAAATTATTACTCGGTTCAGGATTCCGAAAGATCTTCTCACTGACCATGGCTCGCACTTTCAGAACCGTATGATGGAAGAGTCATTAGAGGAAATTTGGGGTCTAAAATGGGCCTTAGAAGAAAATGTGCCAAAATAAGTTTTTGTGAGTTGGAATTCAAGAACCAATAGAATTTCAATAAAATAAGTCAACCATAATGGTTGAATTGACATATTTGTCATTAAAAAAAACTACTTTTTTTTCTTCGTATTTTCGACATATCTCATTGTGTTTTTACTCAAATTTCGATCAGGAGAGCTCGTTGGATGCGGAATTTGATTCCGCATCCAACGAGTACCCACAATGTATACTTTTGATGGACCCTGCTACCCCAAAAACAAGAAATACCTGAAAAAATGTGATGATGATGTCATCACCATGTTTTTTCAGGTATTTCTTGTTTTTGGGGTAGCAGGGTCCGTCAAAAGTATGCAGTGTGGGTACTCGTTGGATGAAGAATCAAATTCCGCATCCAACGAGCTCTCCCGATCGAAATTTGAGTAAAAAAACAGGGAGATATGTCGAAAATACGAACACAAAAAGTAGTTTTTTTCTTTCTTCCTCCAAAATTAATCAATATTATTTTATTATTTTCCTTAGGAGGCCCATTTTAGACCCCAAAATTCCTCTTATGTGGCATCGAAGTTAGGGTATAAGCAAGATCACTCCTCTTCTTACTACCCCCAAGCGAATGGACAGGTAGAGGCAGTGAATAAATCACTCAAATCCATTCTCCAACGAACCATTGCACAAAGCAAGAACAATTGGCACATTATGTTATATCCTGCTTTGTGGGCATATCGAACCATGGTTAAGACTGCCACTGGTTTTTCTCCATATCATCTTGTACATGGACTGGAGTCGATATTGCCGGTTGAATGCGAAATTCCTTCGTTGAAGCTAGCTGTGGAACTCTTACCAGACACTTCACCTTTGGAGGAGCCTTTGGTTCACCTTGAGAAAATCGATGAGCAGTGTCGGGATGCCTTGGTGTCTCTAGAGGTTAATAAGCATCGCATTAAGGTCTAGTACGATAAGTCTGTCTGTCCAAGAGTGTTTAGTGAAGAAGACTTGGTCCTTTTGTGGGATCAACCGAAAGAACCCTTGGGGGTAGGGAAATTTAATCCTATGTGGCGTGGTCCTTACGTGGTCAAGTGTGTGTTAGAGAAGGGTGCTTATGAGTTAGTGGATTATGAAGGAACAACTTTGGTGGAGCCTAGAAATGGGCTCTATCTCAAAAAATACTATGCATAATCTTTAGCCAAGGCTTCTTGTTGTATATTATTGTACAGCTTTGCATAGTTAGGTCTTTTTCTTATCGTGACTGGGTTTGTGATTAGTTTCCGTTTCTTTTTGTAGATATCAGTGGAATATTCCACCTACATAGGATTCGTGGATGGTGCAAGCCGTCACAATCAACACTCATCCTATGTTGCTTGGGTGATTTATACTCCTATGGGTCAGGTATTGTCTTCAGGAGGTGTATGTCTATGGCCATCTTCCAACAATGTTGCTGAATATAGCATCGTTATTGAGCTTCTACGGGATGCCATTCTACATGGTGTTCTATCTCTTGAGGTACGTCTTGATTTGGAGTTAGTAGTGTCACAGCTCAATGGTTTGTACCATGTTAGAGATATGATGTTATTGAGAAGATTCTTACGTGTGAGATTGTTAGAACAGAAATTGACAATATAACATATATACACATTCCAAGAAATAATAATCAAGTTGCTGACTCATATGGTAACTACGTGTTAGATTGGCATTTGTTTCATTCATAATAAATTAATCATAAACACAATTTTTACACATGTAAATAAATAAATCAATCACCATAAAACTTTTTATACATAAAAATGTGATAATACATATTGTCATGATACAAAATTGGGGCTTTTAAGCCACCATCATATAATACATGGTCGTACAAAATGTATACACTCCCAGGTGTCTAATCTTGTGGAGGAGGAGGAGGGTTGTGATCATGGAATGTCACTACGGCTCTAGCTAGCCGTCGAAATAAATGCACCCATGCACGTGGTACACCCACCACCTATCATTGCATGGCCTTAGGCAAGTCCTTGACTTGCGCCATGGGAACTCTATGAGTCAGTCTCACAAAGTTGGTATGAATTCTCTGGAGCGTTCGCTCCGCATCCACACCCGTGATGTCATATCCTCTTTCCCTCCGTCTATGACGAGGGAATCCCTCTGGCCGTCGTGGTCCCACATCTGCACACAAATGGTAGATGTCACTATGTATTGTTGCGCAAAAACATGTCTTTTTGCTTCCATAAAATCAAGAAAATACAAAAAAAATCAATAACTCAAAAAATATAAAAAAAGAGTGAGGGTTAAGATTCATTACCTATATCACCATATGCCGATCCTGGTGGCAATGGCATGTTCGGGTCCCCCCAAAAATATATCCCTACATAGGGGTAGTCATCAATGGAAACTATCTATTGTCGCCACCATGGAAAGAAGTCAGCTGGATATGGGTTGGCCACCCTACCACCCCCCAGTCTGCGCATCGCATCTACCCAACGCCATTGGGCCGGATCTTGAACCCCGTGGAGAGGAACGTCCACTCTAGGGCTCAATCCTGGAACACGCTCGAAGAAAAACGTGCTCAAGATACTGCTGAACCCGAAGTTCCGCACCCTGCCTGCCTTACACTCACTTAGCTGGTGTTTCATGTTGCTCAGTAGGGAGTACTCCAGTCATAGATTGTGGGTCTCATGCACTCCACTGCATAGAACATCAGAGGTGGCGAGGCTTGGTGGAGTGATGCTAAGTCGTCTATCCTGCCCAGTGTCAATAATATGGCCTTTAGGCCCAGCACCTGTATAGCATTGGTAGGGACCTGAATCCCCACCTTCTCGGTGTCTGGATAATAATACACTGCAATTTACTTGTTGATAGTCAGGCCACCCCCTGACCCACCACGGGAATGAAGGTTCACCACCTCCCCTCGTCTAGAAATCCCTGTGATAAAATATATGTCCTCCACCTCTATGGTGAGGGACATCCCATCGATATGAAAGGACTCCGAGTCTGGATCCCAATAGTCTACCAGCATCTGTAGCAGTCTTGGTTTGGCCCTCAAACCACCAATACACCAAAACTTGTAGAGTCCGCATGCACGAAGAGCTTGTTGAGCCATTAAGTTGGCCCTTACTGCTTCCTCTACTTCACCATGCTCACGCTCTCTCCACTCTAGCACCATCCTGCAAAATAAATTGGAAATTTGCCCATTAGTTTAGTAAAAAATCATATGCGCGGCCTCATACGCGACTGTTTTGAAAAAAACCGCGTATGTACGCGGTTTTGAGACCCTTTTCCGCGTATATCTAGCCCTATACGCGGAAAAAGCCTCAATTTCCGCGTGGGCTACAGTGCTCATTTTGGGATGGCCTAAAAAACTCATTTGACCATGAAAATCTATAAAAATTATGTCAAAATGCAAGAGGAGAGTATGAGTAAATACCTGGAAGAAACGGTTGTGAATTCCGCCGGCTGGATCTCCTGGAATTTGCAGTTGAAAATCAGAGCTCAAATGGGTAAAAGTTTCAAATGATTTATATTTTTTACTATTTATAGAAAAATTTCCAAATATTTGAAAATTTTTACCCCCTTTCCTATAGTTTCGACATTTTCTAACCATTTTGGACCGTTTTTGACATAATTGGCGTTGTAGAAGACCTTTTTCAGTCCCGTTTCAGCCGTTGGATTGACCCGTTCGTGTCGATCTCAGGTATCATGTCTAAACTGACATATAGGTTAGGTTTCACCACCGTTTGCATTTTACATAACCTTGTGACGATATCACCATGACCTTAGGTACGAACCCACTCTATTATGTTACGGAACCTTCTTGTTGCTTTAGAAGTGGCATGATATGAGTGGTAGAGATTCAACTTACATGGGTACCCTAGTTAGCACCTTATTTGCATTTGGTTCCCATGCCGATGGTTTCTCCTTTAGGGTGTGGGAGTCCATTGTATAGTACTGCCATGATATTTCGCAAGAGCCTCATACTCCTCTTGATCTTATGCTGGCCTATTTCCCACAGGACTCCCTCATGTCAAGTTGTGAATGCATTATCATGAGCTTTTCCTGCCTTATTGAGATTTATGCTGGCTCCCCTGACATTGCATTTCAGCCATATAGCTCGAGCTTGTCTCATATCTAGCCATGCAGAGCCATTTTTTATATCCTTCGCAGCTTGATTCCCTTTTTACCGCGAGGGGATTTTCCCCTGAGTGTCGATATCCTACACATGTATCCTTGCATTGAGCATAGGTATGTTCCACTACTTGGAACTAGTTTGTTTTCCCTTGTGACACTCGTCTCCTCCTAGTTTGTAACTATAAAGCTAGTTTATTCTTTTTTCAATCTTTTCAAATAACTGAAAAAGTCCACAAAAAAAAACCAAAAATTAGGATAAGGAAAGATGTTATCTTTGGCAGCTGTCGAGTCGTGTCGCCTTCAAACAGAGCACTGTATATCACATCCATTGGTTGGGTTATAGTTTGACTTTAGGAGCTGTACTCATTTATCTGAGTTTATCTCCACCGACTGGTTAAGCTTCCAGTCCCTATGGAGCCTCTGTTGATGCCTCCTGTGTCACAGAGATGTCATAGTTTGTATATCGAGTCTATGCTGCCTTCATTTAGTCACCATACACCGTTATTCTCTTGTTCGAAGGAAGTTGAAACTTGAGTCGGCCATTCCTCAGTTATCTTGACTTTGCATGTCAGCCATTCCCAGCACAGTTACTGGTTCGTGCACTTTATGATCGAGTCCTTCCACATTATATAGCTTTGTTGAGTACCTCATGTTGGATGATAGGGGATGCCGTAATGCCCTCCTTCCAGTGGATTTTGTCCCATCAACTTCAGATCATTTATTCTGGGATTGGAGTCTAGAGTCATTTTGAGTGCCTTGAGGCTTGCAGTCATCAGTGGCAGGTTCTCTCGCCATCGATAGTTTCTTGGGAATACATCAATGTCCCCTGATCGATGGACTCTTTCAAGTGTTCGGCCTCAATACATTTATTCACACTTGTTAGTTTGCACTCTAGTACCTTGATTCCCATTTTCATTATCGGTGGGTAATCTCACGTCTGTTAACGGTATACATTAATGACCGGTAATCAGACGATGGACTAATATGTTCAACCTTGACACCTCTATTCACATAGTAGGACATGTACTCGTAGTGGTTTGTGTAGAAGACTTTCCAGATTGGTGGCATCTCTTATATGCTACCTCCTTAATCGTGCCAGTGTTCATTAGATTTCAGCTCTTGTGACTTGATTCCAGTATATGTCAGATATTTCCAGCCACTATGGAGATCTTGATCTATTATATATCTTCAGCCATTTTAGAGATCATGGTCCTTTGTATATATTCATCATGGAGATTCTGATCTATGTATATTGTATGTGGCGATGACCACATATGTGATATCATGTATCATGCCTATTCATGGCCATTGTACTCTTATGTATCTGGGACTGCTATATGTATTCGTAGTTGTATGCAGAGTTGTATTATTGTACTATGCTGATTGGGTGGCTGGTCTTCCATTTGGGATCCTTCATCACTCCACTTCTGGGATGGACTTATAATGTATTTCGGCCATCGTATGACCCCTCTGACCTCACACATTAGGGGGCATCTGTTATAGCGTATTTCACCACTCTAGGTGAATCACACTTTGTATGGCCTTCCCCTGTCCCGCTGCAGACTCCTTAGACCCTATGGACCACTTTTTGTCCTTTGATGTTTCCTTGATCAAAAACATATGAAAAATGATGTACACGACTTTTAAATCTATAAGCGCGTATATACGCGGGTTTGACCACTAAAACCATGTACATCGGGATGTGTGCATAATCCAAATCCTTTTGGAGTTTTCCTTAACATGGATCTGACTCATTTGACTCCTGGCCTTCCCTATGCCTTGAGATCGCTCGGATTCGACCTTTCATTACCCCTTTGAAAATCTATATAAGGAACCCCTTGGTACATTGAA
>LPNX010273217.1:253473-273480 GCA_001517045.1 Pseudotsuga menziesii
AGAACAAAGAAACTATAGTCCATTGTTGACGGAACTTATGCTTGAGTCTGCATCCCTTTGTCCCTTGGAGCACTAGTGTGTTCTTCCCAAGCTTGCCTTTTGCTTGTGAGCTTGCTACCGAGAGATGGAGGATTGAAGTGGTGGAGGCCCAAGTGGGGGATTCAGTTTCTCTGGTTCATAGACGTGCCGTCAGAGGTTGTATCTTGTAATCTCTGATTTATATTAATAGAAATATCTTTTGCTATCCAATAATGTGTGTTTGAATGAATATTTTATCCATGGGATTATGTCAAATGCTTGTACATTATTGATTATTTATGCTAGAATAGATCTAACACCATGATATATAGAATACTTGTATTGCTTACTTGTTGTTGAGGAAGTAACAGATCAATTCAAGCTAAAGATTAAAAAACTCAACAGGGATCTACTTCAACCGTCCGGAATAAGGTACGAGGTCTGATCCTTTAGTGTTAGACATTTAATTTCTATTGCATATTGGAAAGGATTGATTTCTGGAGTCAAGCTGTTTGTTGTGGTACCCCAAGCCATAGGAATTTCTCTCTGTAACAAGAGGCCATAAAAAATATCCCTCTCCCTAAGAATGTTAAATCCCTTCAGTTATTTAATGGTCATACCAATTTTATCAGGAGATTCATTCCAAACTTGGCAGAATTAATGAAACCAATGCAGGCCTTACTCAAGAAAAATGCTAAGTTTGTGTGGACCACTGAAGGAAGGAAAGCCTTTGATTCAATAAAGAATGCCATTACCAGGTCTCTAGTCTTAGTCAGCTCGGATTACGCAAAGGATTTCATGATCTTTTCACTTGCCTCTGAAGATACCATTTCCATTGTGTTGCTCCAAAAAAACATTGAAGGGTTTGAGCAACCTATAGCATTCATGACTAGAGCCTTGCAGAATTCCAAGCTAAAGTATACCATCATGGAGAAGCAAGTTTATGCCTTAATCAAATCATTAAAACATTTCAGGACTTATATCGGGTATTCCAAGGTTACTAGATATGTTCCCCACACTGCGGTCAAGGATATCCTTTCTCAAAAGGATTGTTTAGGAATAAGGGGTACTTGGGTATCCAAGATTCAGGAGTATGACCTTGAGATAAAACCTACTAAATTAATCAAGGGACAAGGCCTAGCAAGAATGCTTACTCAAAAGAACGAAGAATCCATTGAGATGATTGCAGAAAATGATATCCCGCAGCCTACCATGACTCCTGCCCTTCAAAACCTTGATAACCATTGGTATTCAGACACCATTTTCTTTCTCCTCCATCTCACTTTCCCGGATCACCTCAAAGGACACAAGCGTAGGGATTTGAGACTTAAGACCGCTAGGTATTGCCTTACCCAAGAGGGTATGGGTTGGAGTAACCCAGATGGTATTATACTTAGGTGCATCAACGAACATGATTCTAAAAAGATATTAGCAGAGTTTCACTCAGGATTTTGTGGAGGCCACTATGCAGCAAATACAACTTCCCACAAAATATTGAGAGCTGGTTACTATTGGCCAACCATTTTTGCAGATGCTCACAAGCATATCAAGTGTTTCCAAGAGTGCCACTGTTCATTGGGAAGCAGAAGTTGGCAGCTCTTCCCCTTACTCTGGTTGTTGTCCTTGCCCCTTTTCAGCAGTGGGGGCTCGATTTTATTGGAAAATTCAAGGATAATTCCAGCAATGGTTTTTGTTGGATTATCACAGCAACCAATTACTTCACCAAGTGGGTAGAGGCTATACCCACTAAGACTGCCACTGAGAAGGTTGTTATAGACTTCATCGAGGAAAGAATCATCACCAGATTTGGGACTCCCTTAAAAATAACAACCGATAATGCCAAAGCCTTCAGTTCCGAAAAATTGAATGACTTATGTTTTAAGTATGGCATTATCCTATCCCACTCATCTGATTATTACCCACAGGGAAATGGACTTGCTGAGTCCACCAATAAAAATTTAATGTCAATCCTCAAGAAGACTGTGGGGGATAATAAGAGATCATGGGATAGTAAAATTAAGTATGCTATGTGGGCGGATAGAATCACTAAGAAAAACTCAACTGGTAAATCACCTTTTGAGCTGGTGTATGGACTCACAGCCACCCTTTCGGTCAGTATGCAGATTCCGATCTTTAGGATGCTAAGTGAGTATGGCACAGAACAGGCAGAAATGGAGCAGAGAATAAACTAGATTGTAGAATTGGATGAATCTCGAAGAGCTGCCCTTGATCAGTCACTCAGACATCAAGAAAGTATGAAGGGCACTTTTGATAAGTTAGCTAGGCCAAGAGCTTTCCAAATCGGAGATACTTTTCTCTTATGGGATAAGAGAAGGGAGAATCCTAGAAAGCATGGGAAATTTGATAGCATTTGGAAAGGCCCATTTATCATCCATGACATGGCTGGCACCAATTCTTTTTTCCTTAACACTATGGACGGAGAAATTTTAAACCTGCCCATGAATGGCCAACACTTGAAGCCTTTCTATCGAAACAACCTCCAAGATGACCAAGGGGTTATCATAGGGCTTTTCTAAACCTATCCTTGTTGTATTTCTATGTACTTTACTTTTGTATCATATGTTATGTATCATAACTTCGTAGAATGTTGCATTAAAGCTCTTTCTTTTGTATACTAGCATTTGTATCATATTTCATTCTATATATTCCAAAAAAGAAAAAGTTTATTTCCATGTACTTTATTTCGAAAAAAGCAAAAAATATTTTTGGTATTTCATCATGGAATATTTATATCATATACATGGAATTGAGACACTTCTGTTTACATGCAGGTACTAGAGATTCCTGGATTCTCAGGCACTCTTTTCTATCAATAGATCAAGAAAGTACCCGTCCCACAGTTGTAGCCAGATGTTACCAACTTTTTTGTACCATAGTTGGGTTACCTGACGAGCTGCCAGTTGACAAACTTGTTCAAAGTCTGATTCCAATGTTTCAGTTGATCCGTCTGCTTGTCTAGCCAATATTGACTAGTCACTTTTTTATTTGAATAATTCTTTACGATGGCCCCGCGGGGTTTGTAATAAAATGTGCTAGTAGAATATTTTTGAGTGGTTCGGTCTCCTGAGACGTAGAATCGCAAATAGGGTATTGCAGAGAGTTTTTTTCCCCTGACAATTATGCTTTGCCTTCAGCTGAGTATAATTGACAAGGTTTTCTCCTGCTGCCTCCAAAGTTGGAATGCACGATGTTGAATTCTGGGCCTTGGGGGTTATTAGAGCCCAACTGAGTGTTATAATCCTACTAGACATTATTTAGATAGATCGTGGTCATGTCCTAAGTCATTTGGACACATAAAAAAATTTCGAAAAAATCTTTTTCGAAGAGTGAAAAATTATTTTTTAATTTTTTAATTTTTAACTACTTTTCCTAAGTTTTTTGGGTTAATTTTTCCATTAATTAAATGGAAAAAATCCATCCGTGGTAAATAAGTCATCCAGACTCAGAATTCAGTGATTGAAGGCTCTAACCTTAAGCTAAAAATCATTCTTCATTAGCCAGCCAGTCAGAACCAACTTTTAGATAAGAAATCGGACACATAATGCCTTTTTACTCAAAAAAGTCAGTTTTGAGTAAAAAATGATTTTTAGTACAAAAATGATTTTTATTAAAAAAATGATTATTTTGAAGAAAACTAAAACTCTCCAAATTAATCCTAATTCAGTAAAATAAAAGGCTAAATGATATCTCACGGAACACTTATGATGATTGGAGTTATCATAACTCAGCTTTAGTCATCATTAAGAGAGCAATTAATTTATTATCAGTTATCAAACATGTCATCTCTAGCTAAAGATGAGATGGAGACCTCTCATTGGTCCGGTGATTTTATCGAGGTGAATACTGAAGCTTACACCATCAGTAGGCTTCCCAGACCTAACAAAGTAAGTTTCCAGACCTAGCAGGAAGCTTTCCTATGCAACAGGGTTGGTTTTTTGGTTTTAGGGTTTTAGCACTCTCTCATTTGTTAAATAGAGGCTCTTTCAGCTCTATTGAGGATGGATCTTTATGCAAAGAACCTCTGGTGAATTACTGTAATGCTTGTTGCTTTTGCAACCGTATAATAAATTTTAAGGCTTTGGAGGCATACATGGTGTGTGAATGTGGATGAACAATTGGCGAATGAGGTGAAATGTTTTAATTTTTGTCTTTTATTGCTTAGGATTGGATAATAGCTCATTCTTTAGAAGGCTTCTATAAGCACGTAAGATTGATCATTTGATGTTACAATTTGATCTTTTATGGTTTTGTTTCTATGAATTAAAGTAGCATCAATTATTTAGTTGTATGACATGCTCTTTACATTTTTATTTACCAAACATACATGATCTAATCCATTGTTTTGCAAGTATTGAGTTGAAATTGTGCAGGTCATCTCATTGAAGCGAGTAGGAGTTTGAGCTCAGGGGCATCCTCTCCTCTTGAAGCTAAGGAAGCTTCCAAATTTTTGAAGATTCAAAATAATCCAAACCCCATCAAAGTACCATAGGTTTGAGTGTTTCTTTCATAGTATTCATCTCTCAAATTTTTATAAAATCTTTATTTTCTTGGGATTAGGGCATGTTTTGGCTAAAGTGAACATTCATTCACTTAGCCTTTCCCCCGGTTGGCTGCCCTGTTTACTTTTTGCAGCCTTTTATACCTTCTTTTTTTAGCCATTCCTTCCCTTTGTTCGTTGTCCACTTTTCCCCACTTTTCACCCTTTTGGACAGCCCTCTTTTGCCTCATTTTTCCACTTTTTGCAACCCCTTTCCATCCTCTTTTTGGGCCATCTTTTGGGCTGTACTTTCAACCATTTAGGCCTTTTATTTGCAGCCTTTCCTTCCTTTTGTTCCCTGTCCACTTGTCCGCATTTTCACCCTTTTGGACAGCCCTCTTCTGCCTCTTTTTTCCACTTTTTGTATCCCCTTTCCATCCTCTTCTTCAACCATCTTTTGGGCTGTACTTTTAGCCTTTTTTACCCTCATTTGCAGCCCTGTTTCTCCCTTAGTTTCCAGCCTTCTTTGACTTTCCTTTTGTCCTCTTTTCACTCCCTTTCCCCCTCTCTTGCCTTGCCTTTCTCTTTCCTCTTCTCTCCCTTATTTTCGGTAAGTTTGGGTAGTTGTTTTCATCTAGTTTGTAGATTTATTTTCAAGTTATTTTTTATCAACTAATCCTATAACAAGTGTATGTCTAGAGATCTTAGTTTCAGGCAGGTGAAGGAGAGCCCAAAGGCCACAAGCAAGCAAGGAGTGCAAAAGAACAAAAAAACTCTCTCCCTCTTCTCTCAATCCCCTTCTCTACCCATTCTTCCAAGAAGCAAAGAACATATCATCATTGTAAAAAACTAATAAAAATGGCTACTGGGAGCAAGTCTCCTTTCTTTTATACTTCCTCTATTTGGGGGAAGGGTGTTGTGTCATTTTTCATGATTTTTTAGTGTAGTTTCCTTTATGCAATTAGCTTAGTTCTTTGCTTAGTCTTAGTTTCCATTTTTTCTAATTTCTAGTTGTTCTTTAGTATAAACACTAATTACTAGATTTATTATTGCATTTTGGTATCTTGTTATATAATTGTCAAATCATAAAAAGAACCAAAATCTCTTGAATCTCACCGTAAGGTGGATCAAGAGTGCTATCTGTCGGAGAGTTTAATTAACCACTTTCATCTTAATTGGTGTGCTTGTTTAATCAATTAATTATTTAAGACTCTTGAACTGGAAAAAACACAAGTCAAGAGCACTCTCTATCGGAGAGCATCCTAGGTTTGCACAATCCCTGCATTAGCTGCGTATCGATTAGCTAAGTCTCTTGAACCACTGTCATAAGACGGGGTCAAGAGCGCTCTCTGTCGGAGAGTCTAATTAATTGTTTTTATAAAATATTCAACACACATACCCCTTTAATTAATTAACTCCCTTCCCTCCTTGCCGAAGTATGCTCTGACCGATCCTAGATTGGAATACCTAGAAACAACATTGGATCTTTAAACCCTACAAGAGTAATTTAATAACCCTTAAACACCCTTAACCAACACACTGAAGTTGTAGGGATCCTTCCAAAGTACTTCCTATTAGAGGCGCCGGAACCTCTTGCTATCTTAGATTCCCGGCTAGCTGGTCACTTAACAATATCATCCTGGGATACTGGGCGGGCCCGACATGTCTTGAACATAGGAAACTTAGAAGAGTCTCCCAGCTTTGAGAAACCTTTGTTGACACCCTAATCAAGAGCATTCTTTAAAATTCTTAAAATCTACCAAGAGCACTTGCAAAACCTAATATTCACTAGCTTAATTCCTAGACTTTATTTCATGCATTTATTTGACTCCATAAGGCACTGGTCCTTCGTTATAATTGAGTAATCTTCTATCTTGATCAACTTTCTATGGTTTATTTTTGCTGATTATATCTGAATGCTTAAGGAAAATTTGGAATCTTTTGCTTATCTCTATGATCTCTTGATAGCAACGTGGATTGCTCTGATTTACGTGTCACATTCATAAACTTAATCATTTCTAATCACAAGTAACTCCTAAACAACACCCATCCGCATCCAAAACATCTTAAAACTTAACTTAAACATTGAGCCATAGAAAACTCTTTGTTAGGGACTACCCCCCTTGGCTTCATTAGGAGTTAGCCTAAACGGAGGAGCTAGGAGTAGGTGACAGTACCTAGCTCTGTGCTTGCCTCCAAGGTCACACCTCTCCCACTTTCTTAAGTGAGGAGACAAATTTCGGAAGATTTATGCTGCTGGTGTGCAATCAGTGGACAACAGACTCTAAAGAGTCTAACGAGACACCAAGGTTAGGATGAAACTATATCACATCGGGAGTATCACCATAGGTAAGGTCTAAATCCTCATCTCCTGAACTAGTTATTAATACTAATAGTGCTAGTACTGCGACTAACGCCCAAGAAGGAACACCTTCGTTAAACCCATTACTGAAAATCCCTGATAACTCAATTGAAATGGAAATGGATCAAAGGATCCAGAACATCATTGGCTCATCTGTGAAGCTATATGGATGGTTCGTTTAGTTTTGAGTGAAGACCTAAAGAAAGCGCAGATGATCACAACTTTAAGGGATCGTGCACTGGACTGGTTTATGAAGTTTTGCATAGTACCGTCAGGAGCACTATAGAAGACCCTTGAGGAGATAAGGGTTGCGATGATCTCTGAGTTCATAAAACCTAAATCTGATTTGCAGTGTATCGCTGAGATCTAGGATATAAAACAAGCATTAGCAGAGTCAGTATGGGACTTTGACCAAAGATTTAAAACTTTGATGGCAAAATTTAGTTTCTAGATGTTGAATGTTCGACATAAAGAGTGGTTCATTGCTGCGCTATTACCACACATCCGAGGGCCGCTGATGTAACAAAAGATCGAGTCGCAGAATGAAGCGCTAGAATTGGAAATGAAGCTAGAGGCCTCACCAATCGACGATGGTGCCGCAGGGATGGTGCAGATCCAGTCACAGTTGACTAATCTGACAATACAACTTCAAGATATCAAAAGGGGAAAGGAATCATAAGAAGATCTATGGTGCATGAAATGAAGAATGGACAGATAGACCAAAGATAACTGTTTGACCTTCATGAACTATATCTCATTTAGTGCACCAAACCCATTAAATGGCCATAGACTACCCCGGTGTCGCATATGCGAATCTAGAGGACATTGCGATGAGGAGTGTTTATATTTGCAAAAGGTAGTAAGTACCCCGGCAAACCTTTTTTGTAAATTTTGTAAGTCAGTAGGACATGAAGAGGAATATTGCTGAGCATACCAACTCTTGAAGGAAAATATGGTAGACACATACTTGATGAAGAATGAGGGGAAGGCTCAGGATGAACCCGCCCAAGCATCGTATCAACCTACGTAGTTCCCACCCACTTAGTATCAGAACCGGTATCAGTCTTAGTATGCACCACAATAGCCATACGCGCAAAAAAATCACTACCATACTCACTACCAGCAGAATCAATACTTTCCACAACAACCACAACCGGAGGGAAGGGGTGGTGGAAACTTTAGAGGCCAGGGAGGAGGAGGATTTGGTAGAGGGAGTGGCTAGGTTACCTTCTATAATTATGGACAACCAGGTCACTATGCTAGAGATTTCCTAGAACCCGCAAAGACATGTTCATATTGTAAGGGACATGATCATAATGTGAAGCAATGTCCACAGTTGATTGTAAAGTGGCAGGACAGGACCATCACAAGTCCTACTCTTGTGCAAAATCCAAATCTGAATCCTAACTTAAATGTTTAGATGATTGTTGCTAAATGAAGGGATCCAACTATTGCTATCGTAACATGAGGAGGTGCTACGACCAGAGCCAATCAAGAAGCTTCGAAAGAACAAATGCAGCCGCAGGTATGCCTTGCAACACAAAATAAGGTTCCATTCGACGTCCATAAACAAAAGGAAGTATTCTTGGACATGCGACTAGAGTTTTGGGATCCAAAAGAACCGTCGACATTAGAAGAAGTGAGGGAGATTATTGAACGATTCCAGCACATCTTCCAGAAGAAAGCCCCACAAAAGGTTACTAAACTTAAAACCTTTCTGTCAAGTTTCTTAGCGCTAATACAAGATAAATACACCATCACGAGACTACAAGAACTAATAGAAGAAACAATGGAAGAGCCACAACCTGAGAAAAGAGATAACCAGGTCGAAAAGAAATTCAAAACTGGACGCGAGTTAAAAATGATTACGCAGATAGGAGATTATGATACGGGCTATATCATTTTAGACCTGGGTTTTGATGTCAATATTTTGAAACGAAAAACTTGGGAAAGTATGGGTTAGCTGTGCTTGGACTGGTCCCATGTCCAGTTGCAACTTGCCAACTAGGAAAAGGTCCTCCCAATTTCGGTCGGTTGAGTCGGGTCCCTGTTGACATTGAAGGGTTGCGCACATTTGCGAACTTTGAGGTCATTAAAATTATGGATGACACAAATCCATATCCCTCATTTATGGTGATAGATTGGGCGATAGACAGTCAGTCCATTATAAACTTCAAGAAAAGGATCCTCTCATTTGAGGATAATGAGATGAGAGTGGTGTCACCAATTGATCCATTAGAGGGACATAGATACATTGAACTTGTCTATAATGAGGGACAGGGTGACTATTTCAACTAGATATACAATGTCAAATACATGCAAGAATATTATATCAATCCGACAACAGATGGAAACCTAAGCTGGAAGAGTGCTATTTTTTGCACATCTGACTCAAGGGAAGCCTTGGAAAATTGGAAAAACCAGTTACATGAGGTCTCTATGAGGAGGTGCGCGAGGATTACAAGGTCTGTGTGATGGGTAAAAAATGAATTACGAGAGATTCCTACCTATGACGGTTTACCTAACCTTGTGACAGTCCTCACTAAGTTTGAAGGACTCGTCATAGAGTTGTAGTGCTTATCTGCACTAGATCGTGTACAGAAGTCTATGCTTGCTAGATGGTGGGGTATGCACAAAGAGTTCATAATAGAATATCCACAATGCAAAATATTGATGGAAGTTATATTTGGTGAATAAATCACCACAGTCAGTCACAAGTATTCAAGGTTGGCAGACCCTGTTGAGCATCTTAACCATTGTTTCACAGTATTTGCAGAATACCCGCGACATGAGTGGGTCCATCATTTCATTCATACATTAGAAATGACACCTAGAAGCTGGTACACATATATGTAATTGTGACAAGGAACCTAGGATTGGGAAGGGCTTGCTAAGCAGTTCATGAACACATTTTAATTTATTGATGAGCACCCTACAGTGGATACTGCACTTCAAACGATAAAGGAGAAGATATTCGTTGAAATCCCCATTGAATAAGCCAATTCTCACCAGTGTAGTGCGACCATTCAGAAATGGATGGCTTGCTACAATATGGAAATAGATCTAGATGATGATCCAACTAACATAAACATACCAGAATCAGAGAGCACGGGCGAAGTAGAGGGGAGTGGTATTTCAAGTGACCAGTTCCTTAAGCCGTTGAAAATTAAGAAAGTAAAAATTGCGTCGCCTGAGAACCTGAAGTTCGCCAATATAGGAGTAATTAGGATGAATACACTGTCACAAATATCACAGACATGATGCATGAATATCAGGACCTATTCCCTACCAACTTCTCAGAGATGAAGGCGATAGTAGGAGATTTGGGGGAAATGAAAATACCCCTGCGACCAGATGCTAAACCCTGTAAGAAACGACCATATAGGATGAACCCCAAGTATAAGGAAAGGGTAAAAGCAAAAATATTGGATCATATGCTCAATGCAAGAATCATTAAACCTAACGAATAATCAAAGTGGATCAGCCCTATAGTGATCCAAGATAAGAAACCAACAGGTGAAGCCAGGATCTCTGTCGACTTGAGGAAGCTAAACGATGCATGCTTGCACAATCCATTCCCGACACCATTTACAGATGAAGTCCTTGAAAGTGTCAAAGGGAAAGAGATGTATTCATTCACTGATGGTTTCTCTGGCTATCATCGAGTCAGAATCACGAAGGAGGATCGCCACAAAACAACCTTCATCACTAAATGGGGATGCTACTAGTATACGGTAATCCCCTTTGGACTCAAGAATGCACCTACTATTTTTTCTATATTAGTAGTGTCACATGCCCCAATTTTGCAAAAACAATTTTATATTATTTAAGGAACATTATGTTAAAGTTTATGCTAAATTGTAATTAATGACTAGTGGGGTCAAGAATATTTATTATAAATTCAGGATATTTTATTTATAAATAAATAAATGAGGAGACAACAGCTTAGGAGAGCTATTAAAAGAGTGTTTACTGGTCAAATTGGTGGAGGAGACTGGGTGGAGAGCAAACTGACATGTAGCAGCATCCTCAAACCAATTCCAACTGTTGCAAGTGGAAACCTCCGTACATTTGTGGTCATGATTCCCCAAGAAAGTGGAATCAGAGCAGGTGGCTCAATTAATGAAAACTGACCCAGAAGACCTGGGCATATTTATAAAAATTCCCATTGAAGAGAGCTGGGGCTGCTCATTCTAGAGAAGTGATCATTTAGGGTGAATGAATGTACTTCAGAGAAATTCAATGGAAGGAAAATATGGAAAGTGTTTGAGGGGATAACTACTGATTTATCTAGTTGCATCTTTTAAGCTGAAGATCATACTGCTGAGAGCAGAGTGTTTTACTGAGGTATTGAACTATTCAGTTGACAGAGGGTTCTACTGTTTGCATTCTCCACCCAGTTCTTAGCCAAGAAGACCAGTAACAGACTCGGGGGTCCTGAGGAAGCGTTGTTTGAGCACTCTTTAGGAGTTTGGTAGGGAAGAACGACCTCCTAAAGCTGTTGTCGTCTTGTCCTCAACAGGTTCTATGTGATTTTATTTTACTATTTTAGTTAAATAAATCTTAGTTTAACTGCTATAGGAATGTTAAAAGTTTAGAGTTTGTGAAATGTTAGTTTTAGTATTCTTATTAGATTGTTATATAAATGATATTGGTTTAGAGAACAGTGAAATAGAATGAAAATAAATTTCTAAACTGTGTTTTTCCACACCTGGAAACCAGGTCGTACTCTAGCACAATTAGAATGCTTTAAGTAGATGAAAGAATTCTTAAGAGAATAAAAATAGTAGATAGGATTTTGTATTTGTAGATAGCAGAGTAAATTTATTTTAATGTTTAAAATATTAGGAAAAACAATGTTATGGTTTATTTGTGTTTACTGTTTTTACTTGGTGTAACTAAATAAAAATGCAGGAAAAGAAATAGTAAACTACACTAGAGTTACAGTAATAGTACACTGATACAAATAAAAGTTTATAGTAGTTAATCTCTAAGTATATAAACAAGTTATTAACCCAATAGTATTTCTTTTAAAAACTATTAATTAAATCTTAAAACTATTACTTAATAAAAACAAGCTTAGGGTTATATATATAAACCCTTATTTATGAAAAATAAACAGAGTTCCAGAGTTAACCTTCTATTCTTTACAAAGCTCTGAATAATTCTAAATTACAGAATAGTAAATAAAAACAAATGTAATTTTAAACTTTAAATAAAATAAAACTAAGAATTACATATTTAGGAACTAATTATATTTAACAAACAGGCTTATAACCTGTGAAAGAAAAAACTGAGGGTCAAAACCCTAACAACTAATTTATATATTTATAAATTAATTTATTTAAGTTTTAACCATTTACATTGATAACTGTGTAAACAAACTTAACAAGAAGACTACAACTCATGCTTTGGATTGTTTACAGTCTTTTTCTTAAAATAAACATCTTTTATAAATAGTAAAATAAACATATAATATATAGGTTAACGAAATCATAACAACACGAGACAGAGCTCCAAGATTCACAAAGTATTTCTTTTAATTAAAAACCAACTGTATTACATTGTCAGGCCGTAAGGCTTAAACTTAACAAAAATACATATCACAGCTCAAGGGTCGGTATTACCCAGCATAACAGCAAGGGTTTGTAAGTAAAAATTGGAAAGCAACATGTTAAAAACTTCTTAACTAACGAAGAAAACGAAACAGGCTTTTAAGCACTATGTTTCTCCTTCAACAACCCTCATTACAAATAGGGAAAAACCCATATTTGAAATCAGGGCTTATCGGTTGGGGCCGCGAGTCCACTGAAGCCGGCCGTTGTAATCCTTTCCACTGAATATTGGAGCTATCATTAGTTCTTGCAAAGAGCACATTGTCAAGTGTTAGAGTAACGCTCAACATTTTAAGCTTAAACCCTAACCATATAAGTAACTTAACAAAAAGTTTTCATAATGAAGAGTTGGGTTTGTCTTTACCAAAAAGAAGAATAGATTTTCGAGCAACGAAGAAGCTGTCACTAGATTTATCAATTTACATAGAGGAGTATTCAAACCCCTACGCCGACCTGGAGTGGAGACAGTGTCAACAAGCTTAAGCTTCACAAAGCCATGACGAGCCACGAGAAGGACAGAACTGAAACTATGGATAGGCCAAGAGCCAAACATATAAACAAATAACCACTCGTGCAGTAAGGTTCACAACCACGAAAAATTGCGAACTAAGACTGGGTAATGAGACTACAACAGCAACAAACATAAGCTATGGAGAAGACAAGCAGAGGAACATTCTCTCATGGCCGCCGAGGAGAAATAAACAGAGCATCCCGTAGGCCAGCAAAACCCTTGGAGTAAAAATGACAGGTGAATAGGGTTTTCCAGCCTTTTAAGTCACCAATGCATGGATGAGAGTAGACCACGTGCCCTCCAAATCTTTTAACCATGCACGGGTCTAGTCTATAGTCAATATGCGTTCCAATTATTCATTTTGTTAATGCAATGATCAACAAACCAACTATGTAATCGACTATGGAATGTCTTTATATATATTCACTAATGATAACATAAAACTATATCATTGTAATCGTTGGTGTCGAGGTTTGTGTTAATTGTTAACATTGATTTTATAACGTTTACCATAGAGTAAGGATGTCGAAACCTTGCCATTGGTACAATCCCAAGGTCGACCATAGTTTACACATTTCTAATAATAATACTTTGCATGCAAAACGACTTTAAACATTTATATATTATTTGAAGCTCAACTATACCATTGGAAATCGATGGTTTAAGGTTAGTTATAATTGCTATTATTTAATATATGTCATTTGACTATAGAGTAAGGTGTTTTGAACCATGTCAAATAAACAATCACGAGGCTTGACCTTGTGTAAAATTTTACAAATAATGTTTTGTATGCTTAACTTGCCAATGACAATAATAATGAATCTTATCATTATTTACATAGTCAATTGTGCTTACTTGGTTCTAGCATAGTATAGGAACTTCGTCATAATGTTTCACTTGTTATAAACTTTAAATTAGAAGTTCTAGGTAGTAAAATCTACTATAGAAGTTACTATAAACTACAACTTATTATAAGTGAGGCAACATTATAATAGTAATATTACCATAGTGTATACCATGCATAAGGTTTATAAATTATAGAAATAACACTAATAATGTATTTACCTATGATTTAAACTTTATAAAAGTGGTGGTAGGTAGTATTCCATCTTAGGATGATGTATCTAGTTAAAAGAACAAAACTTATAATGTCATGGAAATTTCTGGATAGGAAGATATCTACAGGATGCAAGTAACAATTAGATTGGTACATTATATAATAATGTGGTATTGCATGTGGTTACAATAATACATGCAGCAAGGCGATAATTTAAGTACTGAAGTTTATAACTTGATGTTTAGCATATGTACATACAAACAACAGGTTAATAATTTATGTGGCTAGTAAGATAGAGACAAAATAGAAACATGTACTCTATTAGAAGTCTTTACCTTTGAGATTGATAGAAGTACTTTCATGAATAAAAGACAGTACATTTAAACTTAACCTTAGCGTTATAAGCATGATAAAAATAGAAGTAATTGTATGATGAAGAACTTGAGGTCTAAGCTCACAGTAAGTATCTTTTGTTTAGCTAAGTATGATAAAGTTAACAATCTTTATGACTAAACATTGAATACTATCTTAGAAACAAAAACTATAGAAGACAATTATTTTACCTCTTCAGAGCTTGCTTTAGAATAATTAGTTTATTTACTAGCATATTAACATGCAACAAAAATACTTCTTGCTACCTTATGAATTAAACTTCTACTTGATCGATCATTACCTGTTGAACCTGTAAGAACCAGCAGTCCATCTGCGTTAGCATAATGCTAAGTAAGCCCAAGTTTTCAAAGATAGATTTCACCTACTTGCCAAAAAGTAAAATTATTAGTAAAGCTAAAAAAAATCTGGATGCAGGTCATTCTTATATACCTTATGAAAATGAAAGTTGTATTAGTTATGGTATTATGAAACTAATTAATACTAATTGTTAAACTGTTTCATTTTTCGCTACCCACTAGCAGTTAGTAAACTACATATGCAGACATTTTATGTTATCTTAAAAAAATTTAAATTTCTATGAAATTTTGGGGTTATGACAAGTAGTCTCTGCTTTCAAATATTTTATTCATAAATTTATTGAGGTCTACTTTGATGATTAGACTGTGTTTGTTCTAGTAAGAGACCATAATGAGAGTTTGTGCATGATGCCGGACTGTTGTCGCTAGTATTAGATTGCACTCAATTCTAAAAAATGTATTTTATGTGCACCATTTGATGTACTGTTGAGTCATGTCATATGTCATGACGGTATTTTGGTTGACCTAGCAAAGATTGTGATTATTCTTGACTTACCACCGCCTGCATCAGTCACACAAGTCATATCAGTTCTGGGACATACATGCTACTACAGAAATTTCATCAGAGGATATGCAGCAATCATTGCACCTATGGAGAAATTGTTGAAGAAAGATGCAAAGTTTCAATGGACATCAGTTTGCAAGGAAATCTTAGATAAGTTGAAGAAAGAAATGGCCACTGCACTAATACTTGTATTTCCTGACTGGAAAAAGGAGTTCCATGTTCATGTCGACGCGTCGTCCGTCACGCTCGGCATAGTCTTGACACAACCAGGAGAGGGTGCGCTTTACCACCCTATTGCTTTTGCTAGCAGGAAACTATCAACATCATAAAAGAAATACGTGATGACATAAAGAGAAGGCCTCGCTATGGTTTATGCGCTTCAAAAGTTCAGACACTATTTTTTAGGTGGGAATTTTCAGATGTACATTGACCCTTGAGCATTGGAATACCTAGTCAACAAGCCAGTGTTGGGGGGGAATATATGCAGATGGCTTCTCCTCTTTCAAAAATTTGATTTTGAGGTAGTTGTTAAACCTGGTTGATTGAATGTCGGGCCTGACCACTTGTCAAGGATAGAAAGTGGTGAAGATCCAACCAACTTGGAAGATAATTTTCCTGACACGCAACTATTTGCGATCTACATGATGGACGATTAGAACCATGAGTTTAACGCAATCATTCACTTTTTGAGCACAGGATATGCACTTGAAGGAATGTCAACTAATCAGAAGAAACACTTGGTTTTCAGAGATGATGATTATACATTGATCATGGGACATCTGTATAAGTTGGGTGTGGATGAAGTACTGCATCACTGTGTCTTTAACTATGAACGACCTTGGGTTATGAGTGAAGCACATGATGGTGTCACAGGAGGGCACTAAGAAGGAAAAGAAACTGTGCATAAGATATTGCAGGAAGGATTATGGTGGCCAACCATACACATGGATACTAAAATATTCTGCAGGCACTGTCATATCTGTCAGAGGATAGGAAAACCATTGCGCCACGACAAGATGATGCTTGCACCACAGATAACCTTCCAAGCCTTCAAAAAATGGGCTATTAACTTTGTTGGACTGATCATTCCACCAAGGAAGAGAACTGGCATGTGCTATATTATCACTGTGATAGACTATTTGACCAGATGGGTTGAAGCTATGCCTATTAAAGATTGTAACGCTGTGACTACGACAAAGTTTTTGTTTGAAAATGTAGTCACCAGATTTTTCTGTCCAAAGATACTACTAAGTGACCAAGGTACGCATTTTGTTAATAAAGTAATTATTGAGCTAACTATAGAATTTCAGATCCAGCATAAGAAGATGACCCCTTATCATCCTTAGGAGAATGAAACGTTCGAATCTTTAAACAAGATTCTAGAGAATGCATTAACCAAGGTATGCAATGTGCACCGAAATGACTGGGATCAGAAAGTCTCAGCTGTGCTATGGGCGTATCGCATGACTTGCAAGCGATTGACCTGCCACACCCCATTCAGATTGGTATATGGACAAGAAGCTATTGTACCCATGGAGTACATTGTTTCAAGTCTAAGAATTGTTGCGCTGATGAAGATGGCTGAGGGAGATGTTGTTCAACATAGGTTGTCATAGCTTGTTCAGATGGAAGAGGAATGCTTCATCAGACAGTTGAGAAGCAGTGACAGAAAACATGTCATGATCACCATATCAGGGTTAAGCCATTCGAAGTCAAAGGAGTTGTGTTGTTGTATGACAACAAATATTTCAAACACCTAGGCAAGTTGAAGATGCATTGGCTAGGGCCATATGTGATCGCACAAATCATTGATGCAGGCACAGTAACACTGCAGAAACTAGATAGTACATATGTCCTAGGTATGGTGAACGATAGTTGCCTAAAACCATACTATGACAATCATAACATTCACGGCTAGAATCGCGATGAAAAAAATGAGAAGGGCCAAAAGACGTAAAAAAAATTATGTCACACGTCTGCGACGGAACTAGTGTAAAGCACAGGAAAAAGCGCCAAGTGAACAAAAAACCAAAAAGTGTATAAAAAGGCAGAAAGTGCTAAAAAAAGTGGAAATGATAGGCTAGACGACGTTCGACACTTAAAAGAAATATCTGGAAAAAATATTGAGTCAATTATGACAGATAAGCATCATTAATTCGATGAGATATGAGGATAATGGAAGCATACTTTTTGGTCCCATCAACCATCCTCGACATAACTACCATAACTTTGTTGACAGGTACAACCCACAGATTGAGTAGCAGAGTTAATGAAAGTAATGTGTCGGCCGAGAAGCCCATGTGATCTATTGGACATCCACCTTCGATTGCATGACAAATGCAAAGCACTGGGGCACATATAAATACAAGGATTTGCCATCAATCATTCTTTTACGCAAACAGAGAGAGCCAAAAGAACCAGAGCCAAGCATTTGTAGAGCTGAACCCTGTCATAGACTAAGCCGACACCCATGGTAATTGAGATCCCTAGTGAGAGTGAGCTATCCAACACAATTGTTATCCATGATTGCCTAATTGAGGAAGAAGAAGTAGAATCACTAAAGATACAAAAACCAGAGTTGCAACCAGACACTGATCAAATGGCAAGAAACAGGAATCAACCTACCCTAGTGACCGCACCTAGACTTGTGGCTGCCCCTCGACTAGTGGCCAACCCCATTAATATTTCAACCCTTGGTTCGTGCCCTATTCTGAACCCATTTCAGAGACTACCAGCTGCAACTGCAACTGCACAACCCTTTAGAGAGCCAACACACAATGGACAAAGCGCACCTAGACAGTCATCCCAGTCTGAGAGGGCAAGGAAACGGAAGGCTAAGGACATTCTAGGAAATACCAACAAAGAACCCATGGAGGAAGATGCGTAGGAGGAATAGTTCATGGAGGAAGACTCCCCATTGTGTAGATGCCCCGATACTAAGGATGATGATGAAAAATTCCCCCATTACATCTGGCCAAGGAGAGCTGACACAAAGGAAGTAGTGTTACCAAAGAAAGCTAATACAATTCTGATAGCGCAAAGAATCCCTGAGAACGTTCCCCTTTTGGTGGACATAATGTCAAAGATTGTCAAGTTGAAGTTCAAGGAATTTGACACCCAACATCAGAAAGGGTTGAAACGAGTATACTGCATGGTCTCAGATCAGCCCGACTTGATTGGACCACATGTGCTAAGTCCAATGCAATGGGCTGAGGGCATTGGCTGCACAGTTTTGATAAATATACTGTTTATGCCACATTTTGGCCACAGTCTACAGGTCAACACATACGTGAAACAAATTTTGGTCTATTTCCATAGAGGATTCCTATGGATTGATCGACCATATGTGGTCGATGTCGAGCTTATTGCTGCAATAACGGGTCTGCCAAAGGAAGGAGACGACCCTGCACCATACTTGGCCCATAAAGACAACACCAAAATGAAGCAGAAGTATAACCTTCAGTGCACAAAAAGGGGCTTCCTGATTGTCCCTATCAAAGACGGAAGTGTGTGGTTTTCGACAAGAATCCTCTCTTGTAAGATGCTACACAAGATGAGGCCCACTCAGTGTACTGCGGGAACAATCGAGCTTGCAGAGCTATGCGTGCTGGGAGATATTTTTAATTGGACATGGTTCTTATTGAATGAGCTAATAGAAAATGCCACGTAGGCCTAGGAGGACCCTAAATACAAATTCCACCACTCCTGGATGCTCATCTTGATCTTGTTCACCTTGTGGGCCAACCCGCTAGATTATGAACAAATGGATGTCCCACTACCTTGCCATGGGGAAAAGTACCATAACTTGTGGGAATACAAGAAAGACAAGATCCAGCATAAGGACAACAACATCGAGTTCTTTTGCATTCAGAGGTACTGTACAATGTTGTCTGCTGATCTCACAGAAACCGGGCCATGACGATGCGTATGTATGAAGCCTTCATTAATTTTTAGGATGTTGTGCATAATATGGTTTTGGAACCAAAGAAGGATCCAGCAAAAAAAGCGCATAACGCAAGGTTCATAATCATTGATTTCGAGGTGGAAGAAATTATTAAGGAGTGGCTGAATGAATGGCACGACCCACTAGAAGAGCTGCTATCCGAAGGACAAAACGAAGAGGACCCAGTAGTGCACCAAGTTGATGGCCAAGAAAACGAAGGAGGTGACGATTAAGAAAATTAGTTGCAAGACGGGGATGAGGAATATATGTAGGTAGGGATTCCTATGATCATAATGATTCAAAGCGTACACCTAGTTAGGAGACCATCCCAGCCCAACATCAAACGCAACAACAAGGACGGGAACCCCTGTGAAAGAAGAGGAAAGTAGGGAAAACGACTAACACAGACACCTTGACTAAGGAGGATGTCTGTGTGATAGTAGAAGACATCACAGATGTTGCAAGGGACAACCTCACCACTTCGAGGATGCAACAAACAAGTGTTGCTATCACGTCCCCATGCCTCCGACTGGCAAAGAGGACGCGATCCATGCGATTAACCATGCAGACTAACAGCCTCATGAACATGTACAGGAAGTAAAATGGCAAAACATAATGCTGAAGTAGAATGCATTGAAGCAAAAATGTGCACATATACAATTGTTCATCATACACAGCTGACTTAATTCATCTTGCACAGCGGAAACATCATACATTTGAGCAAGCATTCATTCAACATGTTCATTGCT
>LPNX010273217.1:275175-323924 GCA_001517045.1 Pseudotsuga menziesii
ACAAAGTTTCATACGGACTCATCTCCAAGGATGCTTGATGTCCATTGTTATAAGCAAACTCTACCAAGTGTAGGTAATCTTCCCACTTGGTGGGTTTGTCCATTACATACATGCGAAGCATGTCTTCAAGCACCTGATTGACTCTCTCGGTCTGACCATCTGTCTGAGGATGGTATGCAGTGCTGAAGTTTAGCTTTGTACCCAAATCTGCAAACAACCCTTTCCAAAAGTGGAAGTAAACTTGACATCTCTGTCAGATACTATTGCCTTCGGCAATCCATGCAATTTAAATATCTCCTTCATGAAGATCTTTGCAATGTCACCAGCCTCATACGTAGACTTAACTGGTATAAAATGTGCTGCCTTTGTCAATTTGTCTACCCCAACCATGATGGAATCATGTTGTCTCCAAGTCATCGGCAATCCTGTAATAAAATCCATGGAAATAACTTCCCATTTCTATTCTGGAACTGGTAAAGGCTGCAACAAACCTGCTGGATGTTGATGCTCAACCTTTACTTGTTGACATTTCATACACCTCGAAATGTATTTAGCCATGTCCTTTTTCATTCCTGGCCAAAAGTACTGCCTTCTAGCTGTAGTAATTGTCTTTTGATATCCTGGGTGACCAGAATACGGAGCTTGATGGATTTCATCCATAATGACTCTCTTCAAATCTGCCACATCTGGAATATAAATTCTGCCTTTATAAGTGAGAATCCCATCTCCTTCCAATTTATATCCCTCATACCTCTTCTCAAGACTTTGCTGCTGCAATTTGTCTTTTACCTGTTCATACAATTCATCCCCAGCAACATGATTAACAATCTGCTACCTCAAATCTGATTGGCAACTACTAAGAGATGCCACATGCATTTCCTGCATCTTCCTGCTGAGTGCATCAGCTACCTTATTCTCCCTTCCCTTTATGTGCTTGATCTCGAAATCAAACTCACATAAAAATTATAGCCATCTTGCTTGCCTAGCATTCAGAGTAGGCTGATCAAATATATACTTTAGTCCACAGTGATCTGTTCTGAGCTCAAATCTCTTGCCCATCAAGTAATGTCTCCACATTTTGAGAGCGTGTACTATGGCTGCAAGCTCTAGATCATGAGTGGCATAGTTCTTCTCATGCTCCTTCAGCTTTCTTGACTTATAACATATCACATGGTTGTCCTGCATAAGGACTCCTCCAAGCCCTTGTCCACATGCATCGGTACACACCACAAAATCTTTCTCTGGATCTGCAACTTTCAATACTGGTGCACTAGTGAGAAGATTCTTCAACTGCTGGAAGCTTTCTTCACACCTCGATGTCCATTTGAACTTCATCCCCTTCTTTTGCAAAGAAGTGATTGCATGTGCAACTTTAGAGAATCCCTCAATGAATCTCCTGTAGTATCTTGCAAGTCCCATGAAAGACCTTATATCTGTCACATTTCTTGGAGTAGGCCAATTCATAATGGCTTCAATCTTTTCAGGGTCCACAGATATACCCTCCTCCGAGATAATGTGACCCAAATACTGAATTCTATCCCTATAGAAGTCACACTTGCTCAGTTTTGCATACAACTAATGCTCCCTAAGCACTTGCAATGTCAATCTCAAATGTTCTTCATGCTCATTCTCATCCTTAGAATAAACAAGAATGTCATCAAGGAAAACAAGAACAAACTTGTCCAAATATTTGCCGAAAACACTATTCATAAGGCACATAAATGTAGCTGGTGCATTTGTGAGTCCAAATGGTACCACTACAAACTCATAGTGCCCATACCTTGTCCTAAAGGCTGTCTTATGAATGTCTTCATCCTTGATCCTTACCTGATGGTAACCAGACCTCAAGTCAATCTTAGAAAATACCTTTGCTCCTCTCGTTTGATCAAAGAGGTCATCAATCCTAGGCAAAGGATATTTATTCTTCACAGTAACCTTGTTCAACTGTCTGTAGTCAATACATAACCTGAGTGTACCATCTTTCTTCTTTACAAATAGAACTGGTGCTCCCCAAGGAGACACACTCGGTCGGATATACTTCTTGTCCAACAACTCTTGTAGTTGCATCTTCAATTCTAGCATCTCCGGTGTACTCATCCTGTAGGGTGCCTTGGACACTAGTGCCGCTCCTGGCACAAGTTCAATGGTGAAATCAATGTCCCTCTTTGGAGGAAGCCCTGGAATCTCATCAGGAAACACATCCCTGAATTCCTATAACACCCGATAGTCCTCCAACCTAGGAGTTTCATCTCTCGTTTCCTCCAAAATCTGAGCTGCATACAACTGGCAACCCTTCCTACAGAACTTCTTCAACTACATTGCTAAAACCTGCCGTACTGAAATCACCTTTGGAATGCCTTTCACAACTACTAGGTTCCCTTCTTCATTCATGCATTCGAAAGTCTTATTGTAACAGTCAAGCTTCACTCTATGAGCTTCTAACCAATCCATTCCAATGAGAACATCATAGGAACCAAGCGGTAGAACATTCAGATCTACACAAGTGACCAATCCATTCATGACCAATGGACACTTCTCTACCACTTCACTAACCTTTCTCTTAGTTCCAGTGGCTAGCTGGACTAACCAAGACTTCCTATGCTTTACTTTCTCAAAAGCACACATATCCACTACTCTAGGAGTAATGTAACTATGCGTAGAACCAGGGTCAATCAAAATAGAAACAGATTGCTCAGCAATCTTACCTGCTACTTCAACCACAGCTGACTGGTGATCTGCTTGACGGTCCTCCAGTGCTGCATAGATCCTAGGAACTGCCCTTGCTACTTGACCCACTGTTTCTGCCTCTTGAACATTATAAGCTGGTCTTGCACTCTCATTCTCGAGTGGACAATTCCTATGCATGTGGGGTCCTCCACATTTCCAACATTGAAGCGGCCCTCTATTATGTTGTGGATCTTTAGGCTTTTCTCCGGTCGCTCCAACTGGTTTACTCGCAGCTTGAGATGGATGCTTTTGCTGATTCCTGAAGCTAGAAGGTTTGAAACCTTTCTTTCTCTGGTCAAACTTCTCATTCTTCTTGTCCTTCCATGCTTTATGGTAATCCGGCTTACCCTTGCTTTGCTCGTAACAATACTTAGCCTTCCTTATTGCTTCTTCAAGAGTTCTAGGTTCATAAAACTCAATTATATCTTTGTAAGACTGAGGTAATCCACTTAGAAAACGTTGGACCTTCACTTTTTCATCTCGGATGTACCGGACATACCTTAACAGCTCCAAAAACTTATTAGCATATTCTTCCATGGTCTGCTGTCCCAATCTCAGCTCATGGAACTCCTTAATCTTGTCATCATAATACCTGTCAGATAGGTATTTCTGCTTGAAGTACTTCTTGAACTGTTTCCACTTCAGTCTCCTTTCACTGATCCTCTTTACTTGCTTGAAGTGTTCCCACCAAATGGATGCCCTTCCGTTCATATTGAATATGGCAACTCTTGCCTTCATGTTTCCTGAATAGTCATGTACTTGAAAGTACTTCTTAATACCAAGAAGCCAAGCTTCAGCCTCTTGTCCAGTCTTTATCTCACCATCAAACGTAGGAGGTTTAGCTTTCTTGAATTCATCTTGAGAGCGATCCCTGTGGTGTCTCTTCCTTTTCCTTTTATGAGAAGAGAAGCTTGAATCCCCACTGGATTCTTCAGAATCAGATGATCCACTAGAAGTCCTTCTCCTTCTCCTAGTGCTGCTCTTACTGCCTTCTGGTCTTGCTGTACCTTGTCCAGAGTCTATCTTCTTATGCAAGTCTGTCAAACTCTGCAACATTGCAGCATTCAGCTGATGCTGCTCTTCCTGGGCTTTAATCAGGCTTCTCATAGTGGCTGCAACATCAGACGGGGTCTCTTGGAATCTCCTTCCATTTGACTCAATGTCATCGTTTCTATTACGGGCATTTTCTCCCATGGCATCTTCTGCTCTCTCGTCAGAATTCTGAGCATCATACCCATCCTGGGTTCTCATACCGAACCACAACTTACTTACCAACTGTACTACCTGGAATACTTCCCTGGAAGGTGATTATGTCTCTGCAAACATGTTAATAACAACACAATTGTTAGATGCATACATTGATACAAATCAACATTACTTACCTTCTTCCTGGAATAATCATACAATTACAAATTCCCAAACACACAAAATTTTTCTTCCTCAAGGAATGACTATCTGAGGGGGATGACGGGGGTCAAGGGGGCTTGCCCCCTTGTGGCAAATTATTGAATTTCGCGCAATCTGGCGCATTAGCTCGCTGCCAATTTCTCTTATTTTCAACCCTGAAATTCCCCTGAAAAACAGTCAAAAAAATCCTTCTGAAATTAGTTGAAATCGGCCCCCAAAACTATCCTTCCTTCCGCAGTATCGGCTCCGGTTCCATTCTCTCCTCCGCAGTGTCGGCTCCTTTACCATTCTCCCTTCCGCCGAATCGGCTCCCTGGAAGCTCTTACCTTCCGCCGTATCGGCTCCGGTTCCATTCTCTCCTCCGCCGAATCGGGTGTCGGCTGTATCCCTGATCGGCGGTCGGAAGCCTTTTGGAATCGGGTGGTCGGTTCATCTTCGCAGCCGCAACGGCGGCTCGCCCAGAAGTTCCAGCCTTTAGGAACGGCGGCCCGCGGAACGTTTTCCCCTCCGATCGGCGCGCTTTCTCTCTTGCGGCGTCGGCAGTCCTTTTTGATCGGCCAACAGATGTCTTCTGCTTCCGCAACGGCGGACGCTCGAAAGCTCCGAGCCTTCCGCAACGGCGGCTCGCACCAAGTTCCAAACCTTTCGACGTCGGGAGTCGGCTGACTCTCGCGTCGGACGTCGGCGGACTCTCAGAACATCGGACGTCGGACCATTCTCCCTTCCGATCGTTCCAACACTTAGCCAAATTTTTAACTTTTCTGCGGCGTCGGCGATCGGGTGAGTTTTGGGTCGGAAGCATGATTGCTTCGCTGTCCGCAACGTCGGACGGAGGACTTTACCAGTTCGTCCGCAACGGCGGAATTTTTCTTCCTCCGATGGCCTGACCATCCCATACTTAGCCGATTTTCAACTTTTCGTCGGCAGTCGGGTGACTCTACGGTCGGCTACGGAATCACTCTGTTGTCCGAAACGGTGGGTGCGGAGATCATGAAACCTTCCGCTACAGCGGACAGGCACTTCACGAAACCTTCCGCTACAGCGGACAGAAACTTCCTGAAACCTTCCGCAACGGCGGAAGCTTTACTCCTCCTACCCTTCCGACTGCTCAACATTTCAACGAAATTTCCCAATTTCAAATTTTCACAGTCTTCCACTGGTTCAGCTGGGCAGCATGAAATACACTTCTGTCAGTGGTTCTTCTTGGCCCATAGAGGCCCACTGCTGCAACTCAGAAGCTCTGATACCATTAACTATCACGTCCCCATGCCTCCGACCGGCAAAGAGGACGCGATCCATGCGATTAACCATGCAGACTAACAGCCTCATGAACATGTACAGGAAGTAAAATGGCAAAACATAATGCTGAAGTAGAATGCATTGAAGCAAAAACGTGCACATATACAATTGTTCATCATACACAGCTGACTTAATTCTTCTTGCACAGCGGAAACATCATACATTTGAGCAAGCATTCATTCAACATGTTCATTGCTATTTAATTAACAGTCATTATAGAATTGCAGAGGTAAAATGCACAAGATTACTTATCTTATGAAAGCTTTGCTCCACAACTAGCTACGTCGTTGCAACGTTCCACCCAACCATAGGCTAGCGTGCTCATCAATCTCTCAGAAACGCTGCCACCCCCGAGCTGGGCATGATTCTCCAAGGAATAAGGGAACTAGCAGGCTTACACATAGCCAGGATACACAAAAACACATAGCCAAGCCAACCAAGTTGGGTTTATCAGGCCATTAAGGAGCTGATGAAGGAAATTTGCTAAGCTGGTGAGCTCGTAACAGAGCCAAGAACACCTACACCAAAACTAGCCTGACCTCTAAGACACCCATCCACACCCAACACAAGGAATCAGTTCCTTCTCTGCTACACAGTCCCTCAGGCCCTGCATTCCCTTCCAGTGCTATTCAGGGGTGATGGAGAAGAAGGTCATCCCTCTAGTTCTGCCTGTGTGGTTTCTAACACTAGGTTTATCAAGCAACCAAGCCAAAATCCTTACTCCTCACACAGTTTGAAAACCAACAATTGCACTCCGGCAATTAATTCAGCTCTCACAGCTTAAACAGGGAAAACGAATTGCACAGCCCCATACATAACAGCAAAAATGGCTCACAACATGGGGGAAAAACACACAGTCCTGAAGCTTATCAGGGAAACCAACTCACAGCAGGGAAAAACGTCCCAAATAGCCAGTGCGTGAGGCCCAAAAGTTGCTGAGACAGTAAAAAACATGAATGGCTCTTCCCAACCATGGTAAAAACACATGAATTCACAAAAAACGTGAATGGAAAATGCACTAGCAGCTCCAAAAACGTGAGGAAGACAACCCAGACCCTGGCATTACAAAAACGACCTCCAATCCATGGGAAAAATGAAGCTAACAGCCAAAATCGTGGAAAGAAAGACACAGGAAAATCTCCAGCTGCTCCCAAAACGTGAGGAAACTGAAAAATGTGAATGCATGGCAGAATGGCCTACGTTTTTGGGTATTTTTCCTACCAGGGAAGTCAGAACACATTTTTCAAAAATGGGTCTCTGCCCAATTCGAATTTGGTTGCCCATACTCTTCCCCTTCCATGCAATAACTAACTCAACCACATTCTGGCAGAAATAAATGATTGGGGAAAAAGACCAGAAAGGTGGTTGACAGCTTGATGGGTTTTCTCATAGACATTTGGCTTTTCCCCATTGGCCCATAGGCTAAATATTTCACCCCCCCCTTATCCTTAGAAAATCATGCCCCATTCGATTTGGTTGCCGCGACCGTAGCTGGTTGTGTTTATTTTTATTATAGATGCATATTTACATGATGCTGAAACTTAATATGTGCCGCATGCCCCGATATACCATCGGTGACAAATTCAAATCCAAAACATAGCATTGCCGATCAATGGTGGGGCCTTGGCCTTTAGCTCCACACCATGATCATTACAATATATACATCATGTACATTTAATGTAACGGGGTCAAAACCGGGACGTGACAGTTGCTGATCAGGTGGTGCAACACGTTAATCAGCTTGTAGAGGCCATTAATGACATCAAAGCCACTATGAAGGCTGAAACTTATGGCGGGGACATCAAATCCCATCATCGATCCCAGTAAATCCTGTAAATTTAGGGAATCCAATGAACAATCCCAGTGCCACCCTAATGGCAAGGACATACGTTAGACTACCCACCTTTAATGGGAATGTAACAAAAGAACCAGAACAACATTGGTTCCTTTGTGAAGCTATCTGGATGGTACGATTAGTACATAATGCAGATATAAAAAAGGTACAAATGATCACGACCTTAAGGGGTCGCGCCCTGGATTGGTTCATGAAATTTTGTGTCGCACCAGCGAGAACCCCCTAGAAAACTCTTGAGGAGATTTAGCGAGTAATGATCTCAGAGTTCCAAAAGCCCCAATCGAATTCCCAATGTATTACCGAGATCAATGAGATTAAGCAGGATCCAACAGAAATGGTATGGGACTTTGACCAATGGTTCAAAATGTTGATGGCCAAGGTCATTTTCCAGATATCAGACGTGCAACATAAATAGTGGTTTATTGTTGCGCTACTGGCACATATAAGAGGACATCTCATGCAACAAAAGATCGCAACGTAGACAGAAGCATTGGAGTTAGCAATGAAGCTAGATGCTTCGCCCAATGGGGACGGTGCCACAGGAATGATACAGATTGATTCTCAATTGTCTAATCTAACTATTCAACTCCAACATATGAAAAGAGGAAAATAAGCACATGAAGGCCTCTGGTGTACACGATGACGGACCAATGGACATACCAAAGATGAATGCCTGGCATATATGAACTACGTCTTGTCTGGTGGGCCAAACCCATTGAATAGCCAAGGATTACCCTGGGGAAATATCTGCCAAACAAGAGGACATCGAGACACAGAGTACCTATTCATGCACAAGACGGTATGTACACCAACCAGTCTATATTGTAAATTTTGTAAATCTGTAGGCCATGATGAAAAGGATTGTAGGGCCTACCAACTCATGAAGGATAAAATAGTAGATGCATATTTCATGAAGACTAAGGAGCAAGTAAAGATTGAATAGATCCCACCTCAGTTCCAGGATACTCACCAGTTTCAGGCTGCACCTCAATTCCCGTCTTCGCAACAATTTCCTATGGCACCACAGTTTCAGAATACGGCCCCGTACAACTTATACCAACAATAGTACTAACAACCATAATACCTGTTACAACCACCTCAAAGAAGGGTGGAAATTATAGGGGATTGGGAGGAGGAGGATATGGCCAAGGGAGACGGCCAGTTGTATGTTACAATTGTGGAGTACCGAGGCATTATTCTAGGGACTTCCCAGAACCTGCAAGGACTTGCTCATATTGCAGGCATGATCACAATGTGGAGAAATTCCCACAGCTCATCGCTCGATGGCAAGTCCGGATTCTTGGAGCAGCCAACCCAGTACCAAATCCTGCGTAGAATTCTCTCAACCCAAATGCTAATATCAACATACAGATGATAGTCTCTGAACCAGGAGAACCAAATGTGGCAGTGGTCATGAGGGGAGGTGCTACGGTAGGTGTGGACCAAGCTACGCAGACAGAACTTGCGACGCACACGCAACCCCAGGTGCGACTTGTCGCAAAGAAGAAAGCACCAATTGATATTCAAGAACAAAAGCGCATATTCATGGATGTGTTCCCAGAGTTCGTTGGTGCAGAGCAACCATCTACCTCAGGCCAAGTGAAAGATATTCTTGAGAGATTCCAGAAGATATTTGAACAACGAATTGTGGACAAGAACACAGATAAGGTTATTAAAATTAAACCTTTCTTGTCAAGTTGTTTAGTGCTAATCAAGGATAAGGAAGCACTTGCAAAATTGGAAGCACTCATTGAAACACTTACGAAGGGAGACCCTCTGCCAAAGAAGGTTAGTAGTATCAAGACCAAGATGAAGACGGGATGTGAACTCAGGATGACCGTGCAAATTTGTGATTATGATATGGAATATATCATCCTTGACCTGGGATCTAACGTCAACATTTTAACACGCCATAGGTGGGAAATAATGGGAAAGCCACCCTTAGAATGGTCCCTCATTCAATAAAGGCTTGCAAATCAAGCAAAGGTCCTCCCTGTTGGTAGGCTGAGTCAAGTTTAAGTGGATATCGAAGGATTACGCACTTTTGCGGACTTCGAAGTCATAGATATACTAGACGATACTACCCCATATCCTGCACTACTTGGGATTGATTAGGAAATGGAAAACCAAACGATCATAGATTTCAAAAGAAGGATCCTATCATTTGAAGATGATGAGATGCAGGTCGTTGTGCCCCTTGACCCGCTAGAAGGACCAAGGTACATTGAACCAATGTTCAACGAAGGGCATGGTGACCACCTTGACACCATATACAATATAACCACCGTTCGGGAAGACTATATTAATCCTACTGCAGACGGTAACTGAAGTTGGAATGTGAGAGTTCATGTACATCAGACTCAAGAGAGGCATTGAAGAAGTGGAAGAACCGATTGCATGAAGTCTCTTTGAGAAAATGCTCCAGGATAACTAAGTTTGTCGGACAAGTAGGAACTCAGTCGTGACCACTGCCCACATATGAAGGACTGCCTAACTTGGCAGCGTTCTTGACTGAATTTGAAGAACTGGTAACATAGCCGCAATGACTTTTTGCACTACAATTTGCATTGAAAGCTACGCCTATGCGATGGTGGGGCACACATAAGAACACCATAATTGAATGGTTGCAGTGCAAAAGGATACTAGAAGTAAGGTTTGGGGAGGAAATTACAATTGTAACCCAAATATATACGTAGGTATCAGACCCTGTCGAACACTTAGAACAATGTTCCATGTCATTCTTGAGCTACCCTAGCCATGAATGGGTTCACCATGTCATCCATACTCTTGAGATGACACCACAAGGCTAGTATTCTTCTATGGAGCTACGCCATGAAACAAGGGAACGGGAAGAAGTTGTGCAGAAATTCACTTACACATTCCAGTTCGTGGACGACCAACCTATAGTTGATATTGCGCTAAAAACTATTAAGGAGAAAATATTCGCTGAGATCCCACTGGATATTGTGTATTCTAAACCTTGTGTTGTGCATTCCCACCAATGCTGTGAGACAGTCCAACATTGGATGACATGCTATAATCTCTCTGGAGACCCAGATGATGATCCAACCAATATCAATATTCCAAAATCGGAAGGATTGCGTGAGGAAGAAGGAAGCAACATTTCCAGTGAGCAGTTTGTTAATACACTAAAGATTAAAAAGGTTAACATTGTATCGGAGGACAATCTAAAATTTGCCAACATTGGAGACTACTGGAATGAAGAAATAGTAGCCAAAGTCATCGATCTATTACATGAATTTCAGGACCTATTCCCGAAAAAATTCAAGGAAATGAAGGGGATAGTAGGGGATTTGGGTGAAATGAAAATTGCACTCAAACCCGATGCAAGAACAATGAAATAGCGGCCATACAAATTAAACCCATGTTATAAGGAGAAAGTAAAATCAAAACTGGATCGCATGTTGGAGGCAGGAATTATTGAACCAGTTGAAAAATCGGAGTGGATAAGCCCCAAAGTCATCCAGGACAAGAAGGCGATAGGTGAAGTCAAAATCTGTGTCGACCTGAGGAAATGCAATGATGCCTGCTTGCATGATCCATTCCCTACACCATTCATGGATGAGGTTTTGGAAAGCATTGGCAGGGAATAAATGTACTCATTCACAGACGGGTTCTCAGGATACCATCAGGTCCGAATTACGTAAGAAGATCGACACAAGACAACCTTTGTAACAGAATGGGGATGCTACCAATACACGGTAATGCCCTGTGGCCTTAAAAACGCCCCTACTATTTTTTCTAGAATACTAGTCTCTGCTTTCAAAGATTTCATTCATAAGTTACTTGAATTATACTTTGATGACTGTGTTACCAGCTTTTTTGTACCATATTTGGGTTACTTGGGGAGTCGTCGGTTGACAAACTTGTTCAAAGTCTGATTCCAGTGTATCAGTTGATCCGTCAGCTTGTCTATCCAATATTGGCTAGTCACTTTTTTATTTGAATAATCTTGACCATGGCCCCGTGGGGTTTGTAATAAAATGTGCTAGTAGGATATTTTTTAGTGGTTCGGTCTCCTGAGACGTAGAATCTCAAATAGGGTATTCCAAGGAGTTTTTTGCCCCTAACAATTATGCTTTGCCTTCAGATGAGTATAACTGACAAGGTTTTCTCCTGCTTCCTCCGAAGCTGGAATGCCCCATGTTGAATTCTGAGCCTTGGGGGATTATTAGAGCCTGTTTTGCATTTTTTATGACAGCCACTTATTTCCTCTTTCGCTGCCCCATTTTCTTCAATTTTGTTCATCCCTTAGCTTCTTAGTTGGCTTCCCTATTCTCCCCTTTCTTTGGTTTTGATTCTTGCTTAGTTTGTTTTCCTTCCTTCTCTCATCTTCTATTGTTTCAGCCCTCTTTCCTTTTGTTCTTTTTTACTCTCTTCAAACTTCTTCCCTTTTCCCTTTTCAAAGTTTAATAAAAGATCTCAAAAGTAAAAATACAAGGCACTCTCCTTTTTACAGGTTACAATATTTGTAGAGTTATTTTACCTTTATTTGAAAATTCCTTTCAAGGATCAGGATCCTTAAGGCACATTGTATAAAGTTTAATAAAATATCTTTGTTTGAGTGGGGTTTTTAAGTCCCCACTCTCTTCCTCCCCCATTTGGGGAGGCTTGTGTTGTGTGCATGCTTTGATTAGTGCTAGTTTTCATCATTCATTACATCTCATGCTTACATCATTAATTGGTAATTCATCATTGCTTAGTTGATTATTTAGTTTAATTGTTTATCTTTCTAAGTTAATCAACTACTTAAATCTGTTGAATCTCACCATAAGGTGGATCAAGAGTGCTCTCTATCGGAGAGTCTAAGCAACTAATATCATCTTGTGCTTGTTTAATCAATTAATAATCCATAAGTAAGACTCTTGAACTTGCAGAAACACAAGTCAAGAGCACTCTCTACTGGAGAACATTTTAGATTTACATAATCCCTACATTAGCTTCATATATATTAGCTAAGTCTCTTGAACCACGGTCATAAGACGAGGTCAAGAGCGCTCTCTGTCGGAGAGTTTTAATTAATTAACTTAATAAAATTCACAACCCACACCCCTTTAATTAATTAACCCCCTTCCCTCCTTGCCGAAGTATGCTCTGACCGATCTTAGATCAGAATACCCAGAAACGGCATTGGATCTCTAAATCCCACAAGAGGAACTTAACTAAAACTTTTCCCCATAACCAACGCACTGGCGTTGTTTGATAAATACCGAGGCATGTGGGAAAATTCCAAGTGTGGGCTCCAGGATACCTAATCTGGGCACTGGTATTTAAGTTATTGAACACTTAACTTTGACCCTAGACAGGTTCGTCATGTCTTCGAACGGAGCCACTGAAGGTATTACCGGTTAAGACATCCAGCTACCATAAGTGAAGATCACAAGTAAAAAATATTAAAACTTACCAAGAGCACTTGCAAAACCTAACATTCACTGGCATCTTTTGGGATTCACATATTTACACTCGAAGCATCTCTGATAAGTTGACTCCATAGGCATTGGTCCTATCTTTTATGCATTGTTGATAATCTGGGCCATTTGTCCATCGAATGTTTGATTATAAATCATATCTGTGAATGCTATATCTATTTGGAAGTTCTCAAATATTTGTCTATCTTTCAATTCCGGTGATAGCAACATGAATTGCTTTGTCTTGTGCTCAATTCATCACATTAATCATCTTAAATCACAATGACTCCTAAACAACACCCATCCGCATCCGAAACATCTAAAAATTAACTTAAACATTGAACCATAGAAAACTCTTTGTTATGGAGTACCCCCCTTGGATTCGTTAGGAGTTAGCAAAAACAGAGGAGCCAGGAGTAGGTGACAGTACCTAGCTATGTGCTTTCCCCCAGGGTCACACCTCTCCCACTTTCTCAAGTGAGGAGACAACTTTCAAAAGATTTCTGCTGCTGGTGTGTAATCAGCGGACAACATCTTTTGGTGCCGTTGCTGGGGACAAATATTTTTGTTCCTGGATGACCTTTGTTTCTTTTAGTTTTTTACCTTTTTATCCTTTTTGGTAGATTTTTAGTCCAATCACTCTCTGAAATTAGACTTAAGTCCACCTGGCGAATCCACTGTCAGTTAACACCTCAAGGTATTCTACTCGAAGAAACTCTATAGGTTTGGTCGATTTCATCCTTGACCCCGAAAAGGTCTTAAGGAGGAGATTAAACAAACTATATTTTCGCAAGATCCTTGCAGAACTTGGATCTGAGTCTGTTTCAGGCATCCATATTTTATTTCCATAAAACTTAGAAAATTTGCAAAATAATAACTGTTTCCTTAATCCAATGGGTGATTTTTTTACTCAACTTAACTTTGCTCAGCCCTAACAAGGCTATCGACAAGCTTACGACATATAATGGCATTGATGCCTCCCTCTCTGCTGAGCAGCATATCAGGAATTTCACCAGACACTGTGGTGCCCATGTCAGGGGTACTGATAGGCATGAAGATGTTTACATGACCTTGTTTTCCTTGTCTTTGGATGGCAAGGCTAGCAACTGGTACGATAATTTGTCGGACAATTATTTTTCCACCTTAGCAGACTTCAAGGTTGCTTTCCTTGGAAAGTTTGGCAGCAGAAAGGAGCCTAGACATCTAGTAGCGGCTTTGACCAGCATAAAAAAGTCTGAAACTGAAACAATGGACGAATTCAACAACAGGTTCACTGAATTAGCAAATTCCATCCCTACCACTTACTCTCCTCTGACAGCTTTTGTTTTGGACTATTACATCGAAGCTTTGAGTGGTAAAATTCAATACCAAATTAGAGATAAGGAGCTAGCTACTTTACTTCTAGCTCAGGGTTTGGCTGTCAAAATTGATAAGAATATGCAGTCATCTGGTGAGTCTAACCTCCATGGCTATTCAAGGTATTCCACCCCTTTGAAAATTAGTGAGCCCAAAGACAAGGATCCTTTATCAGCTATGAAGGATGCCTATGAAAAACAGATGATTGATATGAAAAGGGAGATGAAGAAGAATATGGAGGAGGCAGAATAGAAACATTTAGCGCAGTTAAAGGGAATTCAGAATAGGGTAATAACAATGGAAAGAAATCAAACTAAACCTGCTCCTAGGAATTTTCCTACCAAGCCAACATGGCAGATAAAGAATCCCAAGCATGAGCAGAGGCCTCCTCATCAGCTAGAGGCCACTAATGTGGTTCAACCTTACAAACCATTTTGTAGGGAATGCAGAGATTTTCATGAGGAATCTGGCTGCCATTATGACTATTATGTCCAGGAGCATGGTTATCCCAAGGGTGGTGGTCCTAAAGCATCATCAAGCGAGCCTGAGTACATAAAATATGTAGATGACATGCATGATATTTCCGAAGAAAGTTGGAGAGAGGAAAAACAATATTCAAGAGAGCCTGAGTACATTAACGCAGTTGGACAGCTCCACCCTGTCACCACAGAAACCCGGTGTCAAGTCGAAGATTATAATCAACAATTGGATAACCTCACTAAAAATTTTTGTACTAATCCTACTAATGAGCATAATGATGATAGTTAGGAAGGTTTACTACCTTGTGACTATGATCATGAGGAGTGATATAGCCAAGGATGTGATACAAATGAGGAAGAATCCCTTACATCTAAGATGGATCATAACTTTGAGATTTTAATTAAAATCCCAATCTTAGAAGTTTCATGTGATGATATTCCTCCATGCACTCCATCGGATGACAAATATTTGGAAAGTTGGGTCCCCTATGATATCTTTGAAACCCAGCTTTTTGAAGAAGATTGTTTTGAGCAGAATGAGGAGTGTAGCTAGGGACTTGATGCCAGTGATGAGGAATCTCTCATATCCAACATAGATAGCGATGATAATTATTGGACTTTTATTGAAAATCTAACCTATGATACTTTTGAAAATATTTTTGAGAATCTCATGTATGATGTGTCCAGTAAGGGGAGTTGTTATTCTGAGGCTTATGAAAGTTTTAAAAAGGAGCAGTCAGATTTTTCATATGATCAGTCAAAATTGTATCTGAGTATCGATAATAAGGATTCAAAAAAGCAGTGCAGTGAAGAATCAGATGGGATACAACTAGTTGAAGTTTTTTCTCGGCCATCATCTTCACATATAGATGTTCCTTATGTTTTGGAGCAGCTTGGGGCTTATACAATGAGTTATTATTTGATAAGCATTGATGATCAACATGATGGAGTAGTCGACCTACCACATCATCTTGATTTGTATATCAGCGCTATCCAGTCATGGATAGAAGCTTCCCGCGTGAGCACCTACCAGTTCAGGAAGAAGTTTGACGACATTATTCATGCCTATGATTCCCCATCTAGCCCACCCATTCTGGATCATCACGGAGGTTTGCATTTTCCGGAAATTGTGTCCTTACTTTGGCTGGTAACCAAAGATGAGGCAAAAACTTTTTATATTAATAAAATGCTTAGGTGGCTACACTGGATGTATGATTATGCCTAACCCTTTTTGTATCATGCTTAGAGTAGGAAAATAGGGTACTTAAAGTGAGCATTTACTTTAGCATTTTCTTTATGTACTTACAAATAAATAAAATTTTTAGTGAAGTTTTTTCTTTGAATAAAGCAACTTTTGGATCATTGGCTCTTTTTCATGAAACTTGTGCTACTAAGGTTTTCTTGTCAAGTTGAGATGTTTTTACAGGATATGAAAACCAAAGATTCTGGGGTTCTCATATGCTCTCCTTGCATAAGAGACTAGATCGAGCACACGTCCTACAGTTGGAGCCAGATGTTGCGAGCTTTTTTGTACCATATTTGGGTTACCTAGGGAGACGCCGGTTGACAGACTTGTTCAAAGTCTGATTCCAGTGTATCAGTTGATCCGTCTACTTGTCTAGCCAATATTGGCTAGTCACTTTTTTATTTGAACAATTTTGACCATGGCCCCGCGGGGTTTGTAATAAAATGTGCTAGTAGGATATTTTTGAGTGGTTCGGTCTCCTGAGACGTAAAATCTCAAATAGGGTATTCTAGGGAGTTTTTTTCCCTTGACAATTATGCTTTGCCTTCAACCGAGTATAATTGACGAGGTTTTCTCACGCTTCCTCCAAAGCTGGAATGCCCGATGTTGAATTCTGGGCCTTGGGGGGTTATTAGAGCCCAACAGAGTGTTATAAGCCTACTAGACATTATTTAGATAGATCATGGTCATGTCCTAAGTCATCTGGACACATAAAAAAAGTTGAATTTTTTTTTTCGAACAGTGAAAAATTATTTTTTAATTACTTTTCCTAAGTTTTTTGGGTTAATTTTTAAATAAATTAAATGGAAAAAACTCGTTCTTGGTAAGTCGGTCATCCGGACTCCAAATTTAGTGATTGATGGCTCTAACCTTATGCCAAAAATCATTCTTGATCAGTCATCCAGTCAGAACCAACTTTTAGATCAACAATCGGACACATAATGCCTTTTTTCTCAAAAAAGTCAGTTTTGAGTAAAGAAATGAATTTTTATTTAAAAATGATTATTTTGGAGAAAAATAAAACTCTCCAAATTAATCCAAATTCAGTAAAATAAAAGGCTAAATGACATCTCATGGAGCACTTATGATGATTGGAGTTATCATAACTCAGCTTCAGTCATCATTAAGAGATCAATTAATTTATTATCAGTTATCAGACATGTCATATCCAGCTAAAGATGAGATGGATAGCTCTCATTGGTCCGGTGATTTAATCGAGGTGAAGACTGAAGCTTACACCATCAGTAGGCTTCCCAGACCTAACAAAGTAGGTTTCCAGACCTAGCAGGCAACTTTCCCATGCAGCAGGGTGCCTCCTTCAGCAGCTCACGCCCCTCTCTCTCCCGAGGGCGCCTTCCACCCATGTGGGCTCATCTGTGGGTGGATTTCAGTGTTTAGGGTTGGAGTGGGGGCGGCTTGCCTGAGTGGAGGCCTCCCCTCACTCCTGGTTCTCCGATTTAGGTTTGGACCTCTATTTGGTGGCCAGGATGGTTAGGGTTTGAGGTTTGGTTTTAGGGTTTTAGCACTCTCTCATTGTATAAATAGAAGCTCTTTCAGCTCTATCAAGGTGGATGATTGATGCAAAGAACCTCTGGTAAAATATTGTAATTCTTGTTGCTCTTATGCAACCTATTTTGTAATAAAGAAAGGCTTTGGAGGCTCATGCTGTGTGGATCCTGGGTGCATATGTTCTTGCTAATGAGGTGAAATTGTTCTAGTTTCTTTACTTTTGATAATATGTGGGTATAAATACATGCTTTAGAGGGATTCTATAAGCACGTAGGAATATGTATTTGTAGCTTCAAGTTACCTATTTATTTCATTTTCTTTCAAAAGCCTCAAAGAGCATTGTTTTATTCAGATGTATTTCATGCTTTTGAGATTTGATTAGTAAATAATACATGTTTTAACCTCCATGTTTCCAAGTGTATAAGATTGTTTTGCAGATCACTTCATTGTACCAAGTAAGAGGCTGAGCTAAGTTGCATCTACTCTTCTTGGAGCAAAGCATATGTACCTAGCAGCTGGATCCCATTGGGATCCAAAGTGATTTCAAGGATTCAAGATCCAAGTGGTTCATCTTCTCCATTCACCCTAAAATCAAATTCTCTCATTATTTTACTTTATGTTGCAAGTAGTATCTTGATCTATAAAGTAAATCTTTTGCATCTACTTGCTTCCATCTCTAGATCTAGGAAGTGTTCCTTCTCTTAGATCTAGTTGGTATTTGAAGCAACACAAGGTTCATATATTTTGCTCAAATTCTAGGTGTATTTTTGTAGTATATTCTATTGTTTAACCCATCATTTTGCAGTTAAATAGCTTGCTGGTTTTTTCTCTCTCCATGACAGGTTAAGCTGGAAAAATTGCAAAAAACTAAGGAATTAAGCTGTAAAAAACTTCCCATTGTTCCTCTTCTTAATCCCTTTTCTACCGGTCGCTTTGCTTTGTTTATTTTACCCCTTCTTCATCGCTGCCCTGTTAGTACCTTTTTTTACCATCCCTTTTTCTCTTTTTTGGACAGCCCTAGTGTGCCCTAGCTTTCTTCCCTTTTTTGCCTCTTTTTGCCCTAGTTTTTGGGCTTCCTTTAACCTTGTTTTTGGCCATTTCTTTTACTTTTTGTTCGCTGTCCTATTTTGCCTTTTTTATGACAGCCACTTATTTCCTCTTTTGCTGCCCCATTTTCTTCAATTTTGTTCATCCCTTAGCTTCTTATTTGGCTTCCCTATTCTCCCCTTTCTTTGGTTTTTATTATTGCTTAGTTTGTTTTCCTTCCTTGTCTCATCTATTGTTTCAGCCCTCTTTCCTTTTGTTATTTTTTACTCTCGTCAAAATTCTTCCCTTTTCCCTTTTCAAAGTTTAATAAAAGATCTCAAAAGTAAAAATACAAGGCACTCTCCTTTTTACAAGTTACAATACTTGTAGAGTTATTTTACCTTTATTTGAAAAGTCCTTTCAAGGATCAGGATCCTTAAGGCACATTGTATAAAGTTTAATAAAAGATCTTTGTTTGAGTGAGGTTTTTAAGTCCCCACTCTCTTTCTCCCCCATTTGGCCAGGCTTGTCTTGTGTGCATGCTTTGATTAGTGCTAGTTTTCATCATTCATTACATCTCATGCTTACATCATTAATTGTTAATTCATCATTGCTAAGTTTATTATTCAATTTAATTGTTTATCTTTCTGAGTTAATCAACTACTTAAATCTCTTGAATCTCACCATAAGGTGGATCAAGAGTGCTCTCTATCGGAGAGTCTAAGCAACTAATATCATCTTGTGCTTGTTTAATCAATTAATAATCCATAAGTAAGACTCTTGAACTTGTAGAAAAACAAGTCAATAGCACTCTCTACCGAAGAACATTTTAGATTTGCATAATCCTTGCATTAGCTTCATATAGATTAGCTGAGTCTCTTGAACCATGGTCATAAGACGAGGTCAAGAGCGCTCTCTGTCGGAGAGTTTTAATTAATTAACTTAATAAAATTTTCAACCCACACCCCTTTAATTAATTAATCCCCTTCCCTCCTTGCCGGAGTATGCTTTGACCGATCTTAGATCGGAATACCCAGAAATGGCATTGGATCTCTAAACCCTACAAGAGGAACTTAAATAAAACTTTTCCCCATAACCAACGCACCGACGTTGTTCGATAAATACCGAGGCATGTGGGAAAATTCCAAGTGTGGGCGCCAGCTTATCTAATCTAGGCACTGGTAGTTAAGTTATTGAACACATACCTTTGACCCCAGACAAGTCCATCATGTCTTCGAACGAAGCCACTGAAGGTATTACTGGTTAGGACATCCAGCTACCATAAGTGAAGATCACAAGTAAAAACTATTAAAAATTACCAAGAGCACTTGCAAAACCTAACATTCCCTGGCATCTTTTGGGATTCACATATTTACACTCGAAGCATCTCTGATAAGTTGACTCCATAGGCACTGGTCCTATCTTTTACGCATTGTTGATAATCTGGGCCATTTTTCCATTGAATGTTTGATTATAAATCATATCTATGAATGCTTTATCTATTTTGAATTTCTCAAATATTTGTCTATCTTTCAATTCTGGTGATAGCAACATGGATTGCTTTGTCTTGTGCTCAATTCATCACATTAATCATCTTAAATCACAATGAATCCTAAACAACACCCATCCGCATCCAAAACATCTAAAAATCAACTTAAACATTGAGCCATAGAAAACTCTTTGTTAGGGACTACCCCCCTTGGCTTCGTTAGCAATTACCCAAAATAGAGGAGTTAGGAGTAGGTGACAGTACCTAGCTCTATGCTTGCCCCCAGGGTCACACCTCTCCCACTTTATCAAGTGAGGAGACAGCTTTCATAAGATTTGTGCTGCTGGTGTGCAGTCGGTGGACAACAGACTGGACGGTCTTTAGTCTGGTAAGAGACCATATTGAAAATTTGCGCATGATGCTGGAAAGGTGTTGCCAGTATCAAATTGCACTAAACTTGAGAAAATGTATATTCAGTGCACCATTTGGTGTACTGCTGAGCCATGTAGTATGCCGTGATGGGATCCTGGTCGACCCCGCGAAGGTAGCAATTATCCTGGATTTTCCTCTACCTACATCGGTCACGCAAATCAGGTCCACATTGGTACATACTGGGTATTATCGAAAATTCATAAGAGGGTATACAAAGATAAATGCCCCAATGGAGAAGCTACTAAAAAAAGATGCCAAATTCGAGTGGAATGAAAACTACCATGAGAGCCTGGATAAGCTGAAGGGTAAAATGGCTACTGTACTAATATTAATATTTTCGGATTGGAAAAAATAATTCCACATACATGTTGATGCATCATCGATTGCACTTGGTATAGTTTTAACCCAACCAGGAGATGGCGCAATTGACCACCCGATCACATTTGCAAGTAGGAAACTATCAACGACAGAGAAAAATTATACCACAACTGAAAGAGAAGGGCGTGCAATGGTCTATGTGCTACAAAAATTTAGACATTATCTATTGGGTGGACACTTCAAAATTTTCACTAACCATTCTGCACTAAAGTACCTGGTCAATAAGCTAGTGTTGGGGGGGGAATCTATTGGTGGCTCCTCTCATTTCAAGAATTTGACTTTGAATTCATTGTGAATCTAGGATGACTAAATGTTGGGCCTAACCACTTATCGTGAATTGAAAGTGGGGAGGAACCCACCAGCCTAGAAGATAATTTACCAGATGTGCAACTATTTTCTATAGATGTTGTTGATAAAGAATTTGATGCTATTATACACTTAATAAACATAGGGTATGCACCTGAAGACTATTCGACATGGAAAAAGAAACAGCTAGTTGTCAAGGCCTCAGACTACACGCTAATCGTAGGACAACTCTATAATTTGGGACTAGATGAAATACTACGAAGATGCGTCTTTGATCATGAAAGACAATGGGTAATGGCTGAAGTGCATGCCGGTGTGTCAGGAGGAAACTATGCCGGGAAAGCAACAGTGTACAATATTTTGCAAGCCGCACTCTGGTGGCCAACGGTACATATGGATACAAGGAAATACTATTGCAATTGTGATAAGTGTCAAAGAATGGGGAAACCATCACGACGTGATGAAATGCCACTTGCGCCACAAATTACACTACAGGCCTTTGATAAATGGGAAGTGGATTTTGTTGGTCCTGTCAGTCCACCAGGAAAATGGAATGGTGCATGTCATATCATCACTGCTATAGATTACTTGACAAAATGGGCAGAGGCAGTACCTGTAAAAGATTGTACTACTGCAACTACGACCCACTTCCTATTTGAGAATGTCGTCACAAGATTTGGTTGTACCAATATCCTAATCAGCAACCAAGGTACACATTTTGTAAATAAGCTAATTGTTGAAATGACTACAGAATTCCAAATCCAACACAAGAAGACAACACCCTACCATCCTCAAGCAAATGGAACTATCGAGGCATTCAACAAGGTACTCGAGAATGCGTTGACCAAAGTATGCAATGTGCGCAGAGATGCTGGGACCAGAAAGTCTCAGTGGTATTATGGGCCTATAGAACAACATGCAAATGACTAACTGAATATACCCATTTCCATTTAGTCTATGGATAAGAAGCAGTCGTGCGCATGGAATTCATTGTCTCGAGCCTACGAATTGATGCGATAACAGAGATGACAGATACTGGTGTTGTAGAAGAAAGGTTGGAGCAGCTGATTCAAATGGAAGAAGAACGTTTTATTGTAGGCTTCCATCAAAATGGGGAAAAGCAGCGGCAGAAATCCTGGCATGACCGCCACATCAAAACAAAGCAGTTCAAGGTTGGTGGACTTGTTCTGATGCATGATAGTAAGTTTCTCAAGCATATGGGTAAGCTCAAAATGCACTGGTTAGGTCCATATGTAGTTGTGCACATTACTGAAGTAGGTGCAGTAAAACTAAATAAGTTGGATGGAACACTGGTGGTGGGAATGATCAATGGTAGTCGATTAAAACCCTATCGCAATGACTGCGGCATAGTCCCATAAGGCCGTGATGCACAAAAAAAAAATGCAGCTAGAAAAGGCCGCTAGCCGAAAGTGACAGACAGCTAGCAGGTACTGACATTTGGTAAGGGCATGGGAAATTCAAAAAAGATCCGGTACCACTAAACGTTCAGTAGCATTAAAGCGACAAGTCTGAGGAGAAGGGCGGCGGTATTTTTGGTCCCATATGGTAGAGTGGCCTTAACTTCCTTGACAAATGCATAATGGAGCTTAAGTGTGCAAAGGACAAGCCCATGTGATTCGCTAGAGGGTCCTTCACTCTGTCCAGTCAGCTTAAAGACTTGTCTCCTATAAATAGTCCTTACCCTCTACCATATAACCTTTGCATTACTTTGACGAGCCAGCGAACCAAAGAGCCGATCCCACTGCACAGACTGAGCCATCCCTCAGAGCCAAATACCTTACTCATTAAAATATTTCAGCAATAGTGAGCACTCCAGTAAGGACATCTTGAACCGGATTGGCTTCCCAAGAAGATGAAGAAGATGCAGGAAAAGCTGAAAGTAGTACCAAGACCAAGGTCCATGAAAAAACCACTGCAGAGTCTGTCGCATCCATCATAAGCAGGGAGTCAGTTCATGCAGCTAACTGCCTCCCAACCACTAGTGCAACCAGTGGGAGCCCCAGTTTTTGTCACCATGCAATCCTTGAATGCTGACCCCCCAAGTTCCTCTAGCCCTGTAGCAAAAATACCCAAATCCCATAGATCCGACCCGGTTCCGCCATCGTCACCTGAAGCAGAGCTCATTGAAGAAGAGAAGAACTTACTGTTGCCCTATGTATCGCCCAGGAGGCCCGGTGTCGTAGCAGTAACAATGAACATTCTGGAACTATTAGAAGAACCCACTATTCCAGAGGGCATCACAAAACCCCAGGATTCCATCATGACCAAGCTTCAGGTATTAAAGTTTGAAGACTACGACACCCGAAAGCTAGACATCTCTTGAGATCAATTCATGGCCATAAAAGTCGGTCAACCACCGAATGCAGACGTTGTCTCTACACTAGAGTATGCGTGTGGATTGGAGTAGTCTGGTATACTAAACTTGCCCCTTATGCCCCATTTCAGCCACTCTGGGCCAGTCGAAATGTATGTCAAGCAGTTGCTCCTGTGTTTCCATGGTGGCTACCTTTGGCTAAAAAATCCATATGAGGTGATGGTGGACCCAATTTCGGCCATTACAGGTCTTTTGTAGCATGGAATCGACCCAGCCACATACTTACATATTGAGGGGGAAAATATAGACAAAAACGATATGAAGGCTAAGTACCAGCTCCTCCGCGGCAGAAAGGGTTTTCTCATCAACTCCATTGAGGATAGTGTTGTATAAGAGGCAGCAAAGATCTTGTGTAGCAAGGTCCTATGCAAGATGAGGCCAACTGAGTGCATGGCCACAATAGTAGAACTTGCAGAAAAATGTGCACATTAACTGGTCACAGTTCCTCTTGAACGAACTGATGGATGATGCATGAGAAGCACAAGAAAAACCCATAGCTAAGTTTCACTTCTCCTAGCTCTTAATTTTAATTTCCTTTGTAGTATGGGCTCTGCCACTGGACTATCAGCCTATGGATATCTCTGTAGATTTCCTCGGTAGGCCTTACCAAAACCTCTGGGACCTTAAGGACAACAAGCACAAGACTGATGTGAGAATTACATTTTTCCTATAGGGATAAAGGATCCAACAAATTGTCCGCATGCAGTACTAGTTGAATCCTACAATAGTTACAAAGTATATGTTCATTCAATTCCATGCAGCACATCACAACATCATATTGAAATAGCGTGGGGACCCCAAGAAACAAGCGCTTCTGACATTATTCATCCTCAATGATGCAGATATCGACCGAGAAATAAAATATTGGCCCGAGGAATGGCTTACCCATCATGAGAAGGTACCTGTAGGACAGCAAGTGCCGCAGGAGAATCCACCAAAGAACCCAAACCAATATGGTGCCAATACCAGTATGCAGGAGCACCAAGATGGCTCCCAAGAAGATGAAGCAAAAGATGAGCGAGACCTACCCAATGCCGACCTCGAAGACCCCGCTGCAAATGAGGAACTGAGCATCGAGCAAGCAAGAAGAAAGAGGGGCAAGTAGTCCATGCAAGAGGAGGAGGATGAAGACACATTGAGCTTCCCACATAGTAAGAAGGAAAAGGTTGACTGGCCCCATGTGACAGACATAGCAGATGAGGACCTAACCCTTTTATGCGACGCCATTGCCGAAGTAACCAAGAAAACTTTGGGAAAGCTCGTGACCAGGAAAACCAATTGGATAACAACCATCACCACAAAGGTTAACCAGCTCACACAGACTGTCACCGAAGTGTGAGACACCATGCAGGATGAAACATATGGTGTCACCCAAGAAGACTCCTTAGCGGTGCCAATAGTTCTCCCACCCTTAAGAATAGAAATACCTATGGAGGCATTGTCTAAGAAAGGCGAAGAAAGCGAGTCAAGTCTCCATAACTTGGAAAAATTAATTTTAAATTTTTCAAAGTTAACCTTGCCGTAGATATACTCTATTCAATAGGCCACTGCCACATAAATTAGAATCCGAGAAAATACAACTGCATCTCAAGCAGCTAAGGCAACTAGGAAATAAAGGGAGCGAAAATAAGTTATCAACTATCAGCGAGTAGACCTAGCAACCCAAGCACAGAGGCAAGCTTTGCTAGAACAAGCAATAAAGGAGGCAGCGACGCAACTCTTAGATGAGGAAGCAGAGAATGAGGTCGAACCGGTGCATCAATTGAGATGTCTATCCAAGCTAGTCGTAGACCTCTAGAAGCAGATCCAGGAGATGAAAACCAACTCGTATCCCAACACGTCCCCTGAAGTGTTGTAACAAAGGCAGCAATTGGCAACTCAAGATGTTTCCTGGCTGAGGAAAGCCGAGAGCATCTGTGTAGAAGCAATGGAAGCAATTGCTGCAACATGGGAACAACTCATCGATGATGAGAATGCAGAACAACTTGCTGAGCAAGCGCGATAAGTAGACTTACAAATCTTGGCACTAAAGGCTGAGATTAAGAATTTTCCAATGAAGGAGAAAATCACCAGGGGAATTGAGCTTAAGGAGCTCCTCGATAAGGCCAGAACCCTGCGTGACCAGGAAAGCATGTGTAATAAGGAAACGATTGAGCAATAGGCCGAAGATGAAAAGATAACAAAGTTAATTCAGCTGGTTCAGCAGCGAATTCACTATTTCACTCACGCACTGGCTAGTACCTCATTAGAACACCCAAGTAGTCGCAGAGTGCAGGAACTTGAGTAGAAGGCAGATGAATCTTGTTGGGAGATAGAACAGCTTACTCCTATTCTATCCCAATTCCAGCAAAACGTCAGCAATGCAGAACAGCTTACGGAGAAGGATATAACTACAGTGGTGAGCGCAGAAGAACTAAGAGAATAATCAAGAGAAGAAGAGCAAAATGCAAATAAATACATGTAGGAAGATGAAACAAAGCATAAGGAGCACCATCAAGAAGGCCCGGACCAGACACAGGACAAACCTGTGGGCATAGACTTATCAGAACAGGCTGAAGAGGAAGTCGTACAAGCCTAAGTCTAAAGAAAAAAAGCACGCAAGGAATAAGATGCGAAACCTAGAAAACAAAAGAAACTCCGCACAATAATAATAATAATAATAATAATTTTGGAAAAGATGCACCATAGGTGGCAACCGTTAGATATCCCTTGCTTAGTGGCTCGGGACGAGCCACAGGTTAGTGTTGGGGACCTGTTGTCCTGGGAAAGGAGTGTAGGAAAGAAACTCATGTGCACAACTGAACAAGATATGTCACGTGTGTGATGGAGGCAAGGGAAGATCACGAAGGTACCAGAGGACCCGCGTAGAAAGATCAGAGAGGTGCACGGTGTAGGAAAGACAAGAGCAGAAAGCGCGCAACTAATAAACGACAGGAAAGCGATAGGGCAGTCGTGGGTGTAGAAGTCAGCTTAAGTTAACGGATGCCACATGAGTGGAAGCACAATGTAAGTAAGTCCGTTTGTGCCTCGTGTCGAGTCATGATCACCACAGCTGTAGCCTAGGGGGCGACTGATGGTGACAGTTAACAGACTGCCTGTAAGCAGTCAACTCGGTGTGGCCATGTAAAATAATATAAATAGGAGAGATTTAATAGTTAGAAGGTTTCTTTTTTTTAGCCGTAATTACATAATAGGTTTGATAGATGAGATTTGTATACTGTTGCAGAAAACAGATCTAAGAGGAGGGTAATCAGGAATCTGCAGGAGGCAGTCTGAGTAGTGCAATGGGAGAGCTCTGCTAGAGTGGTGCAGATGCTAGGGAAGTCAATCTAGGTTGTGTGTGGATTTGTAGGTAGTAGCAGTAGATTAGGAGAAATAATACAGAGAGCATGAGAACCATAAGTCAGAACTTAAAGATAGATCTCAAGATCAGTCTACATCCCGCAGATTGCAAGGTGCTATATTCTTTCTTATGCCAAATGAAGAGCACCTTGGTGGTTTTTCCCAGATGGGTTTCCACATTATCTCTTGTGTTGAATGAATGGTTGATGTGGTGAATGTTTATGTGATTAATTACTAATTTCTTTACATATAATGTTGAATGTTTCTTGAGTCTCTATTAATTTCTTACAATTGGTTAAGGAATGACCGAAATGCATTGTTGAATTGAATCCATATATATATATATATATATATATATATATCATTCTGTATGATTCCTGTTATGAATATAGACTTAAGTCATAGAGCTGATTGATGTGAATCAATTGCGCCAGCTGTGAGGTGGAAAGGAAAGTTAGGTCACGTGCGATGACATATGTTTGTGCTTAGTCATGCATAAATGACTTCTCTGTCCAGCCATCATTTTTCCTTCCTTGAGCTCCTTGGCTGCGAGCCAAGGGACTATACTCCCTCAACAATCGCGGAAACATGGTTCTTGCGGTTACCCATCTATGAGATATCTTGGGTGAGACTGCGCCTGCTTTGTAGGTGTTGCCAATGGGGCTTTCTCTATCGGGCCGAAATCTCGGGTAGTTGGTGGATCGGCAGGCTGCACAGAACTTGGGTTGCATGAGTGGGGAAAAGTGGCCAACAATCACCAAGAACCTTGTCGCAACTATAGCAAATGTTCTAAGTGATACAGCTTGGCATGCTCCCGCAAAGGAACTGTAAACTAGCTTTAAATTTGATTTCACTCTCTGGCATAGTTTAATCAATGGACCACTAGCAATATAAAAGGTAAAATTATCTACGCTGACACCGTATAGGTAACTAGGTTGCAGTAGTAGAGATAGTTTCAATGAGGTAGTCAGTTTCATGGCAATAACTATTTATCCATGGTGACATCATATATGAACAAGTGTAAACGTCTCTATGCAAAATATAAGGGCACATGGATGGCCCAAGGTGGGGGTATAGGCAGCTTCTGTCATATACATAAAATACTATACCACACATAGCCAGTCAGACCCATACCCAAGAAAAAATATGCAACAGTCAGGGCAAAAAAGAAAATCTATGGAGATGATGATGGAGATGATGATGATGATGATGACGATGATGATGTCGATGATGATGATGATGGTGATGGTGATCATGATCATGATGAGGATGATGATGACAATGATGATGATGATGATCATCATCATCATCATCATCAATGTCGTCACCCTCTTCCTCATCAACATCATCATCATGATCATCATCTTCATCATCATCATCTTCATAATCTTCATCATCATCCTCATCCTCCTCCTCCTCCTCATCATCATCCTCATCATCCTTATTTTCATCATAATCTTCATCATATTCATAATCATCAACATCTTCGTGATCATGATCCTCATCATCAATGCCATCACCCTCTTCCTCATCCACATCGCCATCTTCATCATCATACTCATACTCCTCATCGCCATATTTATCATCATCATCATCCTCATCATCATCGTCATCTTCATTCTCATCCTCATCATCATCATCATTGTTGTCATCATCATCATCATGATCATCATCAACAACAACATCAACATGATCATCATCACCATCTTTTTCATCATCATCATCTTCATCATCATCCTCATCCTCATCCTCATCCTCATCCTCATCATCCTCCTCATGATCAATGTCATTGTCATTTTCACCATCATCAACATCGTTTCCATCGTTTCCCACCTATCCCTTGAAATCTATCGTAATATCACAATATGACTAGCTAAATGCAAAGAGATAAAAGGAAATAGTATCAAGATAGTATTGATAGCTTTAGAGTGCTTGGAGTTGAACTTTATGTGTTTAAATTTATCGATCGCATAAATAAAAATTAAAATTGATAGGGCATTTAAATATATATATATAATGAAATGTACCCTAGGACGCACCTAGGGAGGATAAATAATGTAATATTAGGTACCTAGGGAGGTCCGAAGGGGAGATTGAACTATACAAGTATGGATTGTGCTAATGATTCCTTCTCTAAGGAGTACTTGATGGTGTTATCCTACCTTAATGGTTTTCTCTACATTCTTGTGTTTATTCTTGTATGGATGCATTCTATCATTATGAAGTTAAGGATTTATCTTTTATCTACCAAGATTCACTACATAACCATGGAGGGAATTCCAACATTTCTTGTATACTTCATATGCATATTTTGGAAAAATTATAATGCACTTCAACAGCCTTCATCTTCTAATACGGATCAATATTAAGATTTTTAATTATCAACATCAGCATCATCGTCCTTGTCATCAACGTTATATTCATTATCTTCATAATCATCAACATCTTCGTCATGATCATCATCATCAGCATCGTCACCCTCTTCCTCATCAACATCATATTCATCATCATCATCTTCGTCATATTCATCATCATCGTCATATTCATCATCATCATCATCATCATCCTCATCATCCTCATCGTCATCGTCATATTCATCATCTTCATAATCATCAACATCTTCGTGATCATGATCCTCATCATCAACGTCATCACTCTCTTCATCATCATACTCATACTCTTCATCACCATATTCATCATCATCATCATCATCCTTATCATCATCATCCTCATCCTCATTCTCATCCTCATCCTCATCCTCATCACATCATCATCATCATCATCGTCGTCGTCGTCGTCGTCGTCATCGTCATCTTCATCCTCATCATCAACATTGTCATTGTCATCATCGTCGTCATTGTTGTCATCGTCGCTATCACCATCTTCATCATCATCATCATCTTCATCCTCATCCTCATCATCATCGTCGTCGTCGCCATCATCATCATCATCATCATCCTCATCATCAATGTCATTGTCATTTTCACCATCATCAACATTGTTTCCATCATTTCTCACCTATCCAACCATTTATCACCATATACATCATCATCATAAAGAAAACAAATTTTTAATGAATCAAAAGCAATTTTAAGTCTTACTGAAAAATCAATTTTAAAAATTAATATATAAATCAAGATAATAAACATATATTTTTCATATCATTTAACAAATATTAATTATATTTTTATTTAAATAATTATAAATATTATTTGAAAACAATATTAAAATTATATTTTTAATTGTTATTTGTTAAACAAAATTTATATTTAAATTCACAAAATCTATAAACATAGTATTCCTTTTAACCATTTAAAAAAATTACATAATCATCCATTTTTATCATAAATAGCACATTTTATCATCATACAACCCAAATTGCCATTAAAGTCCCCCATTAAACTTTTAAGAAGCAAAAAGAGCAAAGCAATAGCGTCCCTCTCCCTTTAGTATAGTGGAATCCACAACAACAAGTACTCATCAAATCCAAATCATTTGAATTTTTTGTTTTCACTTGTCATTTTAATATTCCCATGGAATTTTTAAATTCTCTATCATATATGGATTGCAATATCAAAGTCTGGCATGCCACCTACATCAATATCTTTGCCCATCTCAATGTTGGAACAATTATTCCTTATGGTGCTCCCAATTCTGAGTAACTAGTCACATCACTTCGATTTTTATTTAATTTTGAGATTTGGGATTGATTCATAAATAAATAAATAAATATTGAGAACATCATTCCATTATTGATTATATTTTTAAAGATAATAAATTTTAATTAAAAGAAAAATGTTGGTATAATTTTTTTTTTATAATAAAAAATGAGATAAAATACTAGCACACCATTTTATTATAAATGGAAATACTAAAATTTTATAAATGGAAATACTAATATTTTATAAATAAAAAATTGAGTTAGGATCTTTTTCATCAGAAAATTGTGTAGTTTTTATTAGATAAAAAGGAACCACATTTTACATAGGATTGTAATCTTCTATATATCCCACAAAATGGGGAAGTACACTTAGTAACTTACAGTCATAAAAATTGTAATTACCTATTCCAAAAACAGGTGTTACTCCCTATTATAGGCTGTGCATGTATATTCACCACATGATTCCACTATAACAACCAAAAAACATGAGCTATGAGAAGATAATGGATATATATAGCAATCTCATATACGGTGAAGCATAGATCAATACTTGTAAGCAAGAAGCTAGTAAAATAATCACATTGTAACATGAAAAATAAGTTTTATTTTCAACTTTCGTCGCAATAGAGATGGTGTGGAACTTTCGTCGCTATAGAGACGAAAGGTCCACACTGTCTCTATTGTGATGAATGTCGGGGGGATTTTCAAAATTTTCCAAAAAATAAAACTGTTTTTCCACGAAAACATTGTTTTTAACTATTTCATGGCAAAATTTCGTGGAACTTTTGAGCCATATGTAGTAGTGTCCTGAGCGTGAATACCCCCTGCCTTAGAAATAGAAAAAATATGCGACTATTGTGCATATGTGCATTGGACCCCTTTCGGAGTTGTGTATCAATGGATACCAACACAAGTCAAGATTTGTCCTCTAGTGTTGTTTCTATTCGAAAAAATTTCTGCATGTAGACCCTTCCATTACAAGTTTTTATGGACCAATTTTATTTGGAAAGCTCCATTATGGCGTGATTTCAATAGAGTTTGGGTTTCTCATGAACAAACTTTGAGAGTGCTATAGTGTTATTGGGGGAAGTCTGCTAGCCGCGTTTACGTACCATTGTATCAAATAAAGAAAGACTCACTTACCCACCCAGCTGAATCTATTATCTATCTGAATTCAATGGTTGGATGACACACAGCCTTTTACTGTCCCAGTAAGATAAGGGTTCCCACTCTACTACTCAAGAGTATATGGTACATCTACAACATAATGGAAGCCTCAAGGATTTAGTGTTCTTCAAAGAGACATGCTACTACTCATGATTAAAAGAGAAAGGACCCTTTTTGCTTTTATTGTAGAACTAAACTACCATGTACCTATGTAAGCATTTGTTTTGGGTTACCACCCATTGGAAGCAAAGAATTTGGTCGGAGATAGCACAAAGGATATTATGGAAGCAAGGTTCTTACGAGAACTAAAGGGATTGGTAGTCTCATCTATGAATCTCTTACATTTTCCTCTTTGGACACATATTCAACAATAACATGAACATTTTTAGCACCCAAAGACCGTGATTCACTTTGCATAATGTCATGGCAAGAGTAAATCTTGATTTCCTAACTTCCTATAGATCTCCCTTGGCAAGCTCAAAAATTAACCCTGTTTAAGTTACTAAGAATAAAATCCAAGCCAGTTGGGAGCTTCATGCCCACTTGTGTTCAATACCAGAATACCTGCACAAAATCGTAGATCTAATAGGCCATGCATGGTCTTTGTTATCTTCAGTACATGTGTTGTGGGAATAATAAGAAGATATCCACTTAGCTTCCTTGGAAATTATGGATGTAAACATTTTCTCTCATCTCAAATTTAAATGTCGCAGATTATATTCCCACACAAAGAAGGTGCCCTTCAAAATAAAATATGGAATGAAGAGGGAATCATGCTAAGGAATTTGATCAAACTCGTGAGGAATCAATTTCCAACCTGTGAAATCTAGAATCTCCAATAGTTCCTGGTGGATATGACATATTCGACATGATCAGCCTCAATTTACATAATTGTGGGGTTTATGTTGGTAAAATGCATGATTAGTCCCTTGGGACTCTTTCTCATGATTTATAATATGAAACGTCACATTTCCATAGATATTTCATCAAATTCATGTCCAAAGGAGGTGACCAACCATTAATTATGAATTGGTGTTCTATATACACATGTGATACTCTGGAATTGAACTAATTCCACTAGTTGGTCGGGCCTTGCTAGAGTCTTAGGGGTAATTTTTTTTCTTTCTTCGAAAAAACTTGTCACCAAAACCATATTTATGTATAAGATTATTGAGGTAAACCCTCATAAGTGTGATGGAGATTCGGATAAGACAATTGAAACTTAAATCCTTGCATAAAAATAACACACTCACATATGAAATACAATAAACAAACAACTCATGGTGTATGGTATAAAATTGTAGTGATGAAGAATAGAGTTGTGAGAGTAGAAACTTGAATGAAATGGTGTTTATGCAGTATATTTAATAGTCTTTTTTTTAAGTATATTTGTTCCCTCTTTTATTGACAAGCTATGGTGAACTTTATGAGGATACCAATGCTAATGATGATTTTTCTTACAAATGTATTCATCTTAGTTCAAGGATGCAATCGAATGCAGATTTATGGGAAACAACAACAACAATTGATGTTGCTAAATAGACACTACTATTTGATGAAGATTTGGCTCGTGAAAGAACTGTAAGCTATTCAGAAAAAATGGGCACCTTCACACTTCTTTGAACAATTATTTATTGTACAATGTACCTTTGAGTTCTATTTTTATAATTGTAGAAGTTGTAACAATGAATAAATATAAAGTTATTCTATTGAAATGGTTTAGAGTGAAAGGAAAATATCTTTTCTACATGTTGTAAATGCATTGATACCGAAACATTGATGACCTTTTCTACGTTTGAGGATCTTCTCTGCTTCTACTCATATCCTATCATATTATGCCATAACGTTTGCTAACGTAACAAATGTATCACGATCTTCTCTTCTTCTTCTCATATCATATTTGAGCTGAAGTTACTAGAACATAAGTCTAGTTATTTTCATCCCTTTAATTATGAGATAGAAATCTATCCATACTAGAGAGTAAGAGAAATCTCTAAAAACTGAAATTTTTTCTTGGGTAGTGGACTCCCTTTAATTTAGTTTTAAATGTAGACAACTAATGTTGAGAGATTTCAAAAATAATTTGTAAATTCTGCCAGTTGGGAAAGATATATCTGATATCATGGACAAGTGAAGCCAAGTGGTATACTAACTAGGGGTTCTCAGAACAAAAAAATGTTTTTATAGATAGGTTACGACAAACATTTAGTCGATCATTACAGTCTAGTCAGAATCTATTTAAAATAATTAGCAAAGTACTTCCATTTACAGTCATTTTTTGAGAAATAGACATTTTGTGGATGTATTAAGCTCAAATATTTGGGTAGGGTTTTTGTCAAGGTCTAAATTACGAGGTTTTTATGTGAATTATTACAGTATTTCTATATATGAAAAGGAATATTAATACATGATGTAATTGGCCTTGAATTCTCAAATATGAAAGGATTTCTATCAACAATAGTGAATCCATTCATGTTTCTCACAACAATTTTTCTAGAACATATCATTTTGTCATTGATGAACAGAAAGTGGTTGGTAAAGAGGATGATGTATACCATTTCATAAGCTATTTACTAGTTGATGGCACTCTATATGAGTTAGATGGGTTGAAAGGAAGGCCCATTAGTCTTGGACAATATAATGGAGTTTGACATAGTTTGGAATGGTTAAAGAAAACATGGGCACGTTGTCATGTCTAATCCTCATGCAACAATCAAAATGAGTCCTAGGCACATTCCTTGACAACCTTGACATATGTTGATACTCCTAACAACCTAATTAATTGATCTAGGATATTTCTAGTTAGTTCTGGCATTTGTTAGCCTGAAACAACAATAGAAAAAATATGTCCCAGCCTTCAAAAAACCATAAATCAACCAAATCCAAGTTTTATTGTGTTCTGGGTACAATTTTGACAAGATGGTAAAGTGGATAAAACTCAGACTTGGGCATTTTTGAGAATGAGTATCATTAGTAAACAATTGATATTTGAGAAATAAATCCATGTTGTTGGGAACATACTAGGCCCTAAAAGCAATTCTCATCCCTATTTGACCCCTAATCAACAATGATCTAATTTTGGGCTAAATTTGAGGACAAACCTGTGCATCAAAAGGAAATTTTAGGAAATCTAAGTGCTTCTATGGACTATATCAGTAGGAAGAACCGTTTATTCTTGAATGTGGAAAACCCGTCAACCTCAAATCAAGCATATTCATTTCACCATGCCCCTCAGCAAAATAAACAGGATGATATATGTATGGTGTACGGCATATGGTTGATAGCTATTCATAATCTTTTTATCATATTATTCCTTTTATGTTTGATACATGAGTTTCTATTAGGCTTAGAGGTACCTTGTTTTTAGGGATTTTGAAGGCTTGTTTAAGGATTTTTGAAGGCTTAGGCCCAGCTTGTAGTTATATTTTATTATATTTTAAGAATGCAAGCACACTAGTTTACGAAGAATTAATGTGTAGTTGAATGTTGATATCACCGTTTATGTTTGTGTAAATTTTTCTCTCCAGATATGTAGAATGTTGATGTTATTTTTTATGTTTGTATAATATTGTCTATCTCTTCAGATACGCAAGAGGCTACAAGGCACAACTATGACTAATAAAATAGAATAGTTACTGGCTCAACCAAGATCAATTATTTCTGATTATTATACTCAAGAGGAAATGCTTCAATTTAAGAAACCTAAGAAGAATAAACAGTTGCAGAAGAAGGATAAGCTAGACGTTGATGCGCTCAAAGCAGAAAAAATTGCTACTGGATTGGGTGTTGGGGACCTTGGTTCTAGGGATGATACAAAAATAAAGGTTTCCAGGGAAAATGCAGAAAAGGCAAAAGATGAACTCAAGAAAAATGCATATCAGAATGCATATAAGAAAGAAGCAGAGGCTTCCATAGGGATTCGAGATTAGAAGTCAGCAGATGCAATGTAGGCAGATGAAGATGGAGATGTTGTCTTTGGTGGGGAGGATGAAGATATTTACAAGTCATTAGTGAATACTAGGAAAGAGGCACTGAGAAAGCAAGAAGAAAGTAGTAGTAGGTATGGCCCCCAGGGAGTAGCTTGGTTAGCAGTAGATGCAAATCGGGAAAAAGGAAATGGTCAAATCCAATCATCAAGTGATGTGCAGGAAAAAAAAGTTGTATTTACAGAGATGGAGGAATTTGTGTGGAGTTTACAGCTTGATGAAGGTGTGTGGATAACGAAAGGATTTTAGAAATAATGATAGTGGATCCTTAAATTTCATTTTGTAAGGAGTTATATTGTATTCATTATATTTATAATAGGTATTTTATTTTTATATGATATTTCTTTGTAATATCTCATTGTTTTATAATTCCAATTTTGTTCTTGTTGAACTAGACACTCATAAACCTGTAATTGAAGATGCCTTTAAAGAGGATGATGAGGGCCCAGGTCCTGTCAGACAAGATGATGTTACAAAATCCATAGGAGGGTGGACAGAGGTGAAAGAAATGGATATAGATCCCAGTGATCTAAAAGCAGAAGAAGAGGAGGAAGTGACAAAATATGATATAATTAAAGAAGCTTATGTTGCAAAGGGTTTGGAGGGGACCTTGAAACTGTTGAAGGAAAGGGAAGCATTGAAAGAGTCTGTGGAATGGGGTGGAATAAATATGGACTAGAAAAAGAGAAAACTTGTTGTAGTACGAGATACTGATGGAACAAAAGAGATACAATTAGACCGTTTAGATGAGTTTGGACGTATTGTAAGATTCTTTTTCTTGATATTTCAATTGTCTTATGCTTTAGGCATGTTGACCTCCCTATTTAATTCATTAATTTATGTTCAAAGAAATCATAAATTTATTTGTTGTCAATATATATTTGCAGATGACACCTAAGGAAGCTTTTCAGAAATTGTTACATAAGTTTCATGGAAAAGGCCTTGGAAAAATGAAACAAGAAAAACGCATGAAACAATATCAAGAGGAATTGAAGCTTAAGTAAACGAATACTGTGGACACCCTTTTGATGTCCATGGAAAAAATGCCTGACATTCAGGCCAAGCTCCATACTCCTTATATTGTTCTTAGTGGTCCAAATTAAACTAGGGTATGCTTATATTCTGTGTATTTCAAGCATGTATACTTTTAATTTGGGCATTATCTCACTGCTATATTATTATAATAATCGACTACATTGTCCATGTCTTTAACTGTTGTACCCATGACGTGGTTTTTCTACTGTCAAGAAAGAGGTTCCAAGAAGCTTGACTCCAATTCTTGGTGATAGGAAGGTTGGCATCTTTGAACTCAATATAATTTTATTGTTCTCTGTTTAGATGAAATTTATTTAGCACGATTATCTAGTACATTATATGTTGTCTCAGTATCTTGTAGCGTTGCATATATTTTGATACAATTGTTGTTCTCTTTGTAGGTTGAGCATTTCTTAGGAATTAAGTGTAAATTTGAAGTTGGGACCATGGGTCCCCCAATAAAACCGAAGACATGATATCATTAGACTTGGCATTTCCTTGCATGAAGATTACAAGTTTTTGTGGTCCATGAATACTATTGATGTTAAAGGTGTCTGCAATCCTCTTCTTCTATGATACACTCCATAAGGATTTTTAGCTTTGTTGCAAATAGCAAGCTCAAAATTCAAGAATAATATCATTCTTTGTGCTGAGCAGGACCAAATTTTCTCAATCAAGTGATAACCTATGAGTTTATGAGTTGTGATAGATTGAGCAGGTGGGAAGTAAGATGTCAAAATGTTGATATTGCAGGAAAGTATTTTGTATAGAGAACATAAAATTTTTGTGTTTTTTTGAACTTCTCAATGGCATATGCACAAAAATTATACTTCAACTTTAGCGTGAGATTCTAGAGAGGTCTCTGTTGAAAGTTCGAGCTGTGAGGATAGTGTTATGGTGTAGACCATTTCTTGCCTTTCAGGAATTTGTTGGATGTTCTACGACTGAAGAGAAGGAATAATAATATCTAGATTCTACTTGACTGACCTTACAAGAATTTTAGAAAAGGTTTGCAACTTTTTACTCCATGTTGATGCTTCACCTTTTTAGGATGTTGTTTGGAATTACATTTATATAATAAGTTTTTAACGCAGGTTACGTTGCTAGTTTCATTTTTTATCTTTCTCAACAACATGTATTTGTGGTTTGGTGGTGATATGCACTGTTGAAACTATTCCACATCCTTGCCAGGCTCTATAGAAACTCTCCTAGCTCTTTTTCCAAGGTAGACAAAAGCATTACCTGAATCTGAATGGTGGTATTTTTCAAAGAACATACTACTCAAAGATGATTGTATTTTTCTTATACAACGTTTCTTGATATCAGTTTCAGTTACATTGGTATTTGATGTGGTGATGGAATGATAATCATAATGGAAATAAGCATGTTAGAAATTTCTAATATCACTCTCTATATAACCCGTGTGTTTCCTTACTGCAGTTTTTGAAAACATTAGAATCTAGTGGGTGAAACTTGACCAAACCAATTTTTGGTATAGGAAATCCTGTCCATTTTTCACCTTTTCTCAACTGTCTTATAAACCAATGATATCTTGTTTCGGGATATGAGAAGAAAAGCGTTTATTCTATTGATGTTGTTGTCATATGAATTTCATTGTCATGCTATGGAACAATTGAAAAACACCCCGAGGATATCTGTGTTTTTGCTTGCACGATACATCTGTTTTCCATAGATTGTTGCACAGGGCACGAATTATATGAAGAAATGGGTGAAAATTGAATAGCACCAACACAAATCTATAAATAATCAAGATGGCATTTTAATGGTGTGCTAATGAATTATGATATATGTACATCTTACACAAAGTACTCCGAAGGGAAGTTGACAAGTCAGTTGAGCCTGATATTAGCAAGGATGTTTTTTACATATCATATTGTTGAAATTTAAGGGCTAGTGATGTTTTAATACAAGTAATAAACATAAGTGCATGAACATATAAATTCATATTTAGAATAGTGTTGCTAATAAAAATTTAAATTGTAATAATGCAAGAACATCATTTTCATCTCTTTCAAATTAACGCTCTACTGGTCACTACATTAATTTTAACACTCTGCTAGTCACTACGTTGAAGTTGGTAATTGAGATGTTTCACCAAATGTCATGTACAAAAATAATAGATACAATATTAACAATTTATAACCATTATTGGATCCTCCTTATACTAAAATATTTCTGAGTTTGATCTTGTCACCGAAGGGACAAGTCAAACAGGGTAAACCATATACGTACCTTGAGAGAGAGGGTTAAAGCAGACAGAAATAGGTCTCAGACTCTTAGTCAACAAAAACAGAGGTTTCGATCAAAAGCACAGGCTAAGTAATTCATTCATATCCATAACAGTCATGTTAAGGACACATAGTCACATAGCACAAGAGACACTTAGTCATACTGAGCACAGTCATACTCTCTGACAGTCATGTTGAGAAACCCACAGTCCACATTTGAAAGGTAGCCTCACGGTCGCTCTGGAAAGGAACCCAACACACAGAGGTAAAACCCATAAGAACTAATGCTGAGATAAACCACAGATACAAATCATGATGGTAAACCCGTAAGAAATTACATAGAGGTAAAACTGTGAAGATAACCCCATGAAGATACCAAGCAGAGAGAAGAGGTCACGGTGGAGAGAAAACGTTGAGGAGCAATCGGTAGATGGAGATGTGTGGGTAGATGAGAAATCGACCGGAGGAGACGCATAGGCAAAGGAGAGCAGTTGACAGGAGGAGACACGAATGGAGGTCATGCTCCTGAACTAAATCATAATACCATCTCTTCACTATACCATTAGATGCCACAAATCATAATTATATGCGGTTAGTAATTGCATTGTGGGTGAAGTAATGTGCATCTGCAATATACATCGAAGAAGCAAGGTGCATTGTAGAATGTATGTGGGGTCATAAGGGAAGTATCATGTCAATATGATAGGTATATATATAAAGGGGTATAAAAAATGTAAATGAAAAAATGGATACATACAATATATAGTGAAAATAGGGTTTTTTTTTAAATTTGGGAAGGCATATTGGTAGGGGGTTATAAAAATGATTTTGGGAGGTATTTTGCAATATTTATTGAAATTAGGGGTATTGTTTCATATGCCATGAATGAACGTGCTATGGTATGGTTTCACTAAATGATTCCCCCGTGCAATTATGATGCTCTGTTTGGTTTTTCTCTCCCGGACCGAAAGTTACCAAGTGTCCCTGAACCACATTTTGAGGTGACTTTCAACTCTACATGTGACTATATATAGGGGTCCCTCTCCACTGTGTTTACATGGCATAGTGACTACATTGTGCATTAATTTCATAAACTAGGGTTTTTCTCAGTTTCCTTAAATGCAACTCTTGCATTTGTGGGTTAACTCTGCAAAAACATCCACCGTGTGACTATTGGTAGTGTTCCCATATCATCCTTTCCCATACACACTTTTTGGAGCCAACAAAATGTAATTATGTTGCTCTGTTTGGTTTTTCGCTTCTGGATCGAAAGTCACCAAGTGTCCGTGAACCACATTTTGAGGCGACTTTCAACTCGACATAAATCAGAAATCGGAGGTCAGATCAATGAACCGTCAAATCCATTGGCCTCTTAGAATGCAACTACATCTAGGGGGCCTCTCTAGCATGTTTACATGGATCGGTGACTACATTGTGCATTGATTTCAGAAACTAGGGTTTTGCTTAGTTTCCTTGAATGCAACTCTTACAATGGTGGGTCAACTCTGCAGAAAAATCCACCATGCGACTATTGGTAATGTTCCCATATTGGCATTTTCCATACACACTTGATGGAGCCAATGACATGTAATTATGCTGCTCCATTTGGTTTTTCGCTCTCGGACCAAAATTCACCAAGTGTTCCTGAACCACATTTTGAGGCGACTTTCAATTCGACAACCGAAGGTCGGATCTACGAACCATTGACTTCATTGGTCTCCTGGCATGTGACTACAACTAGGGGAGCCTCTCCATAATGTTTTCATGGACCGGTGACTACATTGTGTGTTGATTTCATAAACTAGGGTTTTGCTCAGTTTCCTTGAATGCAATTCTTGCAATTGTGGGTCAACTATGCAAAAAAATCCACCGTGTGATTATTGGTAGTGTTCCCATATCAACCTTGCCCATACAGACATACTATGGCCAACAACATGCAATTATGCTGCTCCCTTTGGCTTTTCGCTCCCAGACCAAAAGTCACCAAGTGTCCTTGAACCACATGTTGAGGTGTCTTTCAACTCGACATTAATCGACAACGAAAGGTCAGATCATCGAACCATCAAATATGTTGGTATCCTGAAATGCAACTACATCTAGGGGGGCCTCCCCACCATGTTTGTATGGCCCGGTGACTACATTGTGCATTGATGTCACAAACTAGGGTTTTTCTTAGTTTCCTTGAATGCAACTCTTGCATTGGTGGGTCAAATCTACAAAAAAATCCACCGTGTGACTATTGGTAGTGTTACCATATCGGCCTTGTCCATACACACTTGTTGTAGCCAATGAAATGCAATTATGCTGCTCCATTTGGTTTTTCGCTCCCGAACCAAAAGTCACCAAGTGTCCCATAACCACATATTGAGGTGACTTTCAATTCGACATAAATCGACAATCGGAGCTCAGATCAATGAACGGTCAACTCCGTTGGTCTCCTGGCATGCGACTACATCTAGGGGGTCCTATCCACCATGTTTCCATGGCCTGGTGACTACATTGTGCATTGATTTCATAAACTAGTGTTTTGTCCAGTTTCCTTGAATGCAACTCTTGCATTGGTGGGTCAACTCTACAAAAAACTCCACCGTGTGACTATTGGCATTTTTCCCATATCGACCTTTCCCATACACACTTTCTTGAGCCAACGACATGCAATTATCCTGCTCCATTTGATTTTTCGCTCCTGGACCAAAAGTCACCAAGTGTCCCTGAGCCACATTTTGAGGTGACTTTAAACTCAACATAAATCGGTAGCCAAATGTTAGATCGACAAAAATTCAAGCCCTTTGGTCTCCTGGCATGCGAATAGATCTAGGGGCACCTCTCCACCATGTTTGCATGGCCCGGTGACTACATTGTGCATTGATTTCATAAACTAGGGTTTTGCTCAGTTTCCTTGAATGCAACTCTTGCATTGGTAGGTCAACTTTGCAAAAAAATCCACCATGCGATGGTAGTGTTACCATATATGCCTTACCCATACACACTTTCCGGATCCAATGAGATGAAATTTTGCTGCTCCATTTGGTTTTTCGCTCCCAAACCAAAACTCATCAAGTGTCCTTGAACCACATTTTGAGGCGAGTTTCAACTCGACATAAATCGAAAACCTGAGGTCAAATTGACAAACTGTCGACTCTGTTGGTATCTTGGCATGCAAATACATCTACGGGAGCCTCTCTACCGTGTTTGCATGGCCCGGTGAGTACATTGTGCATTGATTTCATAAACTAGGGTTTTGTTCAATTTTCTTGAATTAAAACTATCACAAGAAACATCCTTGTTGGGTGAACAAATGAATGGTAGTGGACATGGCTAGCCCTTGGTCCACTAATACCAATATGGGAGATTATATTTATATTTATGTTTTTAATATTTATGATGCACAAATGGATTCCTCAAATCAAATATCATGACTAATAGGTACCTTATTTCTCACCCATCACCTCACCACACTATTTATAAGAGAAATGTAATTTATAAAGAAACAAAATCATACAGAAAGAATATATTCAACATAAATAACACATAAGGATATGTCATGATTAGGTCTATAATCTCATAAAGGGATATTCATTTGTTTTCTATTGGGAGTAAGTGCAAGGGATTTTTTTCATTTAAGTGGTCAAGTGCATTTAATATTCATGTTTCATCATGATCAAGGGAATTATGATCCATATTGTTGACTAAATTAAACACTACATAATCAGTCCACACCATAAACAAAGTCAACCATGTAGTGGGAATGGAGTGCAGTTGATTTCTAGTGACTTATAATCTCAATTCTCGAATCACAATAGTAGAATATCTCATGTTAGAATATCTACAATATCTCATGTTTCTTCAATACTTATAAAATACTTATTACTTTGAAATTGAAGTTGAACCTACTACATTTGAAGAAGCATAGTGGACATAGACAAAAACAATTTGGTTGAAGGCTATTAGAGATGAGATGACATATATGATGGTGAACCAGACATTATGCATCATTTTAATTAAACACATACTTAATTAAAGACATAGTTAAGCATATCTAAAAGGCATATAATAAATATCATGTTCCCATATCAAGTCAACCATATGTATAAATCTGAACCTTGCTTTATATTATATGTACATATAATGTTTTCAAAAATGGCATGCCATGGGCATAATACAAAATAGTGGATCATATTGTACATTTGTATGTATACAAACAAAACAATACATGTATGTATCCCCCTTATACATGAATTCTATTTATCCCCCCTTTCACTGCCACTGCCAGTTGCTTTTGAGAATTTTATCTTTCTTTTTCAACTGCTCAATGGTGTTCCCTGGTACTAAACAAGAGGATCAGATCTCATTTCTGGAGACTGCACACAAACAAAAATCTGTAAGTTAGTTTAGGTCAACCTATAAAACTAAATACAAAGTTCTATGTACATTTGTTCAAATTCCAAGCCAATATAACATGTCTAATTCTTGTCCATGTGTAAGTGATGGTATTCCGCGGTGTAACTGCATGTACCATCGGTGCCTCACTAACATCCTGCAAAAAATAAACGGTACCAAAAATTAGATACATTTACATCCTTGTATAAGACAAGCAATTATATAAATATTTGAAAATTTATCTACATCCTACATTGACTTTTTCAAAGAAAGCGATACATACATGTACCTGGGGGGTGGGGAGAGGTGGGTGAGCAGCGGCCCCGATTGGGTTCTCTTCAAGCACCACTCGCTCATTAGAAGGATGCATAAAATAATATATGTCAATGTCATCAAATCAATGAGTGCACCAAAAAGATACTTGGATGTACACAGAAAACTATACTACATGGAGGGACAATAACTTTTTCAAAGAAAGCAAGACATACATGTACCTGGGGTGGAAGAGGTGGGTGAGAAGCGACCCCAATTGGGTGCTCTTGAAGCACCACTTGCTCACTAGAAGGATGCATAAAATAATATGACAATATCAGCAAATCAAAGAGTTCACCAAAAAGATCTTTGCATTTACAAAGAAAACTATACTACATGGAGGGACAATGACTTTTTCATAGAAAGTGAGACACACATGTACCTTAGGGGGGGGAGAGGTGGGTGAGCAGCAACCATAATTGGGTGCTCTTCAAGCACCACTGGCTCACTAGAAGGATGCATAAAATAATATATGTCAATTTCAGTAAATCAATGGGCACACCAAAAAGATACTTGCATGTACAAAGAAAACTATACTACATGGAGGGACAATGAATTTTTCAAAGAAAGTGAGACATACATGTACCTGGGGAGGGAGAGGTGTGTAAGAAACGGCCCCGATTGGGTGCACTTCAAATACCACTCACTCACTAAAAAGTTGCATAAAATAATATATGTCAATGTCAACGAATCAATGGGTGCACCAAAAAGATACTTGCATGTGCAAAGAAAACTATACTACATGGAGGGACAATTGGGGACACAGAGATAAAAGATAAACGATATATACATATATTTGGGGGATGTGAAGAGGTGGATCACCCGTGGGTGAAACAATTGACAACGGCCTAAAAGGATGGGCATATGCATTAAAGAGCAAGGTGGCTTAGTTGGCAACTCTATCGGACATATGTTCCTACGTAAAATAACATAAAGATACAATTAGACAATTTCAAATAATTAAAATCATACATGTTGAATCATTAAAAGAATAATTAAAAGCATAATTAAAATGATACATGTAATTGTGAATCTTGCTCTACCTATGACAAACCTATCTCAAATGCAACATACTCATCGTGCCCACCCTACATAAAATATATTGTATCAATATTAAGATGTATTAAATGTGTCAATCTCTACTATAAATATATAAATCATGATGATAAATTAAAAATTAATGTTCTTACAAGTAATGGTAAAGCACCAAAATCATATGCAGCATTGACCGCTGCATCCATATCATTAGCATCAACGGGCGGAGTATGGGATTCTGGGGTGTCATTGGACACCACCTGTAAATGTGTTCACGTAAATTGCGAGATACTTAAAATATAAACAATTTATGAAACAATTGAACGTGATGTGATATAAAAAATAATAGACTATGTGAAGAATGGGTTTGACCTACATATTGGAGTAACACATTGTTGTGAAACTCTGAAGAAGGCCCACAAAATATGTTTGCACAAGCTATGCAAGGATGTTGCATGACGTGACACTCTAAACCCTCTTCATGTCCAGTCTCATCTCTAGATCTCGTAGGGTTTGGAGACCTAAGAGGATCCTCTGTGTGTGATGTTCCATCCCTAGATGTGACAACCCCAGATGGGCCAGTCTCAGATGTACCAACCCCTTGGCCTACATTTCCCTCGACAACAGTCCCATGTCAAAGAAATGTATCTGCCAAATGGAATAATACCTCCTGTGTGTCATCAATCACGGGACCTGTAGGAGGATATAACCAAGGGGGGTTTGGTGTGCATGGATGTTGTCGCACATGGTTTGGATCAGTCCTCGCTCCTTTCCTATCTTGGGGAATCCCATGTTCTACCCCCTAGAACTCTAAAATATTGAAGTAATTTACGTGTTTACCCAAGATAAACTTGGCATACAATTTCCTAAGGAAATAGAATGGGATGTCTCTATTCTCATGAGGGTCTTCATCAAAGACCATGTACCAGTGATCTATTAAGTTGGCTTTAATATTTGGTTCTACACACCAGTCTATAGAAATGTGTGGTCGACTGGTGGGAGGAACCAATCCAATGCTAGGATCCTAGAATAGAGAAAAAAGTTGGTCTTTTGTTATCTTTAATTTCTTTACATCTTTGTAGCCCAACCCAGTGGAATAGTATTGCCTTTGGGAATCCCTATAGGAGCTAATGTTGTATAGTGCTCCCTGGGCATTGGAAATTGTATTAGTTATGTTATCTAGTGCCTCTCCCAATGACCATCTTATGTGGTCCCCTCCCCCCTAAAAATGGAACGAAGGCGTCTCAATGCACCCAAACGAGCAAGAATTTCTGAATTCCTATCGTGTTCCTCTTCCATGTGTTCAGTTTTTGGATTTGGGTTTGGGTTTGGCTTATTGGTGGTCTAATTTTGGACATTTCCTTCCGGATTAGTGTTATCTGTCAATATAAAAACAACAAATTTTAAAATGAATTAATATTTCATTCTTTGTTTTAATTAAAAATTTATTAAATTGAAACAAAAAATCAAAGCAATTCTTATCTATTCCAAAACCAAAAAATCAAAGCAATTCTTACCTTCCATTGCATTCAACCTTGTTGATCTCCTCCCTCAAAATGCTCCCTCCAAATCGCATGCGAGATAAAACACCTTCCTGATATATCTCCCTTCTGTTCTTCGTGGCTAGTAATGCAAAATAAACAAATAAAGGTCGTGAGCCTGTGTTTTATTTTATTTTTATTTTTTAGTTTTACAAATTGCACTTGTGATATATCGCAAGAGAAGTATATCACATTTGCGATTTGTAACTCTTACAAAACGCAAGTGCGATATATCACACTTGCGATATAGTGTAACCAACTTTTGCTTTGGTTTTAGGCTCGGGTTTTCCAAACCAAACCATCTATAATGCATATGTGTTATAGATTTTGTTTTTGGACTTTCGTTTTGGATTTATAGAATGACACTGAAAAGTGGAACCATCTTAGTGCACGCGCCCTTTGCAACAATTTTTTTTTTATTTGGCTAGAATTTGACAACATAATTTGTTGCTGAAAATGCAGTTTTTATGGTTGAAATTGTAATTTTGATAATAGAAATAGATTCAACCTTAAATTACTCCAGAGAGTCTTTATCATTCAATTCCAATTACTGAAAATTTGAACAAATTTTGTTAGATTAAAAATATACTGGATTTCAAGTGCTAATAGGTCTAGGCCTCCCCAAGCTATGTTGCACAAGTTTCTGGAACGCGGCTACATTGGGTACGCGAACATAAGTATGTGATAGGGCTAGAAGCTTCGCCCAAATTTGAAGGAAAAGTAGGGTTGGGAGTGGCAATAATATATATTAATTTTTTAAATATATTTTAAAAAAATAAAGTGAAAAAAAACATAATTGATTAATTTCATAGCTTAAACTATTTTTTCCACTTAATCCTCTAGTAGTGTCATGAAATTCATTCTTTTTAAATTTGTTCACTCTTCTAGGTCCACATTATACAAATCTCACTGTACTAGTTTGTCAAGGAAGGTTGCATATATGTGTATGAAGCACCAATAGCTTCATAAATAATAAGATTCAATATTTTTCTAATTCCTTCTTTCAACCCCATCTATATTATTGTTCCTAAGAGTGCTTAGTCTTTGGGTGCCTCTGCATTTTTTTTATGGCAACTACTATTTACTTATAATGTGAATGAACTTGATTGTTTTAAGTTCAACTAACAAACTTTGGTATCTTGAGTTTGATATGGTTTATGATCCTAAATTGCTATATCATTAGGTATGAATAACGTAAGCTTGCTATAATCATTTGAGATATGGTTTATGATCCTAAATTGCTATATCAATCACTATGAATAACATAAGCTATCTATAATCATTTGAGATATGAATTAAAGTTGTTCAATATCTTGGTATTGTAAAAGATCTATTTGTATTCAATTAAGTACACATTCACAATATATTTTGAGTGTGAATGGATCTAAATATTTATACAACCTTGAAAATAAAAAAAGCAATAAACTTCAATCATTTCATTGATTTTCAACACTTTTCTTATGATTTTGGCCTCAGCAGCGAGCTTCTACAAGCTCCCAATAAAAGGCGAGCCCCAAAACCAAGTTCCCAAAAGCTCCTAAATTCCCTGACAAGCTCCATAAAAAAAAGAGACGTTTCCTACCAACTCCAAGCTGCCCAAATCCCGAGAGTCGTACCCGTGCAACTATGTCCCCAAGCCATAAGGAGGACATGCTATTTATGGGCAGCTTCCTTCATTTTTTGCAGTGCATCGGCACAATCTGAGCAAAGCTGCTGCGGATCTGGAACCACGTCCTCGGAGACCAAGGCTACGAGCTTCCCCTTCCCACCGTAGCTTATGAAATGCATCACTATCGACTGCAGCCTCTTCCACATTCATTCATTCATTAGCTCACAACATGTCTTCACAAACTATAGAGTAAATCAAACAAGAGCAGATAAAACTCACAGTATGGTTTACGTATGCGGTGGGAATAATGTGATTGACATGATTGTCACAGAATTCAATTTCCTCTGACGGCCCAATCACGTTCGAGAAACCTAACGTTGTACTCGAATTTAACTTGTTGGCCAGGTACTCCACCAACTGTCATTCCAATTATTGTTCGATGAATCTCATGTATATCCAATAAGATCAATATCATGTGAAGGAATACCTTGGTTGCCATGGATGTGGAGATGAGAAATGTGAAGGCAGACTCGAAAGAAAACTTTTTAATCCTCGACGTACTTCTTGTTGCTCTACAGTATTCCAAGGGATCTTCGTAGTGAACCATCGGTAACGGGAACAACCAAAACCCTAGTTTGTTACCCCACAAAACTTGCGTTGGGCTTTTCATATTGCTATCAAGATTCTGTCACCAAGAGCCAAACAAATAATTAATGTATATATCTCTTACCCTGTGGATCTGAAATATAAAATAGGGTTACCTTGAGCACCGGAGACGGCCGCGTATTAACTGCAACGAATGCGCGAGCACGCAAGTTTGATGGCAGACAATATTCACGATCTGCACTTTCCTCAACATTTCCGCCTGTTTTCGCTGCAACTTCGGGATTCCGTAAAATAATCGAAACAAATAACAAATCTGAGTTGTGGCTCGTGTATGAAAATGGCAGAGATATCCTAAAAGCACCAAATAGATGGGTACGATTATGAAAATTATAGAAATTAAATACAGGCTGCAACGTACTTGTAGCATTGTGCCTACTGAGATAACGCACAAGTCCGGCAGAAATGGCTCCCATCATAACATCATTCACAGTCT
>LPNX010273217.1:325749-399128 GCA_001517045.1 Pseudotsuga menziesii
AGGGATTTGTAACTTAATAGGCCTAACTACCAACTGACCATTAGAGCACCAACTCATTCAATAGAGAGATAAAGGTCCTTTTAAAAATCCCATTAAACCACGAGCTCACAACTCACAACTAGAGCGCCAACTCATTCAATACACCACCAACTCATTCAACTCCTTACATTAAGGTACTTTTAAAAATCCATAGACATAAAAGTCCTTTTAAACTTTAAAACAAACGTGTATTTCGTTAGGGATTTGTAACTTAGTAGGGCTAACGATAATCAAGTGACTACCCACTTAAGCCACCCAATCATTCACTAGAAATGTATAGGTCCTTTTAAAGAATATATATTGAGACATAAAGGTCCTTTTAAATTTATAAAGTATATAACATGGTAATTCCATTAATTTGCATTACACAAAAAAAAATTGGATGGGAGCTTAAGATTCCATATTTAGTACTTTAGGCGTTAGCATTTAAAGATGATTGTTGAAGATTTAAGATTTAGTATTTTTGGATGCCCTATAAACTAGTTTATACATGAGATATATTAATATGGTTGTTATGCAATTGAGTTTATACATGAGATATATTAGTAATAGTAAATAATATAAGAAATATTAGTATTTGATCTCATTGATGATTGGTTAGAGTGGAGAGTTGGTGATGACGAGAGCGGGTTGGACAAGATCCATTGATAGGTGAAATAGGGAAACATCTGCATCCTCTACCTTTAGTGGAGGATCTGAGGGAGCAGGGATATATCTATCTTTCCCACGTACACGATTATGGGAGCAACACCCCTCTCTCACAAGAGTGGTTATCATTGGAGAAGTTGGACATTCTTGACCATGATTTTTGTCTTGCATGGGCTGAATACGTGCATGTAATATGCCTGGTATGAAATCATATCAGAATATTATCTCTGATGGTTATATGAATTATAATATGAAATAAAATTTTACTATTAAACCATTCACTTCTTTATGTAGGGTAAATTGTGGGCATTGCTGACTGAACTAGGAATGATAGAGGGATAAGGGAAGCAACCAAGAGACACCTTCTGGATAGTTTCAGTTCTTTACCTAAGAACATGTATGGTGTGGACCATTTATGTTTCGAAATCAGCTCCGCTGAAGCCTACTCCCATGCTTTTAGGTGTCCCAACCGTGCAAACTAGGAATGAGCATTCACTTCCAAAAACCAGTGGCTTGAGGAAACTCGTATGGATTTGATATGAATTTATATGAAAGTATACAAAGGTCTATGTAGGTTTATAGCAGGTTTGGTATGTTTAGGAAATTGCATAGGAAAAACTAGTCTCATGGACTGCACTCTAGGCTCGGATTCTAAGGAGTCCAAACATAGGAGGAAGGTTACTAAAATTTAGTTTGAGACTTGGAAGGTGTTCAATTTGATGTTAGTGAATACTTAGAAGTGAAAGAAATAATATTTGAAAGGTTTCAGTCCTCTAACTCATTTGAAATATAAAACTAGTCATTTTTTAATGCATTTCTAGCTAGGGTGTTGAAATGCTCCCCAAAAGTAAATGGGACTTATTCAAAAATATGTAATAGTTGCAAAAATGTAAGAATCCAAAAATACAGAGCATTTAGGACTGAAATTAAGCTCACAGGAGTTTCAGATCTTCCTTTATTAATTCATACTTCATTACAAGGCTAGAAAACCTGAACTTTAGGTAGAATTGTATTGGCAAACTATTAGAACTCTACACAAAATTTGGTACTGTTATGAAACTGATATCAGGGACTGATAATAACCTCAATTAATAGTATAGAGCCATCAACGTCACCTCATAACTTCAAATCAACAATCTCTCAAGAAAAGAAGGGAATATTGGAGAGAGCTATGAGATTTGAATGGGAGAGTATACCAATCATTGTAATGTGCTACATTGGAATGGGAATGGCTTCATAACCTGTAATAACACTCCATTAATGGATGAAATCTTATCCTTAGCTTCAGTATGACCTGCAATGAAGATGGGGAGAAGAGGGGGAGAGAGGGACATGGGAATTAGGGCACATCACCCAAGAGAAATAGGGCTCATCACTCAGTGTTGAAGCTTAGATTCAATCAATACAAAAAAATGCATCAACCAAAATGAATAATGGAGTTGGAAGCACCCTTAAATAAACCTTAAATGACTTGGGTTACTTGTTGAGCAAGTCCTTCACCTATTGAGAAAGTTGCCACTTGCTAAACCCTAATCCTAGCCATTAATTCACCCTCCATGAGGAAAATATAAAGTAAGATGATTAGGTGATATTTCCTTGTTTGTTCCCTTCAGTCCAAAATGGAAATTGCACCCTCCTTGACCCAAACGTTTCCTTCTTTTTGTTAGACTACTTTTTCTGCACTTTCATGTTTTGAAAACTGCCTTGCTTTTCCTGCTTTTGATAGTTTCTATCTTTTTATGACAGTTTGCTTTTATGGCGGTTTCTATCTTTTTGGCTTGAGTTTCTTTTAGAATTTCCTTGATTTGCTTGAGTGTTTTCATTTTCCCATCCTAAGCAAGTTTCCTAATGTTCCCTCCTGACATGGCACTCATTTCCACATGTCATTTTTTTCCACATTAATTAAATAATTACATAAAAATAATCCATAATTGGAAACAAACTTAGTACATGCCTCCTAAGTATGAAATTAACAAGATTCCCTAGGAAAATTAATTAACTCATATTTTGTCCCCTTAGCTATTTTTCAAGGTCAACACATTCAAGGTCCCTTGAAGGGAGGGACATGGAAATCCTCCCCTCCCAAGTTTGCTTGTCCTTAAGAAGAAGCACTCCAGAGTGCTACAAAATTTATCCACCATGGTTTCTGCTGCACATAGTCATTTCTCCAATGACCACTTCTTTCAACAAATTTGTCAACTAGGTTAAGGTAACTGAGTAGAATGATTGGATCCCACTGCCTCCTCTGCAAGGATCCAAATGTTGCTACCCCCTTTGGAAATCAATAATTCCCGAGAATGTGAGGGTCCCATGGTATTATGTGCCCCCTTTCCAAACATCAGTAACAACAACAAAATTTTATCATCATAGAAAATGAAATCCATGATCTGGAGATCATACCACCACACTCAAAAATGAAAACTCCAACTGCAAAATTGGAAGTATTTGATACTTCCCCACCCAACATAAAGTTATTTATTTTCCTAATGCACACTAACAATGAAACTCACAATTTTTTTGTTGCAAAGAAATAGGTGTGATTCCTATTCCCAACCCCAATGTATGTAGGAATCATCCAACATACAAGGATTCCCAAAATGCTCACAATAAGATGATGCATCGGAATTATCTCGAAGAATGCGAGCAGGAAATACAATTGTGTGTCCCCTCATCCAACAAGGGAATGCACTGACACTCCAACCAAAAGGTCTATGTGAACACATCCAATGCTCAACTCTCTGCCACTGGTCAAAGGGTGCAAGCATCCCTCAAAATGTGTGGATTTCCTCCATAGAGGCCACCTTGTGAAATATATATTTGTCAATAACTTATCTTGGCAATTTGCTTGCTTAGCTTCCTTCCACTGATCATGAGCATAATTTTTTTTGCAAGAAGACTCCATGTGTGACATGTAATATTCAACGCAATACATATTTGGATGATTGGAATCAAGTGGCAGCAATATGTTCCTTTAATTCCCCATACGTGAGGCTTTCTCACCTAGAGAAATCTTATGATCTTCCATACATGAAACTAGTGCACAACTCCAACGGCTCAACTCTCTACTGCTCGGTCCACTCAATTGGTGCAAGTGAATAAAGGAGGAATAAAAGAATCGAAGTGGATTCCTATGTTTATGTTGGGAAGGAAATGGTGCATTCCTCAAGTCATTATGAACACCTATGGGAGCCTCTTGCTCCTCATGTGGAACCAACCAAGAAAATTATTTCTCCCAATTTGCATCCCCACCTGATATTGCTGAAATAGAATTGCGAGATGTAAAACTGTGAATCAACCTTTTCCAATACTCATCCACCGAACTTATGGCTGGCCCTTCTTCAGCAATGGTTGATCCAACTAAGGTGAGCTCATCTGACTCTTCCATGGAGAAGAGACTCTCCCTAGAACACAGTTAGAGTTTTCTCTAGAAAAGATCAAGTGCTTGGTTCTCATCAATCTTGTTTGCACCATCCTCAAGCACATGCAAAATCAAATTCATCCCATTATCCACCATCTCATGAGATCCCTCCATATGATCAAGAATGCAATCATCCTTGTGAAGATGGTTGAATGGTGTGTAGGAGCATAGGTAAGATCTTTGCAACTTCTCACGAAGTTTCTCTATCTCCATATTGGAATATTGGAGCGCACATTGAGTGCTCTTCAAGGAATCTTAGGTGGTCAACAATTCTTATGTAGCTTAAAAATCTCTTCTTCATCCTTTAAGGATCCTCCTTGCAATACATATGCAAGCTCAAACAAACCATTTGTATTAAAAAGCAATTGTAAGAAGTCACCTTGTATTGTAGACAATGCATTTTGAATCTCCTCCTTGGCTTCAAGAGAAGACTGATCTTCCAATGAAGTAGTTAGCCAATACGGGTGTGATACTAATGCATGTGTGTCATGGAGAAGGTATAAGGCCTCTTGAATCTTCTTTTCATCCCTATTCAAAGGCCAAGAAAATGAGTGGATTTCTTGAGGAAAATCATTCCCTTCTTCTTTACTGCAATGATCTTCCAGTGACTTGCACTTATCTTCATGAATATTTTCTTTTTCTTTCCCACTTGCAAGACTAGATGGTTCATATCTCTCCTCAATGATGATAGCGAGATTTGGATTCTCACTTATGTAAAGCCTCTCCTCTGATTTGGCTACAACTTCATCATGCTGCAAGAAAGTACACAAATATGAATTGTGTGCACATCAGATTTTTCTCCTTCAGATTTTCTAGTTCACACCCAGCTGGTGAGGGATTATCTTCCAGTTCATTAGGAATTTCATATGATGATTTCAATATGATACATGTTCATATTTTGGATTTGATTGAAAAGATACCCTATCATCATTAACAACATCATCCTCCTTTGCAATGATTTTTTGATCGTCAAAAGAGAAACTTAAAGTGAATTCTTTTCCCTCACCATTGTCCTTCATTTTGCAACCCTCATATGCAAATGAAGAATTTTTATCCTCCCATGGTTCAGGTGGTTGTATGTCACATCCCCACCCTTCTACCGGTGAGAGGATGCAATTGACATACATAATCCCGGGAAAATTACTACGCCCCATGAACAACATAATAAAAATGCAGTGAAATAAAAACATACATGTGCAGATGTGTAATTCATCAATCATACAGCGGAAGCAAAATGCATTCATTCACACAATAAGAATTCATCATGTTCATTCACAAAATAATACAGTTGCAAGGATTTAAGCACAAGAATACTTATCTTTAGGAAATCTTGTCCCACAACCAGCTACATCGCTGCAGCGTTCCACCCAACCATAGGCGAGTGCGCTCATTAATCTCTCAGCAACACTACCACCCCCGAGTTGGGCATGATTCCACATAGGATAAGGGGAAACTAGTAGGATCACATGTAGCCAAGGATACACAACAATACATATCCAAGCCAATGTAGTTGGGTTTATCAGGATATCAGGAGATGGAAACGCTGGCTGCTAAGCTAGTGGGCTCAATGAAGAGCTAAGGACACCTACACTAGAGATAGCCTGACTTCTATAACATCCACACACACCCGAAACAAGGAATCATTCCCTTCTTTGCTGCACAGTCCCTCAGGCCATGACTTCCCTTCCAGTGCTATTCAGTGGGTGTAGAGAAGAAAGCCAACCCTTTAGCTCTATCCGTGAGGCCCCTACACAGACTAGTTTTATCAAGCATTGTCAAGGTCCACTTCCACTCCCAAACAGTCCAAGAACCAACAACTGTGCACATAAACATCCCAAACACAAAAATTCACAGCTCTAGGATTTAAGGGAAACACAATAGAGCAAAATCAGATTGGGTAATACACAGCTCAAACTGAGCAGAATAACTCCAAAGTCATTCTTGGCCCTATTGGGCCAAAACAACTCAGTTAAAACCCACAGCAACCCAAAATTTGTGGGGGAATCCAGCAGCGATATCTCAGCTACGTGAGGAGAATAATACGACCCGCGTGAAGGTGGCTTCACCTACACAGACCCACAATCATGAAGGGAAATACACACAACAAAATCAGTTTCAGATCTTAAGCTCACAGGAGTTTCAAATCTTCCTTTATTAATTCATACTTCATTACAAGGCTAGAAAACCTGAACTTTAGGTAGAATTGTATTGGCAAACTATTAGAACTCTACAAAAAATTTGGTACTGTTATGAAACTGATATCAAGGACTGATAATAACCTCAATTAATAGTATAGAGCCATCAACGTCGCCTCATAACTTCAAATCAACAATCTTTCAAGAAAAGAAGGGAATATTGGAGAGAGCTATGAGATTCGAATGAGAGAGTATCCCAATCATTGTAATGTGCTAAATTGGAATGGGAATGGCTTCAAAACCTGCAATAACACTCCGTTAATTGATGAAATCTTATCCTTAGCTTCAATATGATCTGCAATGAAGATGGGGAGAAGAGGGGGAGAGAGGAACATGGGAATTAGGGCACCTCACCCAAGAGAAATAAGGCTCATCACTTAGTGTTGAAGCTTAGATTCAATCAATACCAAAAAATACATCAACCAAACTGAAAAATGAAGTTGGAAGCACCCTTAAATAAACCTTAAGTGACTTGGGTTACTTGTTGAGCAAGTGCTTCACCTGTTGAGCAAGTTGGCACTTGCTAAACCCTAATCGTAGCCATGAATTCACCCTCCATGAGGAAAATAGAAAGTAAGATGATTAGGGGATATTTACTTGTTTGTTCCCTTCAATCCAAAATGGAAATTGTGCCCTCCTTGACCCAAAAGTTTCCTTCTTTGTGTCAGATTACTTTTTTTGCACTTTCATGTTTTGAAAACTGCCTTTCTTTTCCTGCTTTTGATAGTTTCTATCATTTTATGACAGTTTGCTTTTATGGCAGTTTCTATCTTTTTGGCTTGAGTTCCTTTTTAGAATTTCCTTGATTTGCTTGAGTGTTTCCATTTTCCCATCCTAGGCAAGTTTCCTAATGTGCCCTCCTAACATGGCACTCATCTCCACATGCCATTTTTTTCCACATTAATTAAATAATTCCATAAAATAATCCATAATTGGAAACAAACTTAGTACATGCCTCCTAAGTATGAAATTAACAAGATTCCCTAGGAAAATTAATTAACTCATATTTTGTCCCTCTAGGTGTTTTTCAAGGTCAACACATTCAAAGTCCCTTGAAGGGAGGGACATGACAATCCTCCCCTCCCAAGTTTGCTTGTCCTTAAGAAGAAGCACTCTAGAGTGCTACAAAATTTGTCCACCATGGTTTGTGCTGCACATAGTCATTTCTCCAACAACCACTTATTTCAACAAATTTGTCAACCAGGTTAAGGTCATTAAGTAGAATGCTTGGATCCTACTGCCTCCTCTGCAAGGATCCAAATGTTGCTACCTCGTTTGGAAATCAGTAATTCCCAAGAATGTGAGGGTCCCATGGTATTATGTGCCCCCTTCCAAACGTCAGTAACAACAACTAAATTTTATCATCATAGAAAATGAAATCCATGATCTGGAGATCATACCACCACACTAAAAAAATGAAAAATCCCAATGCAAAATTGGAAATATCTGATACTTCCCCACCCAACATAAAGTTATTTATTTTCGTGATGCACACTAACACTGAAACTCACAATTTTTGTTGTTGCAAAGAAATAGGTGTGATTCCTATACCCAACCCCAATGTATATAGGAATCATCCAACAAACAAGGATTCCCAAAATGCTCAAAATAATATGATGCATCATGATTATCTCCAAGAATGCAAGCAGGAAATACAATTGTGTGTCCCCTCATCCAACAAGGGAATGTACTGACACTCCAACCAAAAGGTCTATGCGAACACATCCAATGGATCAACTCTCTGCCACTGGTCAAAGGGTGCAATAATCCCTCCAAATGTGTGGATTTCCTCCACAAAGGCCACCTTGTGCAATATATATTTGTCAATAACTTCTCTTGGAAGTTTGCTTGCTTAGCTTCTTTCCACTGATCATGAGCATATTTTTTTTCTGCAAGAAGACTCCATGTGTGACATCTAATATTCAACCCAATACATATTTGGATGAATGGAATCAAGTGGCAGCAATATGTTCCTTTTATTCCCCATACATGAGGCTTTCTCACCTAGAGAAATCTTATGATCTTCCATACATGAAACTAGTGCACAACTCCAATGGCTCAACTCTCTGCCACTGGGTCCACTCAATTAGTGCAAGTGAATAAAGGAGGAATAAAATAATCGAAGTGGATGCCTATGTTTATGTTGGGAAGGAAATGGTGCATTCCTCAAGTCATTATGAACACCTATGGGAGCCTCCTTCTCCTCATGTGGAACCAACCAAGAAAATTATTTCTCCCAATTTGCATCCCAACTTGATATGGCTGAAATAGAATTGTGAGATGTAAAACTGTGAATCAAACTTTTCCAATACTCATCCACCCAAATTATGGCTGGCCCTTCTTCAACAATGGTTGATCCAACTAAGGTGAGCTCATCTGACTCTTCCATGGAGAAGAGGCTCTCCCTAGAACACAATTAGAGTTTTCTCTAGAAACGATCAAGTGCTTGGTTCTCATCAATCTTGTTTGCACCGTCCTCAAGCACATGCAAAACCAAATTGATCTCATTATCCACCATCTCATGAGATCCCTCCATATTATCAAGAATGCAATCATCCTTGTGAAGATGGTTGAATGGTGTGTAATAGCGTAGGTAAGATCTTTGTAACTTCTCACGAAGTTTCTCTATCTCCATATTGGAATATTGGAGTGCACATTGAGTGTTCTTCAAGGAATCTTAGGTGGTCAACAATTCTTATGTAGATTAAAAATTTCTTCTTCGTCCTTTAAGGATCCTCCTTGCAATACATATGCAAGCTCAAACAAACCATTTTTATTAGAAAGCACTTGTAAGAAGTCACCTTGTATTGTGAACAATGCATTATGAATCTCCTCCTTGGCTTCAAGAGAAGACTGATCTTCCAATGAAGTAGTTATCCAATACTGGTGTGATATTAAAACATGTGTGTCATGGAGAAGGTATAAGGCCTCTTGAGTCTTCTTTTCATCTATATTCATAGGCCTAAAAAATGAGTGGATTTCTTGAGGAAAACCATTCCCTTCTTCTTTACTGCAATGATATTGCAGTGACTTGCACTTATCTTCATGAATATTTTCTTTTTCTTTCCCACTTATAAGAACAGATGGTTCATATCTCTTCTCAATGATGATAGTGGGATTTGGATTCTCACTTATGTAAATCCTCTCCTCTGATGTGGCTACAATTTCATCATGCTGAAAGATAGTACAAAAATATGAATTGTGTGCGCATCAGATTTTTCTCCTTCAAATTTTCTAGTTCACACCCAGCTGGTGAGGGATTGTCTTCCATTTCATTAGGAATTTCATATGATGATTTCAATATGATATATGTTCATATTTTGGATCTGATCCAAAAGATACCCTATCATCATTAACAACATCATCCTCCTTTTCAATGATTTTTTGATCGTCAAAAGAGAAACTTAAAGTGAATTCTTTTCCCTCACCATTGTTCTTCATTTTGAAACCCTCATATGCAAGTGAAGAATTTTTATCCTCCCATGGTTCAGGTGGTTGTATGTCACGTCCCCACCCTTCTAGTAGCGAGAGGACGTGATTGACATACATAATCCCGGGAAAACTACTATGCCCCTTGAACAACATAATAAAAATGCAGTGAAATAAAAACATACATGTGCAGATGTGTAATTCATCAAACATACAACGAAAGCAAAATGCATTCATTCACACAATAAGAATTCATCATGTTCATTCACAAAATAATACAGTTGCAAGGATTTAAGCATAAGAGTACTTATCTTCAGGAAATCTTATCCCACAACCAGCTATGTCGCTGCAATGTTCCACCCAACCATAGGCCAGTGCGCTCATCAATCTCTCAGCAACACTGCCACCCCCGAGTTGGGCATGATTATGCATAGGATAAGGGGAAACTAGCAGGATCACATGTAGCCAAGGATACACAACAGTACATAGCCAAGCCAATGTAGTTGGGTTTATAAGGCTATCAGGAGCTGGAAACGCTGGCTGCTAAACTAGTGGGATCAATGAAGAGCTGAGGACACCTACACCAGAGCTAGCTTGACTTCTATAACATCCACACACACCCAACAAAAGGAATCATTCCCTTCTTTGCTGCACAGTCCCTTAGGCCATGACTTCCCTTCCAGTTCTATTCAGGGGGTGTAAAGAAGAAATCCAACCCTTTAGATCGTCCTGTGAGGCCCCTACACACACAAGGTTTATTAAGCATGCTCATGCTCCACTTCCACTCCCAAACAGTCTAAGGACCAGACAATGTGCACACAAACATCCAAAACAAAACAATTCACAGCTCTAGGATTTAAGGGAAACACCACAGAGAAAAACCAGATTGGGTAATACACAGCTCAAACCGAGTAGAATGACTCCAGAGTCGTTCTTGGCCATATCGTGGCCAAAATGACTCAGCAAAAACCCAAAGCAACCCAAAATTTGTGGGAAATCTAGCAGCAATATCTCAGATGCGTGAGGGGAATAATACGACCCACTTGAAGGTGGCTTCACCTACATAGACCCATAATCATGAAGAGAACTACACATAGAAAAATCGGGAAGGAAGAACAGTCTCCAATGCCTTCCTGCGTGAGTGTGGACTGCTGTCTGCGTAAAGGTGGAATCATGGAATGGGTTCCCTGCTCCCATGAGGGAACAAGAATTCCCCTACCCCTGGGCTTGTGTGTGGGAAAGGACTGACATTTTTTCCAACCCCATGACTGCCCATGCATACGTTACCCAAGGGTAATAATTGCCCAACCAATTCCTACAGAATTAAAAATGGTTGGTGGATGAGACAATGAAGGGTGAATAAGACAAAAAGGATGGTTGACATCTATATGGGTTCATCACTTGACACTTGGTTGTTCCCTAATGGCTCCCAAGGGTTAGACACCCCCCCCTTAACCTTAGGAAATCATGCCATTTTCATTATTGTTGCATCGACATAGATGGTTGTAGGCCTTTTAATTAATTTTGCATATGTACATGGTGTCCAACATTATAATGTGCTTGGCTAGCACAAAATACCATCGGCATCACCGAAACGTAATGCGACAATCGATGGTGGGGCATTTCCCTACAGCTCCACACCATGATACATTACAATGTATACATCATATACACTTAATGCAAACGAGGTAAAAAATCGGGGTGTTACATTGTAAGTAAAGAAGGCTTCTGCAAAAATCATAAACTTTACCATACATGATCTTCATCTTACCCTTTTCCTATAAGGATACTATGGTGGCTTGCTCTGCCAAATTGTCTAGGTCACACCCAAGTGGTGTGACCTTGTCTCCTTCTTCATTATGTGGCTCGAAAGGTGACTTACATATGATTTATGAACTTCTTTTGGATTTGATCCAAAATATGTATCATCACCCACACATGAACCAACATCTTGAGTAGTGATCTGGAGATCACCCAAAAATAATCTTGAAGCGCATTCACCTTCACCTTCTTCTCCTATGCAACCACTTTGTGGTGACTTGCATTTCACCTCATGGATCTTTGCATCTACTTCATTTCTATTATTCTTTAAGGAACTTGAGACTTCTCCATTTTGAGTGGTACTCAAATCACAAATTTTGGGAGCTCTGTTTGAAGAAAAACCCAACATTCTCCTAATGCTTGGACAAGCAGATGGATTTGATTAATCTTCCCTTTTTTCTCTGATTTCTTCTTCTTTACTGACTTATTTGGAATAACTTGGTCCCTCTATGGATGATTTGCTACTCTTGAGATGATTATCATCAACATTCTCGGGCCAGAATCCATACTTGGAATAAATGTATTCTTTGAAGGACATGTCTACACAAGTCTTCTTACCCAAGGCTAGACACTCCTTGTAGCAGCTCGACATGTTTTCACATGCTTCCATCATCATTTCCAAGTCTTTCTTAACAAGGGGAGAATAAGATTTGATCTATTCTCTATCTGATGGACAATAGACTCCATCATATTCAAATCTTGGTATACCACCATCAACATCAAAGACTTCTTCTTCCTAATATTGTCTGTAGTACTCTTCATACTTCTCATGATAGTCCTGATCAACGTATGACATGGCTGATTTTTTTTCCTCTACTTGAGATCTTACTTTCCACAGGATAGGCTAAGGAAAGAGCTCGGATACCACTGTAATATCCCTGATATGAAATCATATCAGAATATTATCTTTGTTACTAATATGAATTAGAATATAAAACAAAATTTTAATATTAAACCTTTCACTTCTTTATGCAAGGTAAATTGTGGGCATTGTTGACTGAACTAGGAATGGTAGAGGGATAAGGGAAGCAACCAAGAGAAAAAATGTCACATCCCCACCCTTGTACCGGTGACTCAGACATGACTGACATACATAATCCCAGGAAAACTACTACGCCCCATGAACAACATAATAAAAATGCAGTGAAATAAAAACATACATGTGCAGATGTGTAATTCATCAAACATACAACGGAAGCAAAATGCATTCATTCACACAATAAGAATTCATCATGTTCATTCATAAAATAATACAGTTGCAAGGATTTAAGCATAAGAATACTTATCTTTAGGAAATCTTGTTCCGAAACCAGCTACGTCGTTGCAACGTTCCACCCAACCATAGGCCAGTACGCTCATCAATCTCTCAGCAACAATACCATCCCTGAGCTGGGCATGATTCCGCATAGGATAAGGGGAAACTAGTAGGCTCACATGTAGCCAATGATACACAATAGTACAAATCAAATCCAACGTAGTTGGGTTTATCAGGCTACCAGGAGTTGAAAACGTTGGCTGCTAAACTAGTGGGCTCAATGAAGAGCTGAGGACACCTGCACCATAGCTAGCCTGACTTCTATAAAATCCACACACACCCAACACAAGGAATAATCCCCTTCTCTGCTGCACATTCCCTCAGGCCATGACTTCCCTTCCAGTGCTATTCAGGGGGTGTAGAGAAGAAATCCATCCCTTTAGCTCTTCCCATGAGGCCCCTACACACACTAGGTTTATCAAGCATGCACAGTCTCTACTTCCACTCCCAAACAGTCCAAGGACCAACCACTGTGTACACACTCAACCCAAACAAAACAATTCACAGCTCTGTGATTTAAGGGAAACACCATAGAGAAAAACCAGATTGGGTAATACACAACTCAAACCGAGCATAATGACTCTAGAGTCGTTCTTGGCCCTATCGTGGCCAAAACGACTCAGCAACAACCCATGGAAACCCAAAATTCATGTGGAAACTAGTAGTGATCTCTCATCTGCATGAGGGAAATAATATGACCCACATGAAGGTGGCTTCACCTACATAGACCCACAATTGTGAAGAGAACTACACACAGCAAAATCAGGAAGGAAGAACAGTCTCCAATGCATGCCTACATGAGTGTGGACTGCTGTCTGTGTGAAGGTGGAATCATGGAATGGGTTCCCTACTCCTGTGAGGGAATGAGAATGCCCCTATCCCTGGGATTGCATGTGGGAAAGGACTGACAGTCCTACCAACACCATGAATTCCCATACATACGTTACCCAAGGGTAATAACTGCCCAACCAATTCCTGCAGAATTAAAAATGATTGGTGGATGAAACAAGGAAGGGTGAATAAGACAAAAAGGATGGTTGACATCTAGATGGGTTCATCACTTGACACTTGGCTATTATCCAATGGCTCCCAAGGGTTAGACATCCCCCCCTTAACCTTAGGAAATCATGCCCTTTTCATTATTGTTGCATCGACATAGCTGGTTGTAGGCCTTTTAATTAATTTTGCATATGTACATGGTGTCCAACATTATAACATGCCTGGTAGCACAAAATACCATGGGCATCACTGAAACATAATATGACAATTGATGGCAAGGAATTTTCCTATAGCTCCACACCATGATCCATTACAATATATACATCATATACACTTAATGCAAACGGGGTAAAAACCGAGGTGTTACACAAAATTTGGACATAGTTATTTATTTACATAAGAACATCTATGTTGGGGACCATGTAGGTTTTGAAATCAGCTCTACTGAATCCTACTCCCATGCTTCTGGGTGTCCCAACCATGCAAACTAGGAATGAACGTTCATTTCCAACAACCAGTGGATTGAGGAAAATGATATGGATCTTATATGAATTTATATGACAACATACAAAGGTCTATGCAGTTTTTTGGCCACTTTTCCCTAACTCACGCGACCCAAGTTCTGCGCAGCCCATCAACGCAACAAATACCTGAGATACTGGCTCGATAGAGAAAGCCCCATCGGAAACACCTGCGAAGCAAGTTCAGTATCACCCGAGATATCTCTTCGATGGGTAACTGTCGAAACCATGTTTTCGTGGTTGTCGAGGGATTATAGTCCCTTGGAGCACGACCAATGAGCTCGACCAAGTCGTGAGGTTGGAGTCATTCCCGCTGAACTGTAGTGCACACCGTACATATATTTTACTAACTACTAATGGCGCGACATAGATTCGGTCTTAGTGCTTTAAGCATGACTGAATGTAAAAGCAAGATATCAGACATACACAAGATACATGCGCACAACAACGCTTGCGCTGTAAACATAAACTAACACTCAGAAGTAGTGCATAATAACCTATTCAGGAATTTGAGCTCTTATTGACAGTGCGACATTCATTCAATCATAATAGGACTTGCATCATAAGCATAAACAAAACAGAGACATAAAGATTCACAACATCAATCACCCATTCAAACATGAGAGATAACGTGGAAACCCATCTGGGAAAAACCTCCAAGGTGCTCTTCATCTGGCATGAGGAAAGGATATATCACCTTGCAGTCTGTGGAATGCAGACTGATCTTGTGATATGTCTTTATGGCTCAGACTTCTGGTTCTCATGCTCTCTGTCTTATTTCTCCTAATCTATTGTTACCATCTACAGATCCACACATGGCCTGGATCGACCTCTCTAGCAGCTGCACCTCTTTAGTAGAGCTTCTCTTCTACTGCACTAACTCTGACTGCATCCTGTAGACTTCTGACTACTCTACTACTCGGATCTCTCATCTTCACTCCATTCTCTCAGAGATCTTCCCTCTTTCAACCCTTCCAAAGAAACTAAGACTAAATAGCAACCCTTACCAACTATTGAAAATCCAACTATCACCAACCCTCTCACCATTGAATCCCTCCTATTTATAACATTTTACATGACCACACCGGTTCGACTGCATACAGGCAACCTGTTAATTGTCACCATCAGACTCCCCTCAATCTACAGCTGTGGTGATCATGACTTGATAGAAGGCACCAACGACCTTACTTACAATGTGATTTCACTTGTGTGGCATCCGCCGACTTAAGCTGACTTTAGCACCCATGATCGCCCTGTCGCTTTCAGGCGTTATTTTTCACTTGTGCTGCCATTTTTCCTTGCAACATATTCCTTCTGTGAAGTTTCCCTTTTCCGCGCAGGTGACATCTATTGTGCCTATTCCGTCTTCCATGCAGTTTCCTTTGTTCACGTCGATTTCCTTTCTTGTGCTTGCACTGCAGTCTGACTCTTGCGCATTTCCTCCTTTTTTCCCTTATTTCCTGCATGGTTTCCCTAGGCCCAACAGGGCCCCAACACTCACATGTGGCTCATCCTGAGCCACTATGCAGTGGACATAGCAGGTGGCGCGATATGTGCAGCCGCTTCTTTGAATTTTTATTTTTTCGATTCCTCTCTTGCATGTTTTGTTGCTTATGCTTTTTTTTGGGGGGGGCGGTGTTTCTTGCATCGCGGCCTTATCCTATACTTAGAAAAAAAATTTAGACGACGAATCTTGGGGTTATACAATTTCTTCTTTAGCTCTTCTGAAGAGTCTATTTCCATATGTTTTTCCTGTGTCTGCTCCGGGCCTTTTTGATGGCGTTCTTCTTGCTCCTCTTCATCTTCCTGTCCATCTTTGTCTTCTTTTTCCTCTTCCTGCACATCCTCGGGTGCATATTCTAGTGCAGACTATTCTGCACCTCCAACCTTCTATTGGAATTGGGAAAAAATGGGAGTAATCCGTTCTATCTCTCGGCAAGCTTCATCTGCTTGCTGATCTAGTTCCTAAACTCTGTCGGTGCTAGGGTGTTCAAACAAGGTATTGGCCAGTGCCTATATGAACTCATTGATTTGCTGCTGGACAGGCTGAATTAGCCTTGTCACCCTTTCAGCTTTGGCCTGCTGCTCAATTGTCTCCTTAGTGCGCATGCTTTCTTGGTCATGCAGAGTTCTTGCCTTGTCCAGGAGTTGCTTGAGCTCAGTACCTTTGGCAATTTTTTCCTTGGTTGGCAACTTCTTAATCTCTGCCTTCATAGCCAATATCTGTAGGTCTACTTGCCATGCCTATTCGGTAAGTTGTTATGCAGTCTCATCGTTGATGAGCTATTCCCATGTCGCAAAAATTGCTTCCACCTCCTATGTGCAGATCTTTTTGGCTTTCCTAATCCAGGAAACAACTTGATTTGATGATTCTTAACTTTTCTACAGCACTTCAAGGGGTGTGCTCAGCTGCTGGTTGGTTCTCATTTCATGCACCTATTTCTTTAATTCTGCGGCCAATTTGGATAACCGCCTTAGTTGGTGCATCGGTTTTTCCTCGGTTTCTTGCTCCTCATCTGATAGTTGTGACTGCCTCCTCTATAGATTTTTCTAGTGAATCCTGCTTCCAGGTCTTCTTGTTGGTGGTTGATAACTTGTTTGCATGCCCTTGCTTTCCTAGTTTCCTTGGCTGCCTGATATGCAATCGCATTTTCCCAGATTCTGATCTCTGTGGCAGTGGCATGCTGAATGGAATATATCTACGGCAAGGTTAGCTTAGAGAAATCCAAAATTAATGTGTCCAGGCTATGGACACTTGCCTCTTTCTCTGCTTCTTCTGTAGAAAATTCCTGCACGGGAATTTCTATTCTTAATGGAGGGAGCGGCACTGGCGTCGCTAGAGTGCTTGCTGGGTCTACAAAATAGGTTTCATCCTGCATTGTGTTGCCCACTTCTGCGACGGTCTCTCCCAGCCAGTTAACTTTCGTAGTGATGGAAGCCGTCTAGTTGGTTTTCCTGCTCGTGATCTTACCCAAAGTTTTCTCGGCTACTTCGGTGACCGCCTCACTAAGAAGAGTCAGATCCTCCTCTGCTATGCCCATAACTTAGGATCAGTTAGCCTTCTGCTTCTTCCTATGTGGGATGCTCAAGGATTCTTTGTCTTCCTCCATGGGCTCTTTTCCCTTTCTCTTCCTAGTTATTTTAGTGTGCATGTCCTCATCAGTAGGGGGGTCTTCTTCTTTGGCATTGGGCGGGTCTCAGTATTCTTCTTCTCTTCTTGGAATTCATCTTGATGCTCCCAGGTACTAGTATTGGTGTGGTCCTGGGGTGGGTTCTCTATTGGACCCCCCCGCCATGCTTGCTACTATGCAGGCACCTCCTCATGCTGGCTAAACCATTCCTTAGGCCAGTCTTTGATTTCCCTTTCGATATCCGCATCTCAGAGGATAAAGAAAGTTGAGAGTGCCTGCTTCTTGGGGTCATTGCACAGATGCAGGATGATGTTGTGTAGCCATACGTGGAAGCAAATGAACATATATTTGGTCATTGTCGCAACTTTTAGTCGATATTGCTTGTGCACAATCTATCTAAGCCTTTCTTCTTATAGAAAGAATGCAAGCTTTGCATCGGCCTTGCGCTTACTGTCCTTGTGGTCCCAGAGGTTTTGGAATGGCATGCCAAGGAACTATATTGTGATATCCATGGGTTGATAATATGGTGGCAGAGCCCATACTGCAAATGAGATCATAATTAAAAGACACGAGAAGTGGAACTTCACCATGGGATGTTCTTGTACATCACACACATCGTCAATCAGTTCGTTCAGGAGGAGCTGTGACCAGTTAATGTTTACTCCTTGCACACACCTTTCTGCTATCTCTAGTGTTGCAGTAGTGCACTCAGTAGGCCTCATCTTGCATAGGACCTTACTGCACAAGATTTTTGCTACAACCCTTATAGCACTGTCATCAATAGAGCCAAGGAGGAAGCCATTTCCGCCATGGACAAGTTGGTACTTGGTCTTCATGTCATTCTTGTATATATTTTCCTTGTCCTTGTGTGGGTATGGGGCTAGGTCAAGTCCATGCTGTAGAAGACCCGTGATGGTTGAGACCAGGTCCACTGTTACCTCATACAACTTGTCCAGCCAGAGCTAGCCTCCATGGAAGCATACTAGCAACTGCTAGACATACATCCCGACCGGGGTAGAGCGGCTGAAATGTGGCATAAGGAGAAAGTTTAAGATAATTGATTGCTCCAATCCACATGCATACTCCATTACACAAACAACATCAACATTCGGCGGTTCACCGGTCTCCATGATGTTGATCGGAATATTTCACCTCTTGCGGACAACAAGGTGTTTCACTGGTCTGAATGGTTCAGATCTAGAACAAATAGATCATAGAGGTTGATAACTCTCCCTATATGCTGTAGATATCTGGAATACAAGGCTTTGATAGTTCACCTATGTACCTGCAAAAGAGTTCAACATGAAATAGATCAAAGCAACCAGAATATGATCTACTAATCTATGCTAGTGACTAAGAAATCTAGCAATATATATCTGAAATCAAACATCAACAATATATATGGGACAGAAAATCAACTTGCATTAGAAATATGAAGAAGTTTACAACCAAGCCTTAGTGTTGACATGCATCTCCATGAAACCGGCTCTTCATCCCCAAAAGCTCCGACTCTAGCTCTCTATGCTCTCTCCAAATGATCTTGGGCCAAGAATCAGTCCAACAGCATAACAATACCTTCAATTTTCTCCCCTCAACCATGGCTATGAGCTCATATTTATAGCGCTTTAATGGATAGAGATGGTTGAGAAATTAGTGGGTGAGGTGGCTTCTAAGATCCTAGGATGAGGGATCTTGAGCTCAACCAACCCACAACAGTAAGGATAAGGGATATCGCGAGGCTTATCATCTAGAAGCCTCGAGAAGATTCTCTTTTTCCCTTTTTACCCAAGGTATCGTGCTTCTCCTTTTATGACAGAGCGGTTCTGGTAATAACCACCTATGGACTGTTGATGTAATTGTAACTTTGGAATGTATTCATCTGTATTTCTTATGTATTGTAACCCGATGTTTATTCCGGGATGTATTGTAATATATTTGAGTCATGTCATGCCCCGATGTTCCAATCGGGAAGTTTCTATAATGAGAAAGTCATGTCAAGTCATTGTGGGTAACCCTGCTATTGGTCAAGGGTTAAAGTCCCCACAGTTGTGGGGAACTAGGGTTATTAGACACTCCTAGAGATGTCGGCTCCAGTAAGTAATTGTTAAGTGATTCCGACATGTGGGAGTGCACTTCAAGTGAACGGAAGAATATAAATAGAGAGTGAGAGCCTCTCTATTTATCACTTGTAACACATCACTCACTCACTCAAGTGTGGCACATTAGTGAGGAAGGAAATACACTGGGACTAGACAAGAAGAAGACTACTGCTGTCGGGAGTGCATCTTACTATTTTCTGGTTTTAATGTTTTGGTGTTGATTCTATCTCTGAGGAACTTGGGGGGTTTTCTCCTTTATGGTTTCCCCGAGGAAAACTCTTTGTGTCTCTTGTCTCTTGTGATGTGCTTATGTTTTATTGCTGTGCTTGTTATTCTCTCAGTGAAAAGATCCTAAGATCATAATGCTAGCTTATATGATGAAAAACTAACATGGAATCAGAGCTAACCTGAGAAGAAGACATTGTGTAGCTACAGAATCTAGGGATTCTTACTTTTTGGGTCTCTCTCCACAATCCATCAGTGAAAATATGCTAGGTTGACTCTCCACTGAAGGGCGCATCTTTCTGTCGAAGCGGAATTTGATTCTGAGCATTTTCAGTTTTCGATGCGGAAATTAGGGCTTTCTACAGAAGAGGAATTTTTGAGTGAGACTAGAATAGGATTTTTATCCTCATCAAAACCGAATTTTAGAGACCTGGATCAAGAAATTTGGTTGGGTACAACTTCGAGAAAGTCAAACCCTAGTTTGACCCCGAGCTAGGAAAAACCCTAAATACTAAAACTGATAAGTTTTGGTAAAGTCGCTATATTCTGAGTTTGGCGATGTCTCAGAATCTGAAAATTGAATATACTGAATATAAAATCCTGATGAACACTGTATCCACAAATCAGCCTCAGATTCACTATATTCTGGGAGATATGATCCCTCCAAGTTAGGGTTCCATCCTCTTCCAGAATTCATCCCTAAACAGGACACCTGGGGAGAATTACAATATCTTGGGCTATAGATGTCAAAATGTAATTCCTGAAGATGTTCCAGAAAGGTAACGGAATATAATTTTGGTGGTCTGAATATCAGACTCAGAATATGAACCAGTGATACGTGGCATGCCGTACAACTTCGCTGTTCTGAACAGTCCTGTAACAGGTCACCTTGGGAAAAGTATCATAAATCCCAAATGCGGAAACCAATTCTGATGAAATATGCGGTGTTAAATCAGAGACAGGTGAGGCTACCTTAGTGATAAATTTCATACATAGAGTATCCATAATTTCAGATATATCATAGAAACAGTAACAGACATTTCTGCAGAAGAAATTGGAAATCTAGGGCTTCCTGTTCCGAGAGCTTCCTTCCACTGTTTTCAGAAAAGGAGTACATTGGACAGCTCCATTTGAAGAGATATATATATCTATCCAATAAGATCTAGAATATCCCAAGTTTTGAAAATTAGGGTTTCTGTGACAAACCCTAGATCAGCCAACTATGGAACCAGGACGGACACCTCAAATCGGTAAGATCTAATCCTTTGCTATTTTCATTTGAGGTTCTCATTTCAAAGTGATCTATCACATCAGCTTGATGAAAATATTTGGGAAGTTGATAACTTCCAAGCATGGAATTATATGATCTCTCTGAAGAAAATGGATTGGACACCTATATGAGTATAGAGGTTCCAGTTTCAGAGGGAGATGAGGTTAGAAGCATTTCACAAGAAGAACTTGGTCAAGGCCAAGAAGATCATTGCTGATTTAGTCATGAATCAAATTGTATTACAAGTGTCTCCCTAAAGACACCGATGATGTTTTGATTCCCTGACCAAGCTATTTGAAGGGAAGAACAGAAATCAGAATATGACCTTAAGAAACTAGTTGAAGTTTGTGAAGATCCATAATGCAGAGACCATGTAGTCATAAGGGTCTCTCAAAACAAAGAACAACTTGAAGCGGAAGTGAAGAATGCAGAAGTGGTGATGGCCACCTTGAATGGACTCGCAGGATCATGTGATTCATTCATGCAAGGAATTTGTGCCAGAAGGAAGTGATTACTTTCAGTAGACTCCGAGAAGAAGAAGAAGCTTGACTCATAAGAAGAGAAGAGAAGATGGGAGCAATTGAATATCAAGCTCTCACCATCCAAAGAAGATCCCTCAATCGATGGGGAATATGAAGATCTCAACTCTTGAAGAACTTCTTATCCACCTTAGCATTTGGATAAGAAACGATGCTATCATGAATGAAGAAGACGATGAAGTTGAAGACTCAAGAAGGAGTCCACCCACGAACAAATAAAGATAAGTATTCAATTGTCATTTCATGATATTATGCATTTGTTATATTCAGTTGATGTATTATGCATGATAGGATGTTTGCATTAATGATAGTATACTACTAATATGCATGTGATGGGTAAGTATCTCATGGTGCTATACAACTCTCCATTGCTACTTATATAGAATGAAACCTCTTTGCTGACATATTGGATTAAGTGCACAATCGCAATGTTGTCCTGGTAGAGATGGAAGGCATCTAGAAAGTTTTAGTGAGATATGGATGAATGTTGTATTGGCTGAAGTGGTTGCATGATCATATATTTATGCATAAGTATTTGCCAGTATGAATATTCCGTATGAAATGTTCTAACCATACAACTGCATTTGACTTGTAGGAAATATCGCATATATAATCACCTACAAGCAAAGAAGAATGAAGACTTGTTCCGAAGAACAAGGGACGATAGTTCAAAGACAAAGAATAATATGACGAGTGTAGTGACATCATTGATGCAAAACCTTCCAGCCATGAAGAAGTAACCAAGAAGAAATGGAAGACCAGTTCAAGAAGAATGATGTTTAGGATGCAGTATCGAATCCTGAAGAGAAGTTCATAGTTCCATCATGCAGTAGATAGAAACATCGTAGGATACAAAGAAAGACTCGTAGCACGAGGATTCTCACGAAAATAAGGCATAGACTACGAAGAGACATTTGTAGCCACTGGAAGTGAAGTCACATGACATGCATAATCATGTGTGCAAATGAAAGAAGGCATTGTACGACTTCAGAAGACACCCATGGAATAACACATACATGACGAGCCTAATGAAGATCTTAAACTTCGATACAAGGTTGAAGATGCAAGTCTATACACTAGATGGTCACATAGAATATTAGTAGCATAGGAAGCTACTTGTCACTTCGATACATAATGTTTTCAGTGCATAGAGCATAGAAGACAGAGGGAGTATGATGCTTCGCTTCAGAGGGAGTGACTACGGAATATCTTGAGGTTCGACATGGTACGAAAGGATGGGTAGATTACTGATGACTCTAGGCTTTACTGAGAGTAAAGTGGATTCCAACCTTTGCTTCAAGGCAGAAGACCAGTGATGTTCCTATTATGTGTCGATGCATTATTTTCTAGGCATAGAGGTGTGGACAAGGGAAGTATGTAGTAGAGATCCTGAATAGGTTTAGGATGATGGACTGCAAGATTATGGCCACACCTATGGCATCAAACCTAAAGCTATTGAGTGATGCTTCATCAGAGACGGTTGATGCTATGATGTGTCATCAGATGATTGGTTCCTTGATATACCTGACGAACAAAAGACCAGACATTTGCTTTGCTGTGAACACCTTGAGCCAGTACTTGACAGATCCGAGAAGTGTTCACTTGACTGCTGCAAAGCATATTTTGAGGTACCTAAAGGGCACAGTTGATTATGGGCTCAAGTATGATACGAATTAGAAGATTAACCTATAGGGCTATGTGGATTCGTATTGGGTAGGCAGTGCCATTGATAAGAAGAGCACTTCGAGGTGTTACTTCAATATGAGATTAGGTGTGATCTCTTGGTTTGACAGGATGGAGTCCTGCATGGCGCTGAGTACAGCCAAGGCAAAAGTTGTTGCCACTTGTGATTTGGGAGGTAGTATGTTTCTTTTGAAAAACTACTATTTGATTTGATTGATTTGACTTGCATTTTTGTATGATGCAGAGAGGAGCAGTGAAGCTCCAGTTTGTGATGCAGATCAAGATCTCTCGAAAGAGGGAGTTCTAGCATAGCTGGTGAGATAGGTTGTCTGAGCATAAATCCTGGCAAAGCTCATAGGTTGCTCAGACGTAAATGGTCCTGTAGGTTATCCTCGGATTTAATTGGTCCTGGAAAATCTCACAGGTTATCCTTGGACGTAATCAGCCCTGATGTGATTCTATGCTAGAAATGGCGAGAATGAAGTTCGAGTACTTTAGGGAGAAGCTTGGTGTTCTCCAAATCGAGGTCCCCTCCAAGAGAAAGTGATGAGACCCATAGCCATTCTGACATGGTGAGAGGATTGGTTCCTTCCATGGTCATATGTAAGGGCTGAGCCATTCTGTCATGGTGAGAGGATTTGGTTCCTTCCATGTCAGATATGAGTGCTGACTACCATTCTGGGAATGGAGGCACCTAGTCAGTTACCAGAAACACTCAGTCTGGGACTGAGAGAGCCATTTTTGACATGGTGAGAAGATTGGTTCCTTCCATGGTCAGATGTAAGGGCTGAACCATTCTATCACGGCTAAAGGATTAGGTTCCTCCCATGTCATATGTGAGTGTTGGCCATTCTGTCGAGTAGGACAGATGTAGGGGCAACTGCCACTTTCTGGGAGAGTGGAGGCACCTGGTCCGTTACCAGGTAGCTCAGTCAGGGACTGGGGGCCATATTGACGAGGGTGTAGGATTCAGTTCCCACCAGGTCAGATGTGAGTGCATGCCCTTCTGACGAGTAGGTCAGATGTAAGTGCAGAATATTTCATCATTGTGGCAGATGTGGTTCCATCCTAGGTGAAAAGAACAGAGTTCTTTCATCATTGTGGCAGATGTGGTTCCAGCCTGGTTGAAAGTCTTCCATATTGTGGTGGATGTGGTTCCAGCCTGGGTGAAAAGAACAGGGTTCTTTCATCATTGTGGTGGATGTGGTTCCAGCCTGGATGGATGTGAGTACCGTGCCTTTCTAACGAGTAGGTTAGATATAAGTGCAAAGCCATTTCACAGATGGTAGTTGATGTGCTACCATGCTGGTGAATGTGAGTGTTGGGCCTTTCTGATGTGATTGTAGTTTACTACATGATCAGATGTGAGTGTTGGGCGTGCCTTTTTGACGAGAAGGTCAGATGTAAGTGCTGGGTGAAGACCTACCTGTGGGCTAGGCCTACAACCAGCATGAAAAAGGGCTGGCTCTGTAGAACTTCCTATGACGAGATAGTACACACATGATGATGACCAAGTGAGATCCATATCGAGCTATGATCAAGATCCAGTTATGATGACTCCGAGAGATCCAGATTGAGTGATGATCCAAATCCAGCAGTGATGGTCCAAATCGAGAGATGATCTAGATCCAGATCCAGATCGAGTGATGATCCAGATCTAGTCCAGTGATGTTGATCCAGATCGAGAGATGATCCAGATCCAGTGATGATGTTCCATGATGATCCAGATCGAGAGAGGATCTAGATCCAGTGAAGATGATCCAGCAGAGATGATCCAGATCGAGTGATGATCCAGATCCAGCGATGATGATCCAAATCGAGTGATGATCTAGATTCAGTGATGATGATCTAGATCGAGTGATGATCCAGATCAAGATGAAGATGACTTACAGATAAAGATGACTTGAAGATGAAGATTACTTTGAATATGACGAAGACCTGGCGATGACCCAGATGATACAGAGAAGAAGACTTGTGCTAATAAATTGTGTCGAGAGAATACCTTCCTAGTTAAGAGGGAGTGTTGATGTAATTGTAACTTCAGAATGTATTCATCTGTATTTCTTATGTATTGTAACCCGATGTTTATTCCAGGATGTATTGTAATATATTTGAGTCATGTCATGCCCCGATGTTCTGATCAGGAAGTTTCTATAATGAGAAAGTCATGTCAATTCATTGTGGGTAACCTTGCTATTGGTAAAGGGTTAAAGTCCCCACAATTGTGGGGCACTAGGGTTATTAGACACTCCTAGAGATCTCGGCTCTAGTAAGTAATTGTTAAGTGAGGTCGACATGTTGGAGTGCACTTCAAGTGAATGGAAGAATATAAATAGAGAGTGAGAGCCTCTCTATTTATCACTTGCAACACATCACTCACTCACTCAAGTGTGGCGCATTAGTGAGGAAGGAAATACATTGGGACTAGACAAGAAGAAGACTACTGCTGTCAGGAGTGCATCTTACTGTTTTCTGGTTTTACTATTTTGGTGCTGATTCTATCTCTGAGGAAGTTGCAGGGTTTTCTCCTTTATGGTTTCCCCGAGGAAAACTCTTTGTGTCTCTTGTCTCTTGTGATGTGCTTATGTTTTATTGCTGTGCTTGTTATTCTCTCAGTGAAAATATCCTAAGATCATAATGCTAGCTTATGTGATGAAAAACTAACATGGACCAAGGGTAACAGGCGGTGGCACCGCTTGTGGACAACCGATGAAAAGCAGTGTGAGAAGGGGTACCGCTCCTGGATAAAGGGGCATGAGCGGTGCTGGGAACTTGTATGATAGACTAATAAGAAACCATTTAGTCTTCACTCTAGAATCTAGGATTTCAGGGCAAGTAGGTATGTCAAAGGTCTTATCACATGATGGTGACAGGATTTTGGTATAACAGGATACCCCCCAAAGCATGAGTCTTAGCGTGATACGATAAATGAGATATTTGAGAACAAGTCGTTTCCAGGAGATGAAAATGTCAGCTCGATCGTAGTATGCAGTCAAGTAGGCATTTGTATTACATCAGTATGTTGACTCATAGACACAAGTAACCAAAATCATAGTTGCATACCAATACACGACAGATCCATGAGTGGAATAAACAAGCATGGCTACTAGAATACAACGTAGATCCATGTGATAGAGGAATCAAACTTGGACATAGCTACCAGACATACAATGTAGATCTATTTCATACAAATGAAAATTTGAGCATAGCCATGACCATACAAATGTGGATCCATGCTAGATATACAAAACTCCATCGCAGCCTGGGGAAAAAGCAATGAGTGCTTTTAAACAAATACCCAGGGTCTTTGTCTCGTCTTCCACAAAGTACAATTCTATCCATGTGATTACAATGATCTGAAGTCGAACATGGTAGAAACCACTTGATTACCGTCCAATGATGTGAACCGTTAACAAGTGCGAGGGAGATCACCATTAATGTCAATGACTCCCAAGGTACTCTAGTACAATCTACTGAGTGCGAATAAATGTCCTGATGTCGAACACCTAGTCGATTCTATTGATCAAAGGTAAATGATGTGAACCTATGTCAAGAGCGAGAGATTATGTCATTAAGGCATACAAATCTCAAGGTACTAAATATTGTTTCTAAGACTATTTCCTGGATGATGAGCTGATGTCGACAGGAATAGTCTCGTCAAAGGAGGGCCATGATGAGTCCCACATCAATGACATGAAACTCGGAACATAGTTCGGAAATGATGTGAATGTAGTAACCATATGATTGACTCAAAGATACTAACACAAAGGCTGTCTATACTGCAGAGGTAAGACTTCTTCAGATCCCCTTTGAACATCGGGCGGACGACAAAATGACTTGGCAGCATGACTAGACAGGACAGATACACAATGCGACAGTGGACAATGCATTCTTATAAAGACTCAAAGGATTGGCATGACTCATGAAAGTGGATCATCACGGAGATTAGCTTAATACCCAATTGACTGAGATGATTGTGCAGACAAGTGCCATGTTCAAAGGTAACGACAAACAATTGCCATTATTTGCAAACTGATTCCCTTTTCAATCTCCCCCATCATGATTGATGAGTGCCTCTTTTTGGTTTTACGAGTTCAAAGAGGGTAACAAACACTCGATATAGCTTGTCAAAAGACAAGTCCAGTCTCATATGTTTTACGAACCTGAGAGAGGATGGGTTCGTTCCCAAAATGAGTCTCTCAATGTTTAATTTAACGAGTCCCTTGAAAGAAAACTCGGTATCGTTCATGTTTAGAGAGTCTGAATGAATACGGAAGAAGACTCCATGGGGGTCCTTTTTCATATGATTTAGTCCCTAAGGCCCGAAAAAGTATAAAATCACACCTTAGAGAACTCTTCCAATGATGGTTAGCTGGAGCGTTCCTTTATCGTAAATAGTCCTGTCCGAACCGAGAAAGAGATAACCTACCGTCGGACAGGTGACTCTTCAAATACTTTAATGAGCGTGAAGAAGACAAGATCGCTTGAAAATATTTTCGTATTTAGGGAGCCTGAAAAGGGCTTAAAGAGAAATCCATGAAGTTTCTTTACACAATGTCAATTTTACGAGCCTGGAAAGATTCGGAAATAGACTCAACTATCTTTTCATGTTTAAGGAGTCTGAAAGAAGATGTGAAAAGAAGACTCCATAAAGTTTCTTTACACAATGTCGTATTTTATGAGCCTGGAAAGAAACTTGAACTCGACTCAGAACTTTGATACTAGATTTTAACGAGCATGACAAAGTGTCATAATAAATGCTCAACGACCTTTTCCATTTTGTGAAAGTATGAAAAATCCATAAAAAAACTTTCCAAAGCTTTTACTAAAGTCAACCTGCAGACGACTCATAAACAAGTGTTAAATGCATCCAAAATTAACATTAAGAGATTACGACAAATAGATTTTGACCAGAATATGATGTAATATCAAAACTATACTAAGTCAGACCCAAAAAATGTCTATATAAGGCAAGTAAATAGTAAAAAATAAAACATTTCACTATTTACATCTAGCAAAGAGCACTTGGAGCCTTTTTTAGCCAAATCTTCCACAGCTGATACCGGTAGTTCCCACTGTCTGTTTTCAGTCTCGTCAGGTTTCTATAGTATGCATAGATTTCATTTTAATTATTTAAGTTTAAAAAAAATTAGTATAAAGGCCATATCCTGTGAAGCACATAAGAGATATGAATGTTGCATGAGTATGGAATATGTGGTTAAATATTCCAAAATAAAAACATAATAACTGCAGGTACATTTGAACCAAAACTAGATCACAAGACCCACTTTTGACTTAACAAAAACATACCTAAAATTTCTAAGTGACAACATTTATATTTTTTCTTTTCTTCTATGACATTTAAAGAACTTCTAAGGAGGAAATGTTGGGAATTTCCCTTTCCATATACAACAAATAAATGTGTTTTCACAATACTCAACCATCTAAAAGAACAACCTAACCATAGATCCAATCTACCTAGCAGCATGTGCTTTGTGTCACCCCCGATGGGCCAATTTTCTTACACATGCAAGCTACATCGTGGTTTTCCACTCTCGGGTTGTTTTCCCCTCTGTAAGTAGTGCCACAGAAACTCTTCCACAATCTAGCTAGTTGAAGCATCACTCTTGAGTTAAAAAAATGAAGGTATACTACTCACCTTGAAAACTCATTATAATGGAAGAAATATAGGGAAAACTCTCATTCGTTATAGATAAAATGGTGCAACCATTTCCATTTAATCTGAACTACAAATCAAGCAATCCCATATTGTTGCACTTACATGCCAATTTGTCTCTTAGTTGCATTTGTTTCTTTTGTACATGTGAGGATATTATTAAATTTTTTATTTAAATAAAAGGATTATAGAAGTCCCTGCACAATAGAGCTTGCAAAAAATTCCTAATAACTGTAAAAAAAGGTTCCTCAAGGGGATGCATTGAATTCCAAATGCAAGGGAAAGGTAAGTAATCTGTCAATGTGATTCTAAATGCAGTTATTTAAATTCGAAGACAAACAAATTTAGAAAATATTCTAACAATACAAAAAAGAAATGGTGACCTTGAGATCAGGTATTGATCATGCAGTAAATCTAGAAGTATGAGGAATACATGCCCTTAATGAGATTGCAAAATCTACAACTACACATTGCAAGAGGACATGACCATGGAGATGATCCTGACAAATGGGAAAATAAGTGTGTTGTGAGAAGAGGCATTTGTATAAGGAACCTTCATACAAATATAGCAACGAAATACTTAGTAAGATACAACAAAATAGTAAGACATAAGTCCCATATTTCTAAATAATTGAAAGGATCTAAATGTGGCCAGTTAAGCACTGAAAGCAAGACTAAAATGCATTATACTTGTGTGGGATCTCAGGAGAACTATTATCAGAAGCTAACATGTAAAAGAGAATCTATCATATCTCTAGATAAGGACATTCATGTACAGATAAACCAAGAAGATAAAATGATGGTTTTAGGTAATGAATTAGAGAGTACAAAACATCTAAACTTCTCTGTGTATCACACGGTCAAAAAAGCTGTTGCAAATAAGAATAAAATTTTTGTAGGTTATGATTTACGAAGAGCTAAAACTATTGAAGAGTTGAATAAGGATATTGACAGTGGGACATCCCTTGTTTAAGACAAGCTCATAACAGTAATATAAATGATGAAAATGAAAACTTTATGAATGAGCTGCTGATACTCACCATAGACTTGACATTCTAGAAGTTGAGTAATCGATTGTGACCAATTATATTTTGAAGCAATCAAAGGAAGTAATCATAGCCTTAATACTTTGACCCTTTTTATAAATACTTGAAGAGTAGAGGAAGGAAACTTAGTGAACAAAATGAAAAATAAATGTCACACTCCATATTTGAAAATTCACCAAAATTTTAGGCTCAAAGGCATTCAATAGGAGAAAATTCAAAATTACTTACCTTAGTAGCACCGCATCCTAGTCCTATACCAGGAGCATGAACTTCTATGTCTTTCAATTCAATGGATGACACAAGGCACCACTCTAAATATACAAGATCCATAAAAATTTCTAATGCACATTTAAGCTCATTTAGAGAAAAGCTACAAACTCTCAGGATGATTCAGCTCATTTGTATTTTATAATTAATTTTCTCAAATATTCAAACTCAAAGATGAAACAATGAGACAAGCATGTCTAGCATAAAAAAACCATACCTCAATATCCATCATGTCCAACATGTCCCAGAAACAATGAGTTACAATAACCATTAAAGTACTTAAAATAATAACAGTAATAAGAGTAGTGATCTATATCAGATTTAAGTTGTTAATGAAAGACAACAATACATAACAGTAACATGATATATCAGATCTGAACCAATTATAAACTTAACATAAGATAACTTAACATAAGCTGTTAGGGCAGAGTTCCCATATCCTCAGAAAAAATTCTTCTAAATAGTCTTCAACCTCTTAGCATTAGGTTACTTGCATGAGACTCCAACATAGTTGTCAAAGGAGAGAACCCAGAACTGGAAAAGAATGCAAAATAGATCATCCAACCCTTACAAATAAAAAATAGTAGCAGCACAACAATACAACCAACTTGCAATAAAAAAATGACAACAAAGTACTCCAAAAAATGTCATATAAGGTAGCGATATGGTGGATCACACCTAATGAGGGATATAAAGGTGAACACAAGGGTGCAAGAATGCAGAAATAAGCTAATGTGGATAGGTTTTTAAAGTATAGAACAAGTGTTCAAAACATGTTTTGGCTCATCCTCCCAAATGATGTAAAGAATGCCCGCATAAATGCACAAAAGGTTCAAAATTTCCCTGTGGGCATGTTTAACTAGATATGGGCATTTTATCTTAGTCTTGCATGCATAATGCAATAATTGTGGAAAAGATTCAGAAAAATGCATGCAGGAAGAAGAAAAATGCATGCATGAGTGAAGGAGATATCATTAAAATGCATTCAGGGTCCCCAATATGCCCGCAAGTGGAGTCGACAAATGCCATCCAGGACTCAATAATATCCTCAAGCCTCAATTATGCCTGCACTTGAGAGTAAAAATGCCCCCATTTAGTTAAAAATGCCCACAGGGAAATAAATAAATAAATTTTCTCATAGGGCAATAGAGTAAAAATGCCCGCAACTTGTAAAATTTCCTGCAGCTAGTTAAATATGCCCACATTTAAGTTTTAGAATATAGTTACATCAATTCTCCAAATTGGATAAGTAGTTGATTTGGAAAAATGTCTACATCATGTTGATAAATTCCTTGCAGCTAGTTTATAAATGCCTGTTGGATTGATAAAATGCCCACGCTACCTTATAAAATTCCCACATGCATTAAACATATGCACGCATGTTCACAAAAATGCCCACAGAAATTCAGAAAAGGTTGAAAATTCCCATAGGAAGCCATAGCAATAGATGAAGTAAAATGCAGGAACAATTTAGGTACAATATGTTTGCAGAAATCTACATTTGTGAGATATTTCTTTTCATCGAGTTCGAAGATATATGTGAGAAAAATTAAATATCTTGAGATGAACATACCAACAAGGTTTCAGGGGGAGCAATATTGTAAGATAAATAAAAGCAAATAAAGTGAAGCAGCATTGTGATGTTGTCATTGATGCATGCTTACCTTTTATGAATTTACTAGATGACTGTTGATACATTCATTACGCGGGAATGTCCTTACATGTCACGGGCATTTCAATCATAAATTTAAACACTTGACAGGTAAAGCTAAAGTAAAGCTTTTATGGAAAGCCTGAGCTTATAAAGATATTCTCCAAATTTATTGTTCAACTACTTGGTTGGAGGATTCCCATGACAGGTACAACAGTAAAGGAAAAAGGATGTTTATGGAAAAGGACGACGACATTGCAAAAAGGAATATAAAGGTTGATGACAAAGGATGATTTCATGGAAAAAAGTACAAGACAATTTGGCCATCAATTCAACGTGAGGGCAGATTACCCTACCTTCTTAACTATATGTGGTCATATGTCTCATGTGTCTCATGAAAAGAGTGAAAGCTCATAATCATCATCACTGGATAAGGAAGATCATGTGGTCATCTCATCTTCCTCATGTCAACTCACAAAGGGGTGGCCAACCCCTTGAGGATAACCATAGTCCTTGGAATATGTCACCCATATTAAAAAATAAGCTATGCAACAAAAATGATCAAACATTTTGTATATAAATTGTAAAAAGCACAAATATAGTTATATTAATTGTTTTAATCAGCGTAGTACTATAAAATAAAGAGATGCATTAATAATCATTAAACTAATGAAAACAAAAACATTAATAACCATAATCATTTAAATGTGACAATATTGGACAATACTGAAAGGGGAGGGGGAATCAGTATTGTTACCTTTTTTCACAATTTTATCCACTTTTAAAATAATAAATAACAAATAGAATCAACAAGATAAAGAGAACAAATATTTATCGTGGAATCCCAACTGGTAAAAACAACAAACACTTTCTATAACTTCAAAATTACATTTTCAATTGGTTTTAATAATTTCAAAAATATCTTATATCTTATACTTCTGTCAATACCAAGTACCCAGTCTATGTAAAAAATGTATCCTATATCCCATCATCAAAGGGTGTACAAAAGCAAGTGTCAATCCAACACCAAAAATAAATTTCATGTAGTCAAAAGAAGCACATAATGAGCCCTGAAGGCTTATCCAAGGAATCACCTAGGGGGTAAAGTGAAAATCCCCCCGAAGTAAGAAATTTATATGCCATGAAAACAACTCATCAAAAGGAGAAGTCAGTGGAGAAGAGTCAAAGGCTCAAAAAAACTTGAATATTTTCTAAGAAAGATGAGTAAGCCACAACAATTATGTTGAATAACATAACTTACAAGAATAGGACGGTATCGCTCCCAACAGACTCTCCATCCAACATCTCAATATAGGAGAGTTTTCCCATCTCAAGAGAAAGTGCTTCCTTGGATAAAACATCAACACTCATATTGTGCTCCCTTTAAATGTGCTGAAAGTCTTCTTGATAGTGGATGTATCCGCAGGCACGAAAAATAAATCCCTCCCATACTCATAGCTCCCAAAAACAAAAATAAACCACCCTAGTTCACAATACCTTCATACCTTCACCCAATATTTTGTTTTTTCATGTTGTAATATGGCCTTTGACAATGGCATAGGAAATAAGAACCACAAGATGGTATTTATTAAACATCCTCCATGTTTCAAACTTCGAAATGGTCACCATATTACACTCATATGACAAATCATTTTCAAGAAAGGGTCTATTGGTGATGATGTTCTCTATGATGATGATGATGGCCATAAATACAATGATCATGACAATACTGTTGACTACATAGACAATGATAATTAATAAACATTAAAAAAAAAACAATTAAAACTATCCATCTTACCTTCCCCCTGTTGCGACAATGAAATTTTACATCTTTCACTTACCTCACCCACGAACTAGGCATGAGGTAAAATGTCTGCAGCTAGTTAAACATGCCCATAGGGTAACAGATAAATTCCCGCTGAACCCCAAAATGCATGAAATAGAGGTGGAAAGTTTCCCGCAGAAGGTTATGAAATTCCAGCAAATCATTGAAATGCCCATGACATGTAAGGACATGCCCACATAAGTATGCAAGCACCCACACATGAAGAATATATGCTTGTTACATGTAAGGAAAATTCCTGCATAATGAATGTATCAACAATCATCCAGTAAATTCATAAAAGGTAAGCATGCATCAATGGCAACATCACAATGCTGGTTCACTTTATTTCCTTTTTTATCTAACCATATTGCTACCCTAGCAACCTTGCTTCTAGGTATAACTCTGAGTTAGTAAAATCTTTTGAAGACATTTAAATCCCACACTTAATGTACATAATTCCCGCAAGTATTGCATTAAGCATGCAAGACTAAGAGAAAATGTGGGCATATAGTTAAAAATGCCAATAAGGTAATAGATAAATGGTCGATGAACCCCAAATTGCATGAAATGGATGTGGAAAGATGCCTGTAGGAAAAACGTTGAAATTCCAGTAGATCATTGAAATTCCTGTGACATGTAAAGACATGCCTGCGTAATTATGCAAGAACCCACACATGAATACTATATGCACGTGACATGTAAGGACATGCATGCATAATGAATGTATGAACAGTCATCTAGTAAATTCATAAAAGGTAAGCATGCATCAATGACAATATCACAATGTTGCTTCATTTTACTTCCTTTTCTTTATCTAACCATATTCAACTTTTTGTGCATTTTTGCAGGCATTTTTCTGACTCGCATGCATTTGTTTGAGGCTCGAGGGCATTTTTTTAGTCCAATTGGCATTTTCAAACTGCTTGCGGGCATTTCTCAATAGGATGTGAACATTTTTCCAAATAAACTGCTTATCCAATTTGGAGAATTGATGTAAATGTATTCTGCAACTTAAATGTGGGCATATTTAACTAGTTGTGGGCATTTTTAGTGCAACTATGATGCCATGATCAATCATACAATTGAAACAAATCAAGGACTTATGGAAATTCATCTCCATCCGAGTGGTATTACAATATAATTCAAGAATATATTTATAAGCCCAGGCTTCCCATAACAACTTTACTTTAGTTGTACCTGTCAAGTGTTTAAGTTTATGATTGAAATGCCCCTGGAATCTAAGGACATGCCCACATAATGAATGTATCAATAGTCATCTAGTAAATTCATAAAAGGTAAGCATGCATCAATGACAACATCACAATGATGCTTCACTTTATTTGCTTTTCTTTATCTAACCATACTACTTCCCCTATCAATATGTAGACTAATTGCTCCCCCTGAAACCTTGCTGGTCTGTTCATCTCAAGATATTTATTTTGTCTCACATATATCTTCAGAATCAATGAAAAGTAATATCTCACAAATGTATATTTTTGCCACAAGTTGTTCACATGCACTCAACTAATAAGGAACTTGCTACATCTAGAAGTTTCACCAGTGGTGCCAAATACTAGCAGGTTAGTGAGCTGTTTAAGACTAGCTAATGGTGAGAGAGACCACATTTTAGAGGGGGTGCACCACTAGAGAAGAGAGACACTAGTATTTAGCAAGTGTGCATAGTGTATACCTTCCATGTAGGTCTATATAAGTTTCCATGCAGGCTCCAAACAAGTATCAGAATTCAATGTTAGTGGGTAACATATGGAGGTTGGTAAGCTGTTTGAGACTAGCTATTTTACCTTAGAATTTGAAACAAAGATTGTACTTCAAATATAGGCATACCTCTAGGCTCTTACAATGATGTTTGTAGGAAATGAGTATTAGACACTAAATGTTGTCCTCAAAACTGATTTCCTCCTTAAAACAGTATAGGATAGCATATATATTTCAAGCACGTAGCTTATTATTGATTACTAATTAGTATATGATTTATTTATGTATTGAGAAATATTATTAGGAAGAAAACTGAGAAAATGGCACACATGCATCCTGAAAGGATTGAGAAACATCCATCCAACCCAAATATCCTAATTTCAATGGCATCCTTCTATCATATCTTACCTCCATTTCCATACCTCATACAACTTAACAAGTGCAATATTTCAGCTCTATGTTATGCTACCTCTGAATTTGAAGTTTGAACCCTTATTAGTAGAAGAAATGCCATTATCATGCTCAGTAGTCAATAAATTGAGTTTAAACACTCGGTTTTTATTAGATGGAGTCAAAAATTCTCCCAATGTGCCAAAAAATTTCACACACTGCTGCATGGGTGCTAAGAATTAAAAATTAATCCTCAAATTCAACCCAAAATTATGAATTAGGCCTATTATAGCTGAAATTAACCCATTTTTAAAAATGATGCTCTTCATTGTGGATTAGATACACAATGATGGAGAATTAAGGTTTATTTCAAACCCATGTTTTCCTATACTTGAGGGATCAGACTTGTTGTTTCTATTTCACACATATTGGGCTATTGAGATTTGAGAAATTAATGCCTAGAATGCTGCTACAGGTTTCTTTTATGCCCAGAAAGCTTCAGAAATCCTTGGTGGACACCCATGCAATATAGGCAGTAACAGGATGTACACCATAAAAATCTTCGATGATGTCTTGTGGAAATAAAGAGGAATAGAGAAATAAGGGTGCATTCGCATTAACATCAAAGGAGCAAATACTTAATTTGGGATCAAATTTGCAGAATGATTCTCCTCTAGAGGTTTTCCACCCAGACATAGGCTTGCACTTTACAAAGACACCCCCAAGTTGAGGGCCTAAGTGTGACAAGGGTGGCTCTCTCACTCATCCCAAACCCAAACAATTACTGAGAAAAAAAAATATTTATCAAAACCTCCAAACCCTCACAAACTAAGAAAAAGTAATGACTAACAAGTCAAAGAAGCCTGCTAGATCCTACACAAGCACAAAGAATTAACAACTTAATCAATTGATAGGAAAATCTTCCTGTGCAAAAGCACATTCACTTCACTTATATTTTTTCCTTTTTTCCTTGTTTCCACTTATGAAACATGCCCCCCATTAACCCTTCTAAGCAATCATGCATGGGTATATTTCCCTTTATTACAACTTATATCGCAAGGATTACATAATGAAATAAACTAACACAATGGAGTCTTCACTAATTTGCACTCATTTAATTGAAATACAAGTTAATATTACATATATTTTGTAGTGTTATAGTTAGAGTGAGGCACCACACTACCAGAATAGGAAGGATGGAGTGGAGTCACCACTCCGTTTTGGGGAAAAACTGATAAACCGTGGGAGGGGAGGATAGGAATAAAAGTTAAGAAGAGAATTCCACTTGATTAATTTAGGTTTTAGAGTTGGTTAGGTTACCTAGGGTTGTAGTTTAATTAAGGTAATTCAATTAGGATTAACAAACAAATAGGAAAGAACAACAAATAAACAAAGGACATAAAACTAACTAGGGTCAACTCACTGGACTACACAAGCACCACTCTAAAGACACAAGATCCATAAAAATGTTTAATGCAAATTTCAAATAATTTTGAGAAAAGATGCAAAATCTCAGGTAGATTCAACTCATTTGTATTTTATAAGTATTTTTCTCATATATTCAAACTCAAAGCTGAAACAATGAGACAAGCATGTCCAACATAGAAAAACCATACCTCAATATCCTTCATGTCCAGCATGTCCCAGAAACAATGAGTTACAATAACCACTAAAGTACTTAAAACAATAACAATAATAAGAGTAGCGATCTATATCAGATCTAAGTTGTTAATGAAATACAACAAGACATAAACTCAACATAAAATCAGATCTAAACCAATTATGAACTCAACATAAGATAACTCAAAACAAGATGTTAGGGAAGAGCTCCCTTATCCTCAGAAAAAATTCTTCTAAACAGACTTCAACATCTTAGTGTTAGGTTACTTTCATGCTACTGAACTAGACAAACATACCTGTGAAAGGAGAGAACCCAAAACCGGAAAAGATCCTAAAATAGATCATCCAACCCTCATAAATAAAAAATAGCAGCAATATGACCAACTCTCAATAAAAAATGACAACAAAGTACTCCAAAAAAGTCACATATGGTAGAGCTATGGTGGATGGAACCTAAGGAGGGATCTTAAGGTCAATGCAAGGGTGGGCATCACCCCTAAGGGGTCACTCTAGTCATCAAAAAGATGGGCGTCAACATTTAAGGGTTGTATAACTCAACGTTACCATGCAAGGGTCAATCGTGAGTCACCACAAGGCTAAACATCACATATAAGTAAACATGCAAGTCAACGCAACATGACATCATACTAGGCTCATGTAAATCAAGTCAACGTGAGTGTAGGTTTCCTGACCTTCTCAATTGTATGTGGCCATACATATTATGTGTCTCATGCAAAGAGTGAAAGCTCATAATCATCATCGCTAGATAAGGAAGACCATGTGGTCATCTCATCTTCCTCAGGTTAACTCAGGGAGGGGTATCTATCCCCTTGAGGATAACTATAGTCCTCGAAAGATGTCACACATTATCAAAAATAAGCTATGCACTGACTAATACAAATATAAATATTAAATGTATACAACTACATTTTTTGTGTTTTGATTTTTTTTCATAAAGTCCAATATGAGGACATCTAATTCGTTGTCATTTAACGTTGAAATTGTTGTTCTCTCTCTTTCTGTTGATTGTTTGGGCTAGCTCTCTTGTACCATACCTATGGTACATCAAATAGTAGGGCGTGGAGGTTGTTGGAAAGGGGCATCATTATTTTCAATATCAATACAATGATCTTTAACTATTGGCTGACTAGTTAAGACAGTTAGAGTGTTCATTGGTTCTTCCATTTTGTTCCTCTTCCATTTGAGCATGAGCAGGTACATGCTCTGACATTCACTGAAGAAAATTTATTACTACACATCATCAATAATATATTTGAAATCATAATAAATACTTCTACTTCATAGCATAGATACATGAATCATGTCTAGGCTGCTCACCACCAACATGAGGCAGCTCCCCACCATCATGTGGTACCTGTTCGGTACCGCTACAATCGCTGCTTTTCTTGTTCTCACCCTGAAAACCAAAAAAAAAATTTATTTTTCACATATACAAATTTGACATAACAAAGAATTCAAGTCGAAATTAATATGAGCAAACTGAACATGCACAGATGGTTTTATTTACCTATGTGTGCATCAATGGGGAAATTGGGGTTTGCCCCAAGATTTTTCGACGTTCCAACACATGTTGAAAACCAGACTTGAAGTCGATCCTCAAGTCTTCTTCATTGGATGCTTCTTGAAAATCATTTCCCTGCAATGCATAACACCATAAAAATTATTTTTTCACTAACATTATAAATAAATTATTTGTTCGCTACAATTACAAAAAAAATGGCTACAAATAATGATCATTCATTTCTTCCAATTTGTGTTCTTAGTTTTTGATAACGACCCTGGCCTAGTTTGTGCTGCCCATGTTTTTCTACCCTTTCCTTTGTCTCTTTAGAGGTGTCAAGGAGCCTATGAAAGGTTTCAAATATGTTATATATCGCAACTTAAATATATTTAAAAAAAAAATAATAATGAACAATTTTCATTGAAAATATGATATGTGACATACCTTCTTAAATTGATTGGCCGAGTCTTTCCTTGTTTTCTCAATGCCTTCTCCTTTGCATAATCCATGAGCGCCTTCCAAATTTTCTCTGGAACCATCAGAGGGCGCTCATACTGAGTGTTAACTTGCAAATTGTACCTATAATCTGCCATGATATATTTCAAATTTAATCCAAGCTGGTGCGGTGACACCTTTTTGGTTGAAGGTATCACCAAACAATTTAACCATGTGGTTCATCAAATCATTTTTCAATTTGTCATTTTGGGCGTTCCATTGTGTATGAATGGTGGGACCAAAAATATCCAAATCCTTCTCATGCAGGTTCTTATAAAAAAACATTATTTCCTGCAAAAACAATATGATCATTAATTAAAAATAATTCCAGGTATGTGGCTTTGAATTACATGAAAAAAAAAAACTGAATTAATTAAATAATACCTGCAATATTTGGTAACTTGATTGGAACACAATCCTTGTTCTCCATGAAAGTAATGGGAAATGATCCCTTGCTAACCACACGTATTGCTCCAGGATAACAACTTTCACATTCAATGCTACTCTCCTCTCTAACATCCTCTGAAGTAGTATCGGGTGAAGGGACCTCCTGATCTCCAACATTCGGTGAGGTTGTAGCATCTAAAGGGAATTTCTGGTCATGAGAGTCAAATATCCTCATTGGTATGGTAGATTGATGTTGTGTTGAACCATCGCTACTACCAATACCGGCATCTACATACTGTACTTGATGCACATGTGTTGTCACCGAAAATTCCTACGAAAAATAAAACTTTCATTGATTAGATCATACCGAAAATAGAGAACTAAAATAACATAAATGGATATATGTCTCATAGTTCATATAATCTTTAAGAGATGCCACTTACCCCGTACTGTACTATTGTTTTCCTCAAGCCATAAATTCTTGCTTTGATTTTTTCATTCATGGGTCTGATCTTTATCAGTGCAAGAACTTCTTGATTGTACATTTTCAAATCCTTTTTCACAGTTCCCATTGGGTCAGTTGAATAAAATATATCTTCCTCGATGAACACCTCATCATCGTGATGTGTTGTTCTCTACAAACATCAATCAATGAAAGTAGTTAATTTATTTTTATCATTACAAAAATTCACATTAAAAAAAATAACATGAACTTAATAAAAACAATTTACTTTAATCATGTTTAGGTACTATTAGGCTAACATTTACCTGATGGGACACCATTGGGGATTTCCCACAATCATCTTGCCACAATACAAGAATAAATACAATTTCATATTGAAAAGTGAAAATTGAACCATGTCTAATAAACATGATTAATGAAGAAAAAAATTAGCGTTAATATGACAAGCATGTTTACATCACCAAAAGCTGTAGGCGTGTTGCCTGAAGGAAATTCTTTGTTTTTGTGAAATAGGTTTAAAGCTAAGAAATGCATATTTAAAAACATGGTCTCTTTGATATATGGATTTATGGATGCTCTTACATGTACAAGAATTTAACATAGGCTTCCTTAGTTGCTAGATTGGGATATGACTCTGTTTTATTGACATATGTGAGCTAGGATGTATTGAAATAGGAAAACATGTGCATTTTTTCTGCATTAAAACATGATTTTATATGAATTTGTTTGTGTGTTGTGGGAATATTAATATATATTCCAATGGAGGCATTTACAGAGTTCCCTGTAGATGTTTGATGGAATATAGGGGTTTAGGGTTTCTGATGGATGAAAGTTGTAAAAATGTCGAGTCCATCAATCTTGGAGGATTCTATAGAGTGACAGATGTTGTTGTTTGTGCACTCATACATGCTTGCAAAAAAAAAAAAATTGAACTCTATAACACATTTCATTTGTCTGATTTATATTTTCATGATCTTCTAGATACTTCTCTTTTTCTCTTGTCTGCCAGACTGATCTCATGCTATCTTATAACCAGTGAATGAGTGGAACACAATGCTCTTTGTGAGGATATATAGGTGCTTGAACTCACAAGTTTCAAGAGTGTAGTAGATCATGGTATAAGAGCTATTTCAAAGCTTACAAAACTCAATAATTTATCTTAGTAGAGAGGATATTACTGATACTGGAATTCCCATCGAAGGAGGTGGAAATGTTCCCTTGGTATATTTGTTTGTACATGGTTTTAAAAGAGTAACTGGTCATGGAGAAACACTTCTGGTGGGAGGTTCCATTAAGAAGACATTGTATACAAAGTATTAAATACCCTACAATATACAAAGGAATTTATGAAACATATCTATTTGGAAAAAGTAGAGAGGGACCTTATGATCATCGCCAAATTATCTCCCAACTAATGATTTCAAACAAAAAATATCCATATAATTATGTACCCAAGCCCAAGTTGGAAAGAATTGCAAATTTAGACAGTTGGGAGCAAGTTCTAGCAGTTTTAAATAATACAGTAGGGAAGGATATCACAAATTCACAGTTAGGGAAGAAAAGAGGAGTTGAATAGATCCATAAGAGGGGTTGATTGTCAGGGTTTATAAGAGGGCATATAGTAGAAACCCGTGACTGTATCTATCAATAAAATCCTCAGTGTAAGAGAATTCCCATATTTAAGGGGGGAAGAGAATGCAGATTTAGAAGAAGAAAAAAAATAGAGTACTCACCCTAGGGAACTAATATTGAAGAGTTGATCATAATTAAAGGGTCACATTTCCACTGTTCTTCCAAAAATATAAATCCTCCCTCCTAGAACCTCGTGTTGTTTTGAAAGGGATTTATTGCTTCCGCTTCAATGTAGGTAGGAGTAGGAAAGAGTTGATGCTTCACATTTAATTCCATTACCTTCTCAACAAAAGAGTCATCGAACCCTTCTTATGAAACCATAGTGAATCTGACAATGGGGTTTCCCGTCGAAAAAAAATCCAAGAGGCTATTATATGGATTGGGAGAGTGAATTCGGATGTTTGTCATGGAAAAAGGTTGAGGAACCTACCTTTTATTTCGAGGCTCAAACAATGAAAATAGTTATCGCAAATTGACCACCTTGACCACCCTTTTTTATTACCTGGAGATTTGTTTCACATGTACTTGAAGCAATATATTTTTCCACCTCTAACTATTGATGAAGACAAAGGAAAATAGAAAGGTTGAGAAAATTTTACCCCCAAGGAAAATAAACTCCCTTTGTTTGCACTCTAAGGTTGAGTAAATACATCCATACTTCCAATTGGGACCAAAAGACCTCCAGTTTGTGTGAGGATTGTGCCACATGTGATGATATATCAACCTTTGTAAAAATAGGTCTCCAGCATGTCAATTTGATGACACTACAAATTTTGGGAATATTACCGAAAAATGCTTCGATTTGTTTATGAAATATCCTAGGTGGTCTGTGAGGAAAACAAGAAAGCATTAGTGGATATAACACATATTTCCACCCCCATAGATGATATTGGAGGTAAGGTTAGAGTTCAGTATGGGGATATCGAAGAAATGATTCACAGGCTCAAGAATGTGGAATCGATCCAGAACATAGGAGCTTCTTGCTAAAACCCTCATTGCAATTTATTGATTGTATCTATCAATAAAACCTTGACTAGAAAATGATTTAATGGATTAAGTGAAAGCATATGACTTACCGAGGACATCTCTGAGGTAAAATAATATAATGGAAGATACCTTAGCCTATTCTTTTCCTGATTCCTTTTTGGCCTTCACCTTTGCTTATGGGCCTCGATCTCAATCTTCCACTGTCCCTATGTGTATCTTTTGGAAATGAAAGGGGTGGACAACCTTGAGGATAGAAAACCCCCAAAGCTGAGATACCATTAAAATTGAGTTGAATCCCGATGCCCACCCAATAAAAAGTGGCATGTAGGAAGAACCCAGCCTATAAAAATTGTTTCAAATAAGAAATTGATCTATGTTTGGTGTACCTTAAGGGTTTCTCCACGTTCACAACCTAGCTTTCTGGTTGTGTCAAGGAAGGGGTTCACTGAACGAACAAGAAATTCCTCCTCTGCAACCTTGGAATCTCCTGAGTAAACTTCAAGCCTCCTTAGTAACCTTCAAACCTCCTCCATGACCCCGGGCCTATTTTGTGGGTGACGTAAGTGAAAAACCTCCTCTACGACCTCAGGCCTAGATCATGGGTAAGGAAAGTGCAAAATATCCTCTGCAAACTTGGGCCTAGTTCATGGCCAAGGTAACTAAAAAACCTCCTCTGCAACCTCGGGCATAATTCGTTGGTGAGGTAAGTGAAAGATTTAAAATTGCGTTGTCGCGACATGGGGAAGGTAAGATGTATAGTTTTAATTGTTTGTTGTTTTTTTAATGTTTTTATTTATTTATTTATTATTTATATGTATTATTTTATATTTATTATTTTTTTTAATTATTTGTTGTTTTTTTAATGTTTATTGTTTTTTTCATAAACAACGCCATTTCCATTGTCGTCGTGGTCATCAACGTCATAAGCAACACCATCGACATCATCATCATCGTTAGTGATGATGATGATGATGATGATGATAATGAAATTATAGTTGTCACCATAGTTAGTAGGATTATCATGATCATTGTCCTTACGGCCATCATCGTCATCATAGAGAACATCATCGTCAATAGACCCTTTCTTGAAAAAAAAATTCATATGAGTGTAATATGGTGACCATTTCTAAGTTTGACAAATAGAGGATTCTTAATAAAGTTCAGTATCAAGAAGGCTTGAGACAATAATAGGTAAATGATAAGGTTAGATGGAATTCATTGTATAATACAATTTATTTCTTACAAATCTTTAAATCCTGAAAATGTGTAAAATTCAATTAATTACAACCTTGATAAATAGGAAATTGAACATGAAATTGTTCGTCTTATTATAATTTTTAAAATGTCTTCGAACATAGAAACCATTTTTTTTTAATAATTAGGCTTATTCAATAGATCCTAGAGTGGGTAGCTACAAAATATGGATTACATGTGTTAATGCACACATAAACAAAGATAGTACATGATGAACATTTTTCCTATGATATCTCTCCGTATCAAATATGCCATGGTTCTCATCTATCACTAGTACATGTGAACATTTTTGCCATGACAAATCGTCTCTAGGACGAACATGATGATGATGATTGCTATTATTCTAATGAGTATGAACATGATGATCATGATCATGATGATGAAGATGATAACATTGTTGACGATGATGATGATGATGATGATGATGATGAATATAACATTGGCGATGATGAGGAGGAGGAGGAGGTTGATTAAGATGTCGATGACGACGATGAATACGATGATGATGATGATGATGATGATGATGATGATTATGATACCATTGATGATCATAAAAATGAATATGATGATGGTTTCGATTATTCTAATGAGTATGAACATGATGATGATTATGGATATGAACATGATGATGATAAAATTGATGACGATGATGATTATAACATTGACGATGATGAGGATGAGGTTGATTAGGATGTCGATAATGACAATGAAGAAGAAGAAGAAGAAGAAGATGATGATGATACTATTGATGATCTTAAAGATGGATATGATGATGATGATGATTATGATAACATTGTTGACGATGATGATTATAACATTGACGATGATGAGGCTGAGTATGAGGATGAGGTTGATTAGGATGTCGATAACAACAACGATGACGACGAGGATGATGATGATGATGATGATGATGATACCATTGATGATATTAAAGATGAAGATGATGATGATTATGATCATGATGATGATGATTATGATACCATTTCTGATCATAAAGATGAATATGATGATGGTTGCAATTATTCTAATGAGTATGAAAATGATGATGATTATGGAGATGAACATGATGATGATGATGACGACGATGATAACATTGATGACGATGATGATTATAACATTGACGATGATGAGGTTGAGGATGAGGATGAGGTTGATTATGATGTCAATGATGACGATGATGTACAGGTCCACACAATTTAATCTCCTCAACTTAGTGTATGAGATAATGTTCTTGTGCATTGAAAAATACCGAAGGTAAATACTTCTACATTTCACACATTATATGAGGAATTTATTTCTTCCAATACCTAATATCTTCTTTATGGATTTCTTTAGATGAAAGCCACCTACAAATGATGCAAGAAAATAACAGTGATCAACAAGATTGAGGAATATATAATAAAGTTCCAATCTGTAAAACTCAATATGTCAATAAGATATGAAACAAAGTGAACAAACATTTTCATGCATATAAATTGTTACTTACCTCATGCATTTACCAAGATCATTAATAACTTGTTTTTACATTGTCGTCAAAGCTATCTGAAAGATATAAAGGTAGAACGTATTGTAACAAAAACAAAATGATCATTATTTCTTTAAATTCCAAATAAGAGAACACAATTAATAAAAATATGTACTAAATGGAAATTATATAGGTAAATAATTACCTTAATGAATGTATTCCACTCACGAGTTTTAACACCACCAAAATCACCACTTTTCGTTAAGATATTTTTTATGTTTGACGAAAACCAAGTAGGAAACATTATTTTTTGAATGACCTCTTTTATATCATTGATTTTTTTCTCTGTCAATAACCATGGAAGTCTAATTATATTTCGTTACTCCTCTCCTAAATTGGATTTAATTACACTTTGCAATGCGTAATTGGCTTCTGCAATGTCACTACAATTTTTCCAATTTTATCTTTGTCAGTCCTTCCATATAAGATTCTTCATATCATTTCTGTTACATTCTTCTTGATATGCATTGTATAGAACACATGATATTTTTGTAGATGATCATAGTAAGGAAACCTACTGAATTGTATGGGATAACTCTTCATTCCTCGTGGAATCCCATTCATGCCTTCACAACAATCAATATTAAACATAAACAAAAACACATTAACAATAATTCATGACACCCATGGTAGAGATAATTCAATAAAAATATAAAATTCATAATATTACATATTTATATGCTACATATACATTTTGCATACCATGATGATGTCTATTATATTCCAACTTCCATAGGTGAGGTGTCATTCTTCATGTTTTCTTCCCCTTCTCTTCTTTACCATTGAATTTTGTTTTCTCAATAGTTCAATACCTATTGTTCTTAGGGAGGAAGTTCTTGTACTCATCAAAAGCCTCCTTTGTTAGACTTCTTGAATGACAATATTTTATCCTAGGACCATAGAATGGACATGCAAATTTTCCCTTTGTTTGAAGACCTTCAAGATATATGTATTAATGCTATAAGCATGAAAAGATTATTAATTTAAATAAAAATGCATGATATTTACCTTAAAAACATATTAATTTAAAGTGCAACATAAATTTGCATACCACAAAAATTTGTTAACCCAGGAGCGTCATGAATTGTCCATGAAAGTATTCCATGGAACTGGAATTGTTTCTGCCCTATTGGTCTAGAGATTTCATACATAGTGATGCCATCCCATAACTTCAATAACTCATCGATAAAAGGATCAATATATACATTCATATCTTTAACTTGGTACTTACCTAATTTACTCAACAATATACGACGCTATTCAGTTATGTTTCCCAATATATAAAAGTTGTTCTCATGCAACAATGAAACAAAGAAACGAAATAATATAATTACTTTCAAAAAAATATTTGGAATGATCATTGCCAACATTGTGTGTTCTCTCTTTATCGAAATCCAAGGAGGAAGGTTATTGTTTATGACGAAAAGAGGCCACATTGAGTAAGTAGAATGAAGCTCTCCAAATGGATTCAAACCATCAACTGCCAATGAAAGTCTAACATTATGAGGTTCATCTTTAAAAATTGGCCATTTTTCTTCGATGTTATTCAATGCAGAACCATTTGCAGGAATGCGAAGAACACCATCTTCACTTCTTTTCTTTGCATGGTAATCCATAAACTGTGTTATAGTTTGGCACCTGAATAGTTGTTGGCAACATGGAATTATGGGAATATAATGAAGAACTTTGTGAGGCACCTTTTTTGTTACTTCATCAATTCGATATATACTAATTTCACATTGTGGGCATTTGTTTTCTGATGCATATTTTCCATAATATATAATATGATCATTATGACATGCATCAATAGCTTGATAGTTCATTCCAATTTCTTTCATAACCTAGAATACCTCTAGACATTTACATGGTAAATTATTTGATGGTGGTAATAGAAAGTCACCCAACAGTCTGCAACAATGACAAAAAAATGAAATGTAAACAATATAAATCTTAAATATTACTTATCCCTAATTTATGAATTAATTAACACTAAAAATAGAGGAAAATAGTGATATTTTCAATATGCCATGTGAAGATGCAATTAATACGTTACATACCTTAGTATTTGTGTGAAACAAGTGTTTGACAAACCATTCAAAAATTTCAAGTTCACCAACAACAATATAGTAGATAGAATATTTTTTATTGAGCATTCATAAAGAGGTTCTTGGGACTTCTCGAGTAGAGGAACATCATGAAAATCATGGTGGTTTTGCTAATAGAGAAAATGTGTCTTGGATCAATATATTTATCTCATCTTCATCATTTGTATCAATTGTTAGTTTTTCAACATTAATCTAGCATTATTAGGATATTTAACTGAGAGAATAAAAAGTACATCAATCAAACATAAGAGACAATGAACGCAGTGTTTTTCCTTGGGGAAACCATAAATGGAGAAAACCCCGCAACTTCCTCAGAGATAGAATCAGCACCAAAATGGTAAAATCCCAAAACAGTAAGTGATCTCTCGACAGCAGTAATCTTCTTCTTATCTAGCCCCAGTGTCTTCTTCTTCCTCAACTATGCGCTAAAATTGAGTGTGTATGAGTTGTGTTCTAAATATAGATCCTAGCTCTCTATTTATACTAATCCCGACATGACTAAAACCTTACTAGGGCCGACCTCTACTAGGAGAGTCTAATAACCCCAGTGCCCTGGAACTGCAGGGACTTTAACCCTTAGACAATCAGAGGGTTACCCGCAATGACTTGAATGACTTGTTTACATTATTGATCCTCTCGATCGGAACATCGGGGCATGACAACATGACTCAATTACATTATAGATACATCCTAGAATAAACATCATGTTACAATACATAATATACATAGATGAATACATTCGAAGTTACAAATACATCAACACTCCCTCTTAACTAGGAAGGTATTCTTTCGACACAATTTTCAGCACTGGTCTTCTTCTCTGTATCAACTAGATCATCTCATTATTTGCATCTTCCAGTCATATTCGTCTTCAATTCATATTCATCTTCAAGTCATATTCATGTTTGGATTTGGATCATCACTCGATCTAGATCATCATGGACCATCATCACTAGATCTGGATCATCACTAGATCTGTATTATCACTGGATATGGATCATCACTGCTGGATCATCATCATTGGATCTGGATCATCATGGGTGCTATCTCATGATTCTTCTCATCACAGGAAGTTCTACAGAGCCATCCCTTTTTTATGTTGGTTGTAGGCCTAGCCTCCATGTAGGTCTTCTTCAACACTTATATCTGACCTACTCATGAGAAAGGCACAGTACTCACATCCATCTAGGCTGGAACCACATCCTACCATAATGATGGAAGATCTATGTTCTTCCACCCAGGACGAAACCACGTCCTGCTCACAATGATGGAAGAGTTTTGCACTTCCATCCAGGCCGGAACCACATCCTGCTCACAATGATGGAAGATTTCTGCACTTTCATCCAAGCTGGAACCATATCCTACTCACAATGATGGAAGATCTCTATTCTTCCACCCAAGCTAGAACCACATCCTGCTCACAATGATGAAAGACTCTCATCCAGGCTGGAACACATCCTACTCCCAATGATGAAATATTTCTGCACTGACATTCATCCAGGCAGGAACACATCCTGCTCACAATGATGAAAATGATCTGCACTTACATCCATCCAGGAGGGAACACATTCTTCTCACAATGATGGAAGGGCTTGCACTCATATCTGATCTTGTAGGAACCAATCCTACAGTCATATCAGAATAGACCCCAGTCCTCAACTGAGCTACCTGGTAACTGACCAGGTTCCTCCATTCTCCTCAAGAATGGCAGTTGCCCTTACATCTGACCTGGTCATCGTAATGGAAAACACTCACATCTGACATGGGAGGAACTTAATCCTTTAGCCATGACATAATGGTTCAGCCCTTACATCTGATCAAGTGGGAACACATCCCTCTATCACATCAGAATGGTTTCTCAGTCCTAGACTAAGTTTTCCTGGTAACTGACCAGGTGCCTCCATTCCCAACATGGCAGTTGTCCTTACATCTATCCTACTCGACAGAATGGCCAGCACTAACATCTGACATGGAAGGAACCAATCCTCTCACCATGACAGATTGGCTCAGCCCTTACATCTGACCTACTCGTCAGAATGGCTATGGATCTCAGCACTCATATCTGACATGGAAGGAACCAATCCTCTCACCATTATAGAATGGCTCAGCCCTTACATCTGACCATGGAAGGAACCAATCCTCTCACCATGTCAAAATGGATATGGGACTCATCATTTTCCCTTGGAGGAAATCTCAATCTAGAGAACACCAAGCTTCTCCCTGAAGTACTCGAACTTCACCCTAGCCAATGGCTTCATCAAGACATCATCTATCTATTCGTCCGTCGCAACATACTGGAGCTTCACTACTCCCCTCTGCACCATATCCCTGATATAGTGATACTTGATCTCAATATGCTTCGACTTGTCATGGAACACTGGATTCTCTAACAACTTTACACAACTCTGGTTGTCACAATGTATACAAGTAGCATCCAACTGGAGATTAAATAAATCAGACAGTAGCTTCCATAGCCATACTGCCTCACAACTAGCTGAACAAGCTACGACATACTCTGCTTTCGCTATACTCAGTGCCACATAGGATTACTTCCTACTAAAACAAGAGATCACACCTGATCCCATACTGAAGCAACACCTTGAAGTGCTCTTCCTATCGATGGCACTGCCTGCCCAATCTGAATCAACATAACCCTCCATGTTAATCTTCTGATTCGCATCGTACTTGAGCCCATAATCAACTGTACCCTTTAGGTACCTCAGGATATGCTTTGCAGCAATCAAGTGAACATTTCTCGGATCTGTCAAGAACTGGCTCAAGGTGTTCACAGCAAAGCAAATTTCTGGTCTTGTGTTCATGAGGTACATCAAGGACCCAATCATCTGATGATACATCATAGCATCAACTGAATTTGATGAAGCATCACTCAATAGCTTCAGGTTTGATGCCATAGGTGTGTCCATAGCCTTGTAGTCCATCATCCCAAACCTCTTTAGGATATCTACTGCATACTTCCCTTGTCCAAGAAATATTCCATCTGCACTCTGCCACACCTCCATACTAGAAAATAATGCATCATTCCCAAGTCCTTCATTTCGAACTCAGCAGCAAGATTTCTCTCGTATCAGCAATCAACCCATCTGTACCTATTACAAATAGATCATCTACATATAGTAGAAGCATCACTGGGTTGCCATGTTCAACCTTGTAGTAAAGGTTGGAATCTGCTTTACTCTTGGTAAAGCCCAAACTGGATATAAAGCTGTCAATTCTACCATACCAGGTACTGGGTGCCTGTTTCAAACCGTACAGGGCTTTCTTCAATCTACACACATGAGAATCCCTGCTATGTGTCTCAAAACTGAGTGGTTGTTCTACATACACTTCCTCTTCTACTACACCATTCAAGAAGGCAGTCTTGAAATCCATCTGGTGTATCTTCCATTTCATCACTGCAGCCAGAGCAAGTACTGATTTGATGGAAGTGTATCTGGCTACAGGTGCAAAGGTTTCTTCATAATCTATTCCTTCTTTCTGAGAGAAACCTCGAGCCACAAATCTTTCCTTATATTTTTCAATGCTACCATTTGCAGCATGTTTGATCTTGTAGATCCATTTGGAAGTTACAAATGACTTCCCTTCTGGTCTTGGGACAACATCCCAAACATCATTCTTCATGATCGATTGATACTCTTCGATCATAGCATCCTTCCATTCTTTCTATTCTGCCACTTCTTCATCACTGGAAGGTTCTTTATCAATGAAATCACATAGTAAAGCTACATACCCGGAGCAGGATCTGGTCCTCTTTCTTTCTTTGTGATTCTCTTCTAGAGCCCCATATCTCTCTACACCTTGGATAAGTTCTTCTACCCAAGCAGGTTTCCTCTTATGAGGATTTTTCTCCAGAGGTGGATCTACAGGTCTTTGTGGTTCTTCGAAATCTCGATCTTCTTCTTGAGTTTCTTCATTCATGGTTGTGTCATGAATTCTGGGTGCTTCTGCTTCTTCAGGTTCTTTAGCAGGTCTCTTTCTGGATTTGTTGTAAGTTGTGTCTTCATCAAATGTCGCATCCCTATTGATGTCAATCTTCTTGTATCCTAGGAAATATATTCTGTAAGCCTTCGAGCTTTCAGAGTATCCCACAAATATACCCTTCTTTCTTGAAGGATCTAATTTTGTTCTCTTTTCTTTTGGAATGTGTATGTACATTGGACAGCCAAATATTCTGAGATGGCTGACTTATGGTTTCTTGCTGGAGAAGACTTCTTTAGGAGTCTTGTTCTCGAGTACTCTATGTGGAGTACGGTTCTGTACATAAACCGTTGTTCTAGCAGCTTCTTCCCAAAGATGCATAAGAAGGTCTTGATCATGAAGCATTGCTTTTGCAGCTTCCATGATAGTTTTGTTCTTTCATTCTGCAATCCCATTCTGTTGTGGATTATAAGGAGTGGATAACTCCCTCTTAATCCTTGATTCTTTGCATAGCTCTTTGAATTCATTTGAAGTGAATTCTCCGCCATTGTCTGATCGAAAAGTCTTGATCTTCACTTCCCATCTTCTCTTCTTGAGCTACTATCCATGCTTCTTCTTGAGAACATTCTTCCCATAGTCTGTTGAATTCGACTAATTTATTTCTAGCACAGATTCCTTGGATGAATGAATCCCATGACCTAGGAAGGCCACTCAGTGTTGTCATCACAATCTCTGCATTCTCCACTTCTTCATCTACAGCTTCTAATTGTTCCTTGATTTGAGAAACCCTTGTGAAGTAAGACTGGATGGTCTCTGCATTATGAATATTCACATTCTTCAGTTGATTCCTCATAGTCATCTTCTAGTTTATGTTCTTCCCTTCAAACAATTTGGTTAGGGAATCAAACATAGATTTAGGTGTCTTGAGAGAGGACACCTATGGGATAAGGTGATCCTTAATAGAATCAGCAATGATCCTCTTTTCCATAACCATATTCTTCTTGTGTAAGGCCTTTGCCTCATCTCCCTCTGGAACTGGAACCTCCTCATGGATGTAGGAGTCCAACTCATTTTCTTCCAGGACCAGGGAGATCCTATACTTCTAGGCTCGGAAGTTATCAGCTCCCTCAAGCTTTTCATCAAGCTTGGTATGATGAGACATCTTAACTGAGAACCTCAAATGGAAATACAAAATATTTTAGATCTTACCAAGTCAAGATGTCGAATCTGAATGTTGAGCTGAAATCTTGTAGAGCTGGTTCAAGAGAAAATTAGGGTTTTGATTTTCCAGAGTTCTGTGCACCCAAATGCCTTGAAATTTATCACTAACTTCAATTTTGGGGAGGAGATAAATCCAGGCTTGGGCTCACTAAAAAATTCCTCTTCTGTGAGAAGCCCTAATTTCCGGCAGTAGTGTCGGGTCCAAAACTGAAAAACCTCAGAATTGGATTCTGCTTCGACAGAAAGATGCGCCCTAAGGAGGAGAGTTATTCCACCTTACTTTTGCTGAAAATATGTGGAGGAAGATCAACAAACTAGGAAGCCCTAGTTCCCATAGCTGAATAGTGTCTTCTTCTCAGGTTAGCTCTGATAGCATGTTAGTTTTTCAACATTAAGCTAGCATTATTAGGATCTTTAACTGAGAGATTAACAAGTACAACAATCAAACACAAGAGACAATGAACACAGTGTTTTTCCTCGGGGAAACCATAAATGGAGAAAACCCCACAACTTCCTTAGAGATAAAATCAACACCAAAATGGTAAAATCCCAAAACAGTAAGTGATCTCCCGACAATAGTAATCTTCTTCTTATCTAGCCCCAGTGTCTTCTTCTTCCTCAACTATGTGCTACACTTGAGTGTGTATGATTTGTGATCTAAATAGAGATCCCAACTCTCTATTTATACTAATCTCAACATGACTAAAACCCTACTAGGGCCGACCTCTACTAGGAGAGTCTAATAACCCTAGTGCCCCGGAATTACGGGGACTTTAACCCTTAGACAATCAGAGTGTTACCCTCAATGACTTGACATGACTTGTTTACATTATTGATCCTCCCAATCAGAACATCGAGGCATGACAACATGGCTTAATTACATTATAGATACATCCCAGAATAAACATCCGGTTACAATACATAAGATACATAGATGAATACATTCCGAAGTTACAAATACATCAATATCAATAATGTCATCTTTGTCCATAGGATAATTAAGAACTTGATCTTCAATATTATGATATCCATGTTCATCACCTTGTAAATTAGTATTTCTACTATAATTATGTGGCAAATAGCTCTCTGGAAGTCGACATTTAGGGGGGATTGTCTTTATAATTACAAACAATGTAATAACATTAGTGTATAATATACAACTCATAAATTTTAAATGATAAATTTTTTTGTGAATACATGATCAATACTATTACAAGAAGTACATTATCTAATGAATAAATTCTTACCAATGGATGATATTCAAAGCCCCCTTCAGCATTCCCCTTCTCCTTACAATGTTTCACAACACTTGTTCTTAAAATTATTCCCGTTTGCAAACCCTTGAAATCATTGCAAGAGAAATAACACTTTCCATCGCCCTTCGCCTCCAATTCTTCCTTAAACTCAACATACCTCTTATTATTTTCTTCCCAAGTATATTTCTTTGACGAATTAAGAACAAAAAAAATGCAATCAATTTATAAGTAAATTAAATAGAGCGTGTGTGTGTATGTATATATATTAAAGGAGACAAAAAATTTAAGGATGTGACATGGAAAGTGACAAATCTAATTAGTAAATCCAAGTTGACTTTACTTCGACAGGTTACATATCACAAACACCCCTCCTTTCCAAATTATTAAGGAATAAGTTAGTATGGGGGTCTATTCTTACCACCAACCACTATATTTTTTATATTTAGTGATAAATTTAAATCCCCCCCAACGCTTATGTTCTCCCAAGTTAGGAAACATGTTTTCTCACTAGTACATCAGATCACAATGCTCAAATGTTTTTTCACCTAGGATATTACCACATGCCAGTTTACCCCTCTAGAAATAAGAAACTAAACAAATAAAAACATTTCAAAAGAAATGATGTTTCTTCCCTAATTAGTTCATCTTCATCTTTTTTTAATCAAACAAAGATTAAGAGACAAATCCTGATGACATTATATTTACTCATTCGAAAAATATTAGCTCACTGACCACAAACCTCAATGCAAAACTAAAATTTTACAAAGATTTTGAAATTACCTAAAAAAACCCATTAATCTAAGATGAACCCATTCTTTCTCATGTACCATATTCCATAACAAAATTATAAACTCAATCATGATACATCCAAATTAATACCTCCTAATCATCCATCTCTTTCCATGTTGGTATTGGATGTGATAGTATTGAGGAGAAAATGAATAGTCGACTCACTTTATATATGACCCTACACATTAAAGGAGAAAAGAATTTAAAAATAATAACCTGGAAACCAAAGGAGATCGCACAAAAATTCGATGTGTTAAACCAGTACCATACTCTTGCACTCATAGATAATAAAAAAAAGCAGAAAATTTGTTCCAACTATAGAAAAACATTTGATGAAATATGCATTAAAAACATGTATTTATAGATCAATGATCGTGGCAATTACAATGAATATGCACAATGCTCAAATTTCAACAATAAGAAAAAGTCAATGACCGTTACTATGATAACCGTTGATTTTCAAATGTTTAGAGTTCCATCGCTATATCGACGGATGTGTGCCTTCGTCACAATAGAGACGATCATCCATCGCTATCGCTATTGCACCAGCTTATCTCCCTATTGGCAATGTGATTCACATAATCCTTCGAGCTCCCTATCACATTATAGATGTTTTCAATTTCAATATTACTAGTATCATCTCTAATTGACTCTGTATGTTTTTCTCCTTCTAAAACATCAAGAGGAGCTACTACCCATAGTTCCTCATTTTCAAAGGACACGTGCCTATGTTTCAAATTGAAAATGGAATTATTTTCAAATTCCCAATCAATCCCCAATAGAGATGGGTAGGGATTGGTGTCTTCCATAATCTCAATGGACTCAAAATCTGCCATTGTATTCACTCCATCAATGTTTACTTCCACATTGGTTAGCTTCCTAATGGGGTAGATATTGTATTGATTTGGTAGTATGAGTTGTAGAGGAGAACATACTAGCTTCGAATTCCCTATTAACTGCCAATATTTCATGGGAAATATTTTGACATCCGAACCTGGGTTTAGCATCACATCCCTCATCTCATATCTCCCCATATTAATAGACAACTTGAATTATTTCTCTGTTCTTCTTCCTTTTTCCATCCTGTGCACATTCCTCCTAGGGAGTGTTGTAGAGATGGGTTCCTCCATTTCATTTATAGTTACCAATTTTATAAGCATAATGGTCAATGTGTTTGTATCCTATTGTCCTTCAAGTTGTACCCCAATTGTATTTGGGATTTCTTCAATATTTATGCTTGTTACAAATTTGAATATCGCAAAAGGGGATCTGGTTAAAATGAAAATTCCAAGGAGGGTTTCCTAGATAACATCACTTCTATATCACATTAGGTTAGTGAGCTAGTACTCTGAGGTATGAATCCTAGTATGTCACCCTAGGTACCTTTTATATATGAATGAAAACTTGATTGGGTTTACATTTGAAATATGAGGTGCTCGGGTGCAAATCTCAGTAGTAAAAAATAAAATTAAGTGTTATATTTGAAAAAGAGATGCACAAGCATTCCATAGAACATTAGAACTGAAAAATAAGTGCAACTCATAGTCTCCTTAATCATAACCAGTTCTCAGAATGGAAAAAACAACAACATACAACACATTCAATCATCAAAGTATGTTTTACCTTCCCATTGATATGCATTTCAAGTACGATCTGAAAACTAAATAGGTGGGTAAATTTCAAATCCATACAATTGTAGGCCATCAAATAAAGAATTGGCATACGGTCTCTAGAGTAAATTAAAGCATCCATACAACACCATGAATTCAACAACCATTGATAGCATTTCATCTATAATAGTTTCCCAAATAACAATATCTCATACATTAAATAAAACCACTTCTAATTCGAAAACCAGAGTAGTTGTCTCACCTCAATCCTAGATGCTCCCAAAGCACAATATTTCTATTTCATTTATACAATAGTAAATAAAACAGAGGGGATTAATTCATATCTGCCCTAGTCCTATTGTCTTTTGGATGGACAACATCCTTTCAATGATCCAAAAACATGAACTTAATAATATATAGGACATGTAGAGGAAGGAAGGGGTCCACTTTAGCATGGATGACGACACGTGGAGTCATCCATGGAGGGAGGAGGGAGGAGGATGGAGTTTGGGGAGTAAAAAGGGGGAGGAATCATGTAGAAGGTATTTTTCACCTAGTTTTGACCCTGTTGGAATTTATATTATGGTGGATTCATATTCTACAAGGTGGTGGATTTACAGTTTGGGGGGAATTTACTGGATTAGATTTTGGTTGAGTGCTTTGGGGTGTTTTAGCTGCAGCTACGAGAAATTAGCTAAGAAATCTCAGTTGGGGATCACATCACATTATAGGAGGGGATCGCACACCCTGCAGGCAAGTCATTGTAAGCCTTTCATCTCATTTGGTTTTTGTATTTTAATAAAAAGGGGAATTTTAGTATATTCCTTGCAAATTTTCAACAAAGTTCAAAAAATCTCACTTGTTTCTTTCGGGGGCTTCATTTGGCTCGGGTTCAAAGATAGAGCCTTGGTGTTGGTCTCAACAATAGTTTATTGGGTTTTATTACTATGTTTGATAAGTAGTATATATTTATTTTGTTTAAGAGTAAAACAATGGACAGTTAGTTATGTTTTTACTCCATTAAAAAAATGTGTATGTTTACCATGCCCCGATTTTAAAATACATTAGAGGAAATTTCAACTCAAAATGGGCCTTTTAACTATTATTCAAATTCCATGTCATCATGTGTTATCCAATGAAATTGCTTTAAATTTGAAATACCGTATAGGTCTTAAACACTTTTTTAATATAAATTTGGGGATAGGTATCATAAAAAAAACTACTTTTTTTGTTTGTATTTTTGACATATCTCCCCGTATTTTTACTCAAATTTCCATCGGGAGAGCTCGTTGGATGCGGAATTAAATTCCGCATCCAATGAGTACCCACTCGGCATACTTTTGACGGACCCCGCTACCCCAAAAACAAGAAATACCTGGAAAAATGGAATGATGATGTCATAATTAAGAATTTTTTTAAGAATTTTTTTAATTTTTGGTAACATAATTTTTTTGTTTGCTATTAAATATAAACAACAAGAATGGTGGTGGTTTCTAATAAGAAGCATGATATTTTATAAAACAAAATTATGAAAAAAGTAAAAAAAAAAAACTTTCATTTTTAACTTGTTGAGCACCAATCAACTTTTGGGTAAATGTCAATAGAAATAAAAGATAAATATAAAAATAACTAAAACTTAAGTTGAGCTTTACAAATTTTGAAGAATTAAATTTACTTGCATAAAAATAATAGAAAAAGGTGAAGGCAATAGTCTTTGGCACTGATTAATAATAGGAATAGTAATAATTGCCTTCCTTCTTCCCTTCTTCTTTTTATTAACTAAACATAACACTAAATCAAATAATAATAGCAATCTTAAAATAGGATGAATGAAATAGTTGTAATTTATTATAATCATAAATAATAAAATTAAATATGAAGTATAATTAAAGTATAGGTATTCTTGAATAACATTATAATATGGATTATATCATGTTAAATAAATGTGTGCATTTATATTACAATATAAATATTTAAACCATTATTAATTATATTTTTATGTTATATGAGTGATTTCCAATACTAAAATTTGAGTGGACAAATTTGGTTTAAAACATAACGAGTTTATTAAATAAATATTGTTGGTTATGTAAATGAATTTATTTTAATAATGTTCCAAAGAAGCATTACAGTGATTGCCATATAAACCAAATGAACAATGAAAAATAGCAAATTGGTATAAAGTTGGCCAATATGTATACAACATCATTACATGTTTTTCGTGTCGGAAGTAATATGTATTATATGTTGATTTATTTTTGTTAAATTCAATTAAAGTTTAGCTTAATTAATCATTTTAGTTTAAGCAATGGAAAGTTTTTCTCTGATCTAGGGTTTCTCTGGGTCGATTTGAGCATTCCGTCGCCATGGTTGCTCCTCTGATTCCTTAGACGAGGGAGGCCTCCTCCCATGATGTGTGATTCAAGTATGCCATTTCCTCGGTTGTAGCCATGCCCTCAAAGTCAGATAGTGGTTATGAAGCACGATTTGTCAAGCTTGTCGAAGCTGTTGAAGTAGCACTCTCCTCTGCTGTTGTGAAAAGAAAAATTGTACCTTCATTAGAAAGGGGTCTGATAGGCCATTTCATTGTTATATTTTTATCATTTAAGCTAGCATTATATTAGGATCTTTAATTGAGAGACTAACAAGCACAACAATCAAACATAAAATACAATGAACACAATGTTTTTCCTCGGGGAAACCATAAAGGAGAAAACCCCGCAACTTCCTCAGAGATAGAATCAGCACCAAAAGTAAAACCCCAAAAAACAGAAGATGATCTCCCGACAACAGTAGTCTCTCTCTTTCTTGCCCCAGCAACTTCTTCTCTCTCGGTTATGTGCTACAACTGAGTGTGAGTGAATGTGTGATAAATAGAGAGGCTCACTCTCTATTTATACTAATTCCTGACTTGACAATAACTCACTAGGGATGACTTCTCTAGGAGAGTCTAATAACCCTAGGGCCCTGCAACTGCGGGGAATTTAACCCTTGAACAATAGGAGGGTTACCCACAATGACTTGACATGACTTGTTTACATTATTGAATCTCTCGATAGGAACATCGGGGCATGACATGACTCAAATACATTACAGACACTTCCCGGAATAAACATTGGGGTACAAGACATAAGATATATAGGTGAATACATTCCAAAGTTACAAATACATCAACACTCCCTCTTAACTAGGAAGGTATTCTCTCGACACAATTTATCAACACAGGTCTTCTTCTCTGTATCATCTAGATCATCAATGAGTTCTCGTCACCTTCATCTTCAAGTCATCTTCATCTTCAAGTCATATTCATCTTCAAGTTATCTTCATCTTCAAGTCATCTTCATCTTGATCTGGATCATTACTACTGGATCATCACTGCTAGATCATCGTCACTGGATCTGGATCATCACTGGGTCATCATCACGGGTGCTATCTCTTGATTCTTCTCATCACAAGAATTTCTACAGAGCCATCCCTTTTTCATGCTGGATGCATATCTACAGAGACAATCCTTTTTCATACTGGATGTATCATCACAGAGCCAGTGCTTTTTCATACTAGGTGTGGCATCTACACAGAGCTAGTCCTTTTTCATACTAGATGTGTCATCATAGAGATAGTCCTTTTTCATACTAAATGTGGCATCTACACAGAGCCAATCCTTTTTCATACTAGATGTGTCATCACAAAGCTATTCCTTTTTCATACTAGATGTGGGATCTACACAGAGCTAGTCCATTTTCATACTAGATGTGTCATCACAGAGCCAACCCTTTTTCATGCTGGATGTGGGATCTACACAGAGCTAGTCCTTTTTCATACTAGATGTGTCTTCACAGAGCCAGCCTTTTTTCATTTTGGATGTGGTATCTACACAGAGCTATTCCTTTTTCATACTAGATGTGTCTTCACAGAGCCAGACCTTTTTCATGCTGGATGTGGGATCTACACAAAGCTAGTCCTTTTTCATACTAGATGTGTCTTGATAGAGCCAACCCTTTTTCATGCTGGATGTGGCATCATCACATACATCTGACAATGGAAGGAACCAACCCTCTCACTATGTCACAGCTCTTACATCTGACCATGGAAGGAACCAATCCTCTCACCATGTCAGAAGGGCACAACACTTACATTTGACCATGGAAGGAACCAATCATCTTACCATGTTAGAAGGGCACATCATGGACTCATCACTTCCTCTTGGAAGGAACCTCGATCTAGAGAACACCAAGCTTCTCCCTAAAGTATTCAAACTTCACCCTAGCCAATGGCTTAGTCAACACATTAGCTATCGGTTCGTTCGTCGCAACATACTGGAGCTTCACTACTCCTCTCTGCACCATATCCCTGCTATAGTGATATTTGATCTTGATATGCTTCGACTTGTCATGGAACACCAGATTCTCAGACAACTTCACACAACTCTGGCTGTCACAATATATACAAGTAGTATCCAACTGGAGTTCAAATAAATCAGACAGTAGCTTCCTTAGCCATACTGCCTCACAACTAGCTGAACAAGCTGTGACATACTCTGCTTCAGCTGTACTCAATGCCACACAAGACTGTTTCCTGCTAAACCAAGAGATCACACCTGATCCCATACTGAAGCAGCACCCTAAAGTGCTCTTCCTAGCGATGGCACTGCATGCCCAATCTGAATCAACATAACCCTCCAAGTTAATCTTTTGATCAGCCTTATACTTGAGCCCATAATCAACTGTACCCTATAGGTACCTCAGAATATGCTTTGTAGCAATCAAGTGAACATGTCTCAAATCTGTCAAGAACTAGCTCAGGGTGTTCACAGCAAAGCAAATATATGGTCTCGTATTCGTCAGGTACATCAAGAACCCAACCATCTGATGATACATCATGGAATTATCCAACTCTGATGAGGCATCACTCAATAGCTTCAGGTTCGATGCCATAGGTGTGGTCATGGCCTTACAGTCCATCATCTCGAATCTCTTCAGGATCTCTACCGCATACTTCCCTTGTCCGAGGGAGATTCCATCTGCATTTTGCCACACCTCCATGCCTAGAAAATAGTGCATCATACCCAAGTCTTTCATTTAAAACTCGGCAACAAGATTCCTCTTCATATCAGCTATCAACCCATCCATTCCTATTACAAATAGATCATCTAAATAAAGCAAGAGTATCACTGGGTTCCCTTCTTCAACCTTGTAGTAAAGGTTGGAATCCGCTTTACTCTTGGTAAAACCCAAAATGGATAGAAATCTATCAATTCTGCTGTACCATGTCCTGGGTGCCTATTTCAAACTGTATAGAGATTTCTTTAATTTACACACACGAGTCTCCCTGTCATGTGTCTCAAATCCAAGTGGTTGTTCCACATTTACTTCCTCTTCTGCTACACCATTCAAGAAAGATGTCTTGACATCCATCTGGTGTACTTTCCACTTCATTACTGCAGCTAAAGCAAGTATTGATCTGATGGAAGTATATATGGCTACAGGAGAAAAGGTTTCTTCATAATCTATTCCTTCTTTTTGGAAGAAACCACAAGCCACAAATCTTGCTTTATATTTCTCTATGCTACCACCTGCAGCCTGCTTGATCTTATAGATCCATTTGGAAGTCACCACAGACTTCCCCTCAGGTCTTGGGACAACACCCCAAACATCATTCTTCATGATCGATTGGTACTCTTCAATCATAGCATCCTTCCACTCTTTCTTTTATGTCACTTGTTCATAGTTGGAAGGTTCTTTATCAATGAAATCACATAATAAGGCTACATAACTGGAAAAGGACCTGGTTCTTTTCCTTTCTCTATGTGTTTCTTCTAGAGCCCCATATCTTTCTGCACCTTGGATAACTTCTCGTACCCAAGCAGGTTTCCTCTTGTGAGGATTATTTTCCTGAGGTGGATCTACAGGTTTTTGAGGTTCTTCTAATTCTCGATCTTCTTCTTGAATTTCTTCGTTCATGGTTATGTCATGAATTCTAGGTACTTCTGTTTCTTCAAGTTCTTCAGCGGGTCTCTTTCTAGATTTGTTGTAAGCTGAGTCTTCATCAAATGTTACATCCCTGCTGATGTTGATCTTCTTGAATCCTAGGAAGTATGTTCTGTAAGCCTTCGAGCTTTCAAAGTATCCCACATATATACCCTTCCTTCCTGAAGGATCTAACTTTTTCCTCTTTTATTTCAGAATGTGTATGTACACTGGACAGCCGAATATTCTGAGATGGATGTGTTACGGAGAGAAATTCCTATGGCTTGGGGTACCACAACAGACAGCTAGACTCCAGAAATCAATCTTTCCCAATATGCAATAGAAATAAAAACATCTAACACTAAAGGATCGAACCTCGTACCTTATTCCGGACGGTTGAAGTAGATCCCCGTTGAGCTTTCCAATCTTCAGCTTGAATTGTTATAGCACGTCCTCAACAACAAGTAAACAATACAAGCATACTATATTTCATGGTGTTAGATCTATTCTAGCATATATAATCAATAATGTAAAAGCATTTGACATATTTCAATGGACACAATATTCATTCAAATACACATTACTGGACAGGAAAATATATTTCTATTCATATGAATCAGAGATTACAAGTGACAACCTCTGACGGCACGTCTGCGAACCGGAGAAACTGAATCCCCCACTTGGGCCTCCACCACCTCAATCCTCCATCACTTCGATAGCAATCTCACTAGCAAAAGGCAAGCTTGGGAAGAACACAACAGTGCTCCAAGGGACAAAGGGATGCAGACTCAAGCATAAGTTCTGGAAACAATGGACTATAGTTTCGTTACTCTCAATTCTCTCTTATCTATCCCCCCTCTTCAATGTACCAAGGGGTTCCTTATATAGATTCACAAGGGATAATGAAGGGTCGAATCCGAGCGATCTCAAGGCATATGGAAGGCCAGGAGTCAAATGAGTCGGATCCAAGTCAAGGAAAACTCCAAAAGGATTTGGACTATGCACACATCCCAATGTACACGACTATAGGGGTCATATCTGCATATGTACGTGGTTATCGAGGAAAAATCCGCGTATATCACTTTTATTATGTTTTAGGGATGATCAAGGAAACATCAAAGGACAAAAAGTAGTCCATAGGGGCTAATGAGTCTGCAGCGGGACAGGGGAAGGCCATACAATGTGTGATTCACCTAGTGTGGTGAAATCCGCTATAACAGATGCCCCCTAATATATGAGATCAGAGGGGTTATACGATGGCCGAAATACATTATAAGTTCATCCTAGAAGTGAAGTGATGAAGGTACCCAAATAGAAGGCCAGCCACCCAATCAGCATAATACCATAATAGAACTCTGCATATAACTGCAAATACATATAGCAGTCCCGGATACATAAGAGTACAATGGCCATGAATAGGCATGAAACATGATAACACATATGTGGTCATCACCACGTACAATATACATAGATCAGAATCTCCATGGTGAAGATATACAAAGGACCATGATCTCCACAAAGGCTGAAGATATACAATAGATCAAGATCTCCATAGTGGCTGGAAATCTCTGACATATACTGGAACAAGTCACGAGAGCTGAAATCTCATGAACACTGGCACGATCAAGGAGGTAGCATATAGTGGATGCCACCAATCTGGAAGGTCTTCTACACACACCTCTACGAGTACATGTCCTACTATGCGAATAGAGGTGTCGAGGTCGAACATAGTAGTCCATCGTCTGATTACCAGTCATTGATGTGTACCGTTAACAGACGCAAGATCACCCACCAATAATGAAAATGGGAATCAAGGTACTAGAGTGCAAACTAACAAGTGTGAATAAATGTGTTGAGGTCAAACACTTGAGAGAATCCATCGATCAGGGGACATTGATGTATTCCCAAAACTGTCGATGGCGAGAGAACTTGCCATTGATGACTGCAAGTCTCAAGGCACTCAAAATGACTCTAGACTCCAATCCCAGAATAAATGATATGAAGTCGATGGGATGAAATCCCCTGGAAGGAGGGCATTAGGGCATCCCCCATCATCTAACACGAGGTACTCAGCAAGGCTGTATAATGTGGAAGGACTCGATCATAAGGTGCACGAACCAGTAACTATACCGAGAATGGCCGACATGCAAAGTCAAGATAACTGAGGAATGGCTGACTCAGGTTTCAACTTCCTTCGAACAAGAGTATAACGGCGTATGGTGACTGAATGAAGGCAGCATAGGCTCGATATACAAACTGGGACATCTCTATGATGCAGGAGGCATCAATAGAGGCTCCATAGGGACTGGAAGCATAACCAGTCGGTGGAGATAAAACTTAGATAAACGAGTACAGCTCCTAAAGTCAAACTATAACCCAACCAATGGATGTGATATATAGTGCTCTGTTCGAAGGCGACATGACTCGACAGCTGCCAAAGATAATATCTTTTCTTGTCCGGCTTTTTGGTTTTTTGATTTTTTTTTGTCTTTTTCAGTTATTTGAAAATCTTGAAAAAAAAATAAACTAGCTTTATAGTTACAAATTAGGAGGAGACGAGTGTCATGAGGGCAAACAAACTAGTTCCAAGCAGTGGAACATACCTATGCTCAATGCAAGGATACATGTGTAGGATATCAACACTCGGGGGACAATCCCCTCCCGGTAAAAAGGGAATCAAGCTGTGAAGGATATAAAGAAAGGCTCTGCATGGCTAGACATGAGACAAGCTCGGGCTATATGGCTGAAACGCAATGTCAGGGGAGCCGGCATAAAGCTCAATAAGACAGGCAAAGCTTATGATAATGCATCCACAACTTGATACAAGGGAGTCCAAGGAATCACGGCCAACATAAGATCAAGAGGAGTATGAGGCTCTTGCTAAATGTCATGGCAATACTATACAATGGACTCCCACACCCTAAAGGGGGAAACATCAGCATGGGCACCAAATGCAAATAAGGCACTAACTAGGGTACCCATGTAAGGTGAGGCTCTACCACTCATATCATGCCACTTCTATAGCAGCAAGAAGGTTCCGTGACATAATAGAGTGGGTTCGTACCTAAGGATATAGTGACATGGTCATAAGGTCGTGCAAAATGAAAATGGTGGTGAACCTAACCTATATGCCAGTGTAGAAGTTATACCTAAGATAGGCATGAACGGTCTCTGGTCACAAAAGAAGCATCAACTTCAGACCCAAGGAAGACCCAACCATACTCACAACCCACCCAGCAACTTCCCGCAACGTCAGACTCACCAAAAGGGAGGATGTATGCGACTGTATAAAGAATAGCTGCGTATGTACGCGACTTTTGGCCAAACATCCGTGTATGTATGCGACTTTTGTCCAAAAACCCGCTTATACAGAGAAGGCAGTGGTAAAAAGCAGGTCAAGTCCAAACTAATAAAGGGGAGTGTCAATGGACAAACATACTATAACATGCGACACAGAAACAGAGAGAAACCAAGAGAAAGTCAATAATATCAAGCCCATTGTGCCCCCTACCCCAAAGAAAAACAAGGACCATCCCCAGCAGAGTCACCAATTCTGTTACGGAGAGAAATTACTATGGCTTGGGGTACCAAAACAGAAAACTAGACTCCAGAAATCAATCTTTCCCAATATGCAATAGAAATAAAAACATCTAACACTAAAGGATCGAACCTCGTACCTTATTCCGGACGGTTGAAGTAGATCCCCATTGAGCTTTCCAATCTTCAGCTTGAATTGTTATAGCACGTCCTCAACAACAAGTAAACAATACAAGCATACTATATTTCATGGTGTTAGATCTATTCTAGCATATATAATCAATAATGTAAAAGCATTTGACATATTCCAATTGATACAATATTAATTCAAATACACATTACTGGACAGGAAAAGATATTTCTATTAATATGAATCAGAGATTACAAGTGACAACCTCTGATGGCACGTCTGTGAACCGGAGAAACTGAATCCCCCACTTGGGCCTCCACCACCTCAATCCTCCATCACTTCGATAGCAAGCTCACTAGAAAAAGGCAAGCTTGGGAAGAACACAACAGTGCTCCAAGGGACAAAGGGATGCAGACTCAAGCATAAGTTCTGGCAATAATGGACTATAGTTTCGTTACTCTCAATTCTCTCTTATCTATCCCTCCTCTTCAATGTACCAAGGGGTTCCTTATATAGCTTCACAAGGGATAATTAAGGGTCGAATCTGAGCGATCTCAAGGCATATGGAAGGCCAGGAGTCAAATGAGTCGGATCCAAGTCAAGGAAAACTCCAAAAGGATTTGGACTATGCACACATCCCGATGTATGCGACTATAGGGGTCATATCCGCGTATGTACACGGTTATCGAGGAAAAAGGCATGTATATCACTTTTCTTATGTTTTAGGGATGATCAAGGAAACATCAAAGGACAAAAAGTAGTCCATAGGGGCTAATGAGTCTGCAGCGGGACAGGGGAAGGCCATACAATGTGTGATTCACCTAGTGTGGTGAAATCCGCTATAACAGGATGACTTCTGGTTTCTTGCCAGAAAATACTTCTTCAGGTGTCTTATTCTTGAGTACTCTGTGTGGAGTATGGTTCTGTACATACACCATTGTTCTGGTAGCTTCTTCCCATAGATGCATGGGAAGATATTGATCATGAAGCATGGCCCTTGCAACTTCCATGATCATTCTATTCTTCTTTTCTACAACCCCATTCTGTTGTGTATTATATGGAGTGGTTAACTCCCTCTTAATCCCTAAATCTTTGCATAAGTCTTTGAATTCATTTGATGTGAATTCTCCACCATTATTTGATCGAAAATTCTTGATCTTCTTTTCTGTGTGGTTCTCGATCAAGGCTTTGAATTCCTTGAAGTTACTGAGCACTTCATCTTTGTTATTCATAAAGTATATCCATGTCTTCCTAGAAAAATAAGCAATGAAAGAAACATAGTATACACACCCACTTAATGAACTGGAAGACATTGGACTGCATACATAGGAGTGGATGATTTCCAAGATTCCTTTTGCCTTGCTCTCGCTACTTGGAAATGTCTTCTTTGTGTTCATTCCTTTTGCACCTCCTTTGCAGACACCATCATGTTTTGTTTGCATTTCTGGAAGACCTTCAACAGCTTTGCTTGCAAGTGGTAGTGCCCTGTAATGCACATGTGCAAGCCTTCTATACCAAAGTTCATTTGGTTCTACCGAGTCATGAACCAAATCTTGTTTTGGTTGGCCCTTCAATTTGTATAGACCTCCTTCTTGTTCCCCAATCAATACTACATCATCAAAAGTCTTTACCTTTATCCACATAAGAACTTGGCCATCTACAAAATCAACCCTCATTCCTTTTGCATCCAATGCAGATATGGAGAGGAGGTTCTTCTTTAGTCCTGGTACAAACAATACATTTTTCATCTTCATATACTTTCTAGAGTCTATCTTATAGGAGGATTCACCGCTACTTTTTATTGGATACCGGTAGTCATCTCCAAGTTTCACCTTGTAAGGTGACTCATGTTGAGATAGTTTCACAAAGGATTCTTTGAATCTCATCATATGTTTGGAAGCACCACTGTCTATAAGCCAATCATTGCTTCCATGTGAGATAGTTCCCATGAGAGTGGAGATCAGCACATATTCTTCATCACTTGAAGAATCATCACTTTCTTGTCTGATTCTCTTTGTGGAAGGTTCATCATCCTCTGCAGCATGAGCATGATGTCTTCTCTTGTTTCCCCTTTTCTTATGAGAGTTTCCTTTGTTTTTAGGATAGTATTTGGATATGCGTCATTTCTCATCACATGTGTAACATCTAATAGTAGAAAAATCTCTTCTAGAGTGTGAATTCTTACCTTTGGATTGATGATGGTCCCTTCTGTTTTTCTTGGTGTGGACTGTGAGAGCTTGATCTTCACTTCCCATCTTTTCTTCTCAAACTGCTATCCGAGCTTCTTCTTGAGAGCATTCTTCCCATAGTCTGTTGGACTTGACTAGCTTCTTTCTAGAATAGATTCCTTGAATGAAAGAGTCCCATGCCCTAGGAAGACCATTCAAGGTGGTCATCACAATTTCTGCATTCTCCACTTCTTCATCTACTACTTCCAGCTATTCCTTGATGTGAGAGACCCTTGTAAAGTAAGACTGGATGGTCTCTGCATTCTAGATCCTTACATTCTTTAGTTGGTTTCTCATAGTCATCTTTTGGTTTATGTTCTTCCCTTCAAACAGTTTGGTCAGGGAATCAAACATAGCTTTAGGTGTCTTTAGGGAGTACACCTGTGGTATGAGGTGATCCTTGATTGAATCAGCAATAATCCTCTTAGCAATGACCAATTTCTTCTTGTGTAAGGCCTTAGCCTCATCTCCCTCTGGAACTGGAACCTCCTCATCGATATAGGAGTCCAACTCATTTTCTTCCAGGACCAGGGAGATCCTATACTTCCAGGCTCAGAAGTTATCAACTCCCTCAAGTTTTTCATCAAGCTTGGTATGATGAGAGATATTAACTGAGAACCTCAAATGGAAATACAAAATATTTAGATCCTACTAGGTTAAGATGTCGGATTTGGATCTGGAGCTGAATTTCTGCGGAGCTGATTTAGGGTTTGAATTTCCTGAAGTTCTGTCCAACTAGAATATTTGATCTTGATCTCTAAACTTCTATTTTGAAGAGGAGATCAATCCAGGCCTAGGCTCACTCAAAAATTCCACTTCTGTGAAAAGCCCTAACTTTCGACAGCAGTGTCAGGTCAAAAACTGAAAATGCTCAAAATTAGATTATGCTTCAACAGAGAGATGCACCCTGGAGAGGAGAGTCAGCCCAAGCTTCTTTTGCTGAGAATCTATGGAGAGAGATCCAAAAAGTAGGAAACCCTAATTTCTACAGCTGCACAGTGTCTTCTTCTCAGGTTAGCTTTGATACCATGTTAGATTTTAATCATTTAAGCTAGCATTATATTAGGATCTTTAACTGATAGAATAACAAGCACAACAATAAAACATAAGAGACAATGAACAAAATGTTTTTTCTCGGGGAAACCATAAAGGATAAAACCCCACAACTTCCTCAGAGATAGAATCAGCACCAAAAGTATAACCCCAAAAATAGAAGATGATCTCCCGACAGTAATAGTCTCTCTCTTTCTTGCCCCGTCAACTTCTTCTTTCTCAATTATGCGCTACAACTGAGTGTGAGTGAATGTGTGATAAATAGAGAGGCTCACTCTCTATTTATACTAATTCCGGACTTGACAATAACTCACTAGGGCCGAATTCTCTAGGAGAGTCTAATAACCCTAGGACCCCGCAATTGCGGGGACTTTAACCCTTGAACAATAGGAGGGTTACCCACAATGAATTGACATGACTTGTTTACATTATTGAATCTCCCGATAGGAAGATCAGGGCATGAAATGACTCAAATACATTACAGACACTTCTTGGAATAAACATCGGGGTACAAGAAATAAGATATATAGGTGAATACATTCTGAAGTCACAAATACATCAACATTCATGGGTCTTTGGCCATCCCCTAAAGCTATTAAGGTCCAATTGAACAAAACTTGGAGGCCTCTTATCAAAGATGAAGTAGTCCAAAACTTATGTGGGAAGGGTTTTTTTGTTTTCCTTTTTGAGTATATTGAGGACACTCATGGGGCCAAGAGGAATGTAGCTTAATATATGGCATGCTTCTTTTTACCCAAATAAGGATATCCCCTCTTCAATACTAGTCTAGGTTAAGCTCCCACCTTTCGCTGCATTCTTGGGGAGATGAGGACTTGAGCAGCACAAGGAATGCATTGGGGAAGTACATTGATAGAGCAATAATTAAGCCTCCCTTGGTTTCTTGTGCAAGAGTCTATGTGGAAGTAGAGTTGGATAAGGGTCTTCCGGAGGAAATAAAACTGTCAATGGATGGTTGGATGCTAATGCGGAAAGTAGATTATGAGAAAATCCCATTTAAGTGTATGTTCTTCCATGAATACAAGAACTTTCCCAAGAAATGTGCAAAAAATAGAGCTTTAGAGGATGAAATAAACAAGGAAGAAGAATGGAACACGGATTCAAAAAAAGGAAAGAATATTGTAAACCCTAAGCTTCCAGCACCTCCAGCTAGGATGGTAAGTCAAAATAGGAACAAGTTCTAGGCACTATCAAATATAGATGAGGGCATGGAAGAAAAAGGTGGAATGATACAGGAAGAAAAGGTAGAAGCAAGAGATGACTAGGTAACTTCGGTATATGAGGGACAAATAGGGCATCAAGAGTGACCTCATGTGGAGAAATCGAATCTTGAGGCTAGGTCTGGGGACTCTGGGTCAACCACTCGCTCTATGTCAAATTCTTATCAGGAAGAAATTTTTGATATTAATGAGGAAGAAAGAGAGCAACCAGGAAGAAAGGGGGTAAAATATAACAAGACTCATATGGAGGAGCAAGCAAAACAGGAATAAGATGAGGGGAAACAATCCAACTTAGATCAACATGTCGAAATTGTGGCGCTAGGAAAGTTGACAAGTGGAATAAATGAGAATATAAAGTCAAAGAAAACCCCTTATAGTGTTAGAAAATAATGAAGGTGGTCTCATAGAATTGTATAAAGTTGAGAGGTAGAACTAAGGTTGAAGTCATAAGAAGAATGATAAGATATGAAAAAGTCTCTATCCTTCTTGTCCAGGAGAGAAAAATGTGTGAAGAAGATAGTATTGTAGTAATGAGCAAAATTTGGAAGTATGGAAATGGTGTTGTGGTATCTTTGGGTTGAAGTTTGGGAGGAATTTCGATGTCATGGGACAACAAAAAGTTCTTCCTAGTATCCAAATGGGAAAATCCAAATTGTCTTAAGATGGAACTTGAAGACGTCGAAGAAAAAGAAACAATAAGATTTTGTAATGCCTATGACCTAGTATTACATCACACAAAGATGGAATTTTGGAACTCTCTTGAGGATCTCAAGGGGGAAGGCCTTCATCTAAATAACATGGTAGAGGGGGAATTCAATGCAACTATCTCTCCAGAAGAAAGGAGAGAAGTTTTGAAGGTCATAGATCCCTTTGGGGAATGGCTAGAAGATTTGCAAGATGCATGAGGGCTTACTGATATCAAACTAGTAGAAGGGATCTGTACCTAAAACAACAAACGTCTAGGGCCTAGGAACATTGTAGCTAGGCTAGCTAGATTTCTGGTAAGTAATCATTTCCTCTTGAAATGTTGTATCCCCCTCTCTAATATTCTTCCTTCCTCTGTCTCAGACCATAAGACAATTTTGCTAGAATTTAGAGCACTGGGAAATGGAGGCCCAATTCCTTTCAAGTTTAGTTCCACTTGGCTTTAGGAAGAAGAAGTTTCTCAAATTGTAACCAATGTGTGTAAAGTGCATGTTGTGGGAACCTTGAACTACATCTGGGAATCCAAGATCCGAGCAACCAATATTTCTATCAAATTTTGGGCTTCCTCTACTTCAGGACCTAGACAGGAGAGGTGAGCTCTAGTCCTGGAGTTGGAGCAACACCTATATGCTATGGATAATGTTGAGATCACCGAAGGGGTCTTGTGCAGGGAGAAATATCTGGAAGAAAATATTTTGAGTTTGGAAAGGAAGGAGGAAGAAATGTGGAGGAAAAAACCATGTTATCTTTGGATCGTGGATGGAGACAAAAAAAAAGTATTTCCACAACCAATTTAAGGAAATAATAAGAAGAAATCCCCTTTTTTAATTGGATAGTAAGCACGAGAAGATCTCCACAGTGCATCAAATCAAAGAGAGGGATTTCAGATTCTTTCAATAGCCGTATAAGGAAGGTGGGATAGAAGATGAGGAATATGAAGGTTCTCTATTTAGGAACACATTGGAGGTAGTCACCAACGAATATAATCAGGAGATTCTCAATCTGATTTATGAAGAGGAGGCTAAGAGAGATATTTGGTTGCTTTGCCCAAAAAATCCCCTGGGGTATATGGGTTCACGATCGTTTTCTATAGACGATTTTGGGGCCTCATCAAACGAGATATTTGTAAAATGTTAAATTTATCTATGGGGAGAGACAATATTGGGGGAGAAACAAACTCCTTCTTCATATCCCTGGTTCCAAAATAAATAAATAAAATCCCTTGTTGATCAAGTGATTTAGGCCCATCCCCTTATCTAATTCTTTTTACGAAATCCTTACTAAAATAATCGCTAGTAGGATTAAGAAGGTTCTCCATAAGGTTATCTCTCATAATCAAGGTGGTTTTCCAGTAGGAAGAAAAATAATGGAAAACCTAGTTATAGTTCAGGAATCTATTCACTCTAGATTTGGAAGAAAAGAGAAAGGTATGCCCATTAAATTGGATATGGAAAATTCCTTTGACAAGTTTAGGCATTAATTTTTGTTCAAAGTTCTAAAGTCCTTTGGGTTTCCTAAGAAGGTGATTAATTGGATTAGGGATTGTATAGGAAACCCTTGGATCACCCCCTTGGTTAATGGGGAACCACTTCTTTCTTATGAGTGACTAGGGGGATGCAACAAGCTTTCCTTCTTTCCCCATTCATCTATATCATTATTGTGGAAGCTTTCAACGTAACTTTGGACTAGAAGATGAATTAAGGAGCCTTTCCAGGGATTGTCCATTAGAGGAAATTTGGGGTCTAAAATGGGCCTTATAAGAAAACGTGCCAAAATAAGTTTTTGTGAGTTGGAATTCAAGAACCAATAGAATTTC